>VZSE01008168.1:42679-198634 GCA_013398275.1 Promerops cafer
AAAGGAAAACCCCAATGTTATTAATTATTTTAATCTTGCATTTCAATGAAAAGCCTGACAGATTGCAGTGTCAGTTGGTACAGTTTTATATCCAGTTAAACTTTGTTTTCAGAGAAGTAGCAAAACATATATTTTGATGGAAAGTGATCCAGCATGTGAATATAATTAAAACCCAACTCCAACCAATTTCTCTCTCAAGTCAGGAGCTGAAATGCAATCAATACTGGCACAGAAAAATCCCACAGGAGACAGTGGCTGAAGATTAATTTTCTATCTATTCAAGCCTGGCCTTCACTTATTGCATTACATTGTTACCTACCACTGACAGTCAGCAAAATAACTCACTCATTTCACTGCAATGAATTTCCAGACCAATTTCTTCTTCCCTTGAGAGGTAGATAAAATTCATTTCTCTTTTCAGTTCACATTTGTGCCATTTTAAGGCTTTTTTTTTTTTTTTTTTTTTTTTGGTTAATAAATAAAGTTGTTTTTTTTTTTCATGTGTCTACCATTTACCATCAGGATAAAAGGAAATTTATATAGCAGCTAAAATTCAAGAAATGCGTTTTTTTGCAGTTATTCTTTGTGATTATTTCTAACTTTCTTTTGGCATTATCTCCAATAAACCGGAGGGCACCTTCTGTATCTTTTTTATAAGCCAAGTACACAGCAGAAATAATGCAACTTCTCTCTAGAGGGCTTTCTGAACATAAATTAATGTATTTACATGAGTTGACTGGAAGCTTTATGCCAAGAAGTATTACTGAAATATTTGCCTAGAAAAGAAAACATCCATTAAAACAAAATTGATAAAGATCATTTCAAGAAATTGTGACATAGTCTAGCTGTCCATTTCACTGCAGCCAAACATATCCTGATTCCTTTCCACAGCATTCAGTTACTTTCCATCATCAGAAAGCAGAAAGCAGAAGAGTGTAAGCAGAAGAGTTGTAGGCAGAAGAGTGGTTTTTCTATCTCTACTAATAAATTTTAGTTTAGTTGAAAAATACTGGTTATTGTGGAAATGAGAAGATTTTTCCGTTAATATAAAAAATAGTTTTGTTTTTTGCAGATGCTGAAAACTCACAACCAGAAAGCCGATACTATTAAAAAAAAAAATTCATGAAACGCAAAGTGAAATAATCTTCAGTTGTTTTCTGAAAGCAGATTCTTTTCAGCAACAATGGAGAGGTTGGTCAAAGCATCATAACAGATTTAGCATCATGATGAAAAAATAAAAGTAATTTCTTTCAATTCCTGAATTGATATCCAGCCAGCAACAATGGCACCTGCCTGCTTTCATATTTACGTAAAACTGACAGGAATTGGTTGCTAGTATTTTCCATTGCCTTCATATCCAGGGACTGTTCTGCACAAAACCTTGCTGTCCCTATCAACATCACTTTAGAGAATGAATGTAGAGACGCAATTGTAATCGCTGTGGTTTTAGGGACATCAAAATTCTTCCTCAGTGATTCCTTCCTGTCTGACCTTGCAGAATTCCAAAAGTTTTATATTTTTGTCTCTATGTTTCAGTCTGGTTTTTATTTCTGAATATCTGCTGAAATTTCTAAACGTAAATTTTTAAACAATTGAGGCTCACTTATTTTAATTACCTCCCAGATCTACTCTACACAAATGAAACTGTCATATACAAAATAAGCACAGAATTTCTCCTATGCTCAGTTCCGCATTCTTTTTTTGCTGTTTTAGTTAGTTTTGCTATTTTCCTGGGATTTTTCCTCCCTGAGGAAAATAATCCAGTAGAACTCAGCCCCTCTGAAAATGCTAGTGGCCCCATTAAAAAGTTAGAGCTGGACCTAACAGAGAGAGTAAAATGGGATGTTGCTTGAAGCACACAGCTCAGCAGATGCCTGCAGCAAGCAAGGGCTGGGGACAGCTCTTCTAAGGATTAGGAGTTAATTTTGAAGAGCAGCTAGAATGCATTTCTAATAGCCACAGCACTTTTACTGCTTTTTAGATAATGCAATGGGTGCATTGCCTTCTGATAATATTTTTTATTTCCTTTTCACTAGCTGTGATTTTCCGGCTGCGGGAAGACTGCCGAGTGCATTCAGGTGGCTGTGACAGGACTGTGTAGAGTTTATTTTGTTCTCACTCCGTGTCAATGCAGGACTGTGGTCTTCACTTTGCAATATGATGATTTTAAGTGACATCCTTCTGTCTACTCTTAGGGATAAAAAAAATAAAAAATATTTAGAAATAAAGCAGGAAAACAGTTGGCTCAGAACCAAAATATGTTTCTGCTGTACAACAGGGAGGTGTTAAACTTAAGAATGATGCATATGCATATTCACATATATAAACATAAGAAAATATATAATTTTTTCTCAAATATAAGTAGGGTCTGGGTAGCTTCAGAAAGTGAACTAGGAGGGAATTTAGTAAGGAAATAGTTTATATTTGCATCTGTCAGTGTGTCATACTCAAGTGCCATTATATTTAACACAGATAAGAGCTGCTTTCAGTGCTTTTAATGTTTCCATATGCTTTTAATGCATCAATTGGTTACTGTAAGGCAATGATAAATGCAACTCTGGATTGAGTATGGATATTTAAAAAAAGATAAATTCTCTTATAGAAGTAATTTTACTCGCAGTGCTCTGTCAATTGCATAATGTCAGTATGTACCAAATACAAAGTCAAAATAACTTAAAAGTATTTGTTTGCCTCTTAGGCTATTTTTATAATGCAGCTATCCTTTGTCTATGATACTTTCTATACAGCTATTTACAGTCTTGTCCCTGTCTACTGTATACAAGACTATATGATATTTTATGGATGGTACAAAACCATGTGGGGAGGTTATGCATTCATTTATCTGACCTTTATGGTTCACAGCTTTTGATGAGAACTTTTAGATATGCATAAAATTATTATATATCTCAAACATAATAATGTTTTTTTTTTTATTTGTATTTTGACCTATTCACATGACTTTGGTTTCATGAATAAATGAATCCTTGATGTAATTTAATAGATCAAATGTAAAGACCTGGAAATTTGGGGACAGACGTTTTAGCAGGGTCTCTTGAGAGAAGACAAAAGGTAATGGTTTACAACTAAAAGAGGCTAGATTCAGACTAGATATAAGGAAGAAGTATTGAGAGATGAGGGTGGTAAAACACTGGGACAGGCTGCCCAGAGAAGTGGTAGATGCCTCCATCTCTGGAAACATTCAAGGTCAGGTTGTTTTGGGCTCTGAGCAACCTGATCTAGTTGAAGATGTCCCTGCTTATTGCATGTGCTTGGAGCAGACAAACTCTAAAAGTTCCTTCCAATCAAAACTATTCTATGATCCTGTGAAAATATTGCAGCATTTCAATTAATTATATTCTAGAAAAATAGATGAAAATGTTTGGGTTTTCCCAATTTCTTCAGGTGGAAAGATTTTCAAAATAGAAGCTTCTGAATCCAAGCTTCTGGAAGTCCTCTTCTGATTAAAGAGTTGACATTACATCTATGAGGGTGCCTTAAATACTGTTATTCAGGTAATTATGTATTTCTATAATTTTCTTAATTTCTGACAAAAAGAAACATTCTTAAGGTATAATTTTTAAATAAGATAAAAAAAACCGCCTTAAGATTAAAAGATAATTATAAAGGAATCAGTGAAAATTTCCTTTTTTAATTATTGCAGATTATACGTGACCTTCACTACAAATCTACACAGAGTCTGCTGTAGTAATATCAGTATGCAAAAATTCATTTCTGTCCTGTCCTATTTTCTCTTGAGCCACAATGACAGGTAAAATGAAACGTGTATTTAAATATTTAGGCACATAAGAAATATAAGACTTATTTATCTTCCCAAAGATAAATGTGACTTCCCCATTCCGAGGTCATCAAAAGCCTCTCCAATACCCAAAGTGTTTCAGGGATGATGGAGAGCTGCCTCATAATGACATCAGCACCCCTGGATCCATCTCATCTGGTCCCACGGACACGTAATATGTCTGACTAGCCTCAGGGGTCCCTAACTCCATCCCTTCCATTCCTGAAGGTTCAGGAAACATCTCCATATCCCTCCTGGGTTATATATCCTTGTCATGAGATTGGGAATCATGATGTGTAATCCCATCTGAGCATCCCACCCTGGTCCTGTTCTACATGGCGTGATGGTCTGGGAAAAATTAGGGGTCTGCGACCACGGTGTTCACTAAGAGTGATCTTCCTGCCTGCCCTTAAATTATCAGGTGTTGCACAGAACGCCTGCTTCAGCACTGACTGTAACATGGCTTGACTGGATAAGAAAATATCATTAGACAAGGGTGGGAATACAGGATCATATTGGAAGAAAAGCAAATCTCCCTTTAATGGATTGAAATGCTACTAAGAGTTCAAAAAACCACAGTTAATTATTAAACAAACAAAAGAATTTCTTTATATTTCATAGCCTCCTTCACTGATCTTTCACATCCCATGAGTGCACTCAAACATATGTAATAAAATAAAATAAAAATATCCACTGTTGACGAAAGTCCAGTAAAATACTTTGTCATCTAAATTTCAAGACCAAAATGCACTCTAGAGAATTTAAATTTTTCATACATCACCCAATTAAATTTCAAGCTAGGAACCATTCTTCTCTTATTGGAATAAATTACCCTGTCTACCTTTTACTATCCCTACATCTGATTAAAGATCATATCCCTGGAGAACAAGAACTGTTAAATCATCTTAATGCTTCATTGGGAATTAGTTATAATACCAACTGAACGTGAACATTTAATTAATTTGATTTTTTTCATCTGATGCAGTTGTCTTTGCCATGCTTTGCTAAGCCATCAACTGATCCTGTTTCACAGTTCATTCTTATCTTCAGTTATACTGGCTAGGTCCAGGTTTTGTACATCCTGCAGCATACTGATTTGTTATTGCTCCTTCTTAATTTGTACGATCTTCTGTGTCAATAACAACATAAATAACAGCACAAGCCTGCTTTGAGAAGAAGGTTGGACTACATGACCTCCAGAAGGCCTCGTAATTTGTTTTTTCCCTCACTAACGGGGCTTAAAACACTATATAAACATCACATGCTAATTCATGGTCACATAAATTTAATGCAGATTTCACTAATTAAATAACAGCTTCATCTAGGTAGACAAAGGCTGTAGGTTGCACTAAACCATGCACTGACCTATGGACCACAGACTTTCCCTGCAGACTAAATACCATACCAATCTAACTAAAATACCATAACACTGTGTAAGACTATTTATATCACTTTTAAAAATGCTAGTATGGCGAAATCCTAACAGTGCAATAATGTAGAAGAATATAATTCACAGGAACTAAGGGAAGTTTGAGAAAGATAATCTGCTCAAGTAAAGAAGCATGTCAGAAGAAAGCAAACAAAAAAAACAAAGAAAAAATAAAGTACTACCAAAATGAAGAAGACACAGGTCAATCTGCAGATTTTAAAAGAGTTTTTAAAAAATCAGCAAATTAAAATACTTATGTAAAAGGTCAGCTGAAGTTTGAGTTCAAAAGTTTTTAGATCCGAACAATGTAATTTCCCACTGGATTAAAATTTATTTTTAATACACACCATAAAGAGAGCTGCAAGAACACTTTTAACACACAGTTTTACACACCAACACTAAAAATTCAGGAAGACTTCAGCTCTGTTGATAATAGACATGATTCTCTTCTTCAATCTGTTTTTTCCCCACCTATTCTCCAAAAAACAAAAGGGACAGAACATGTTGAGAATGGCTATGTGGAAAGGCCAAGGAATGTGATCTGGCCCTTTGCAGATTGCATCAGCTGGATCAGAAATGCTCCTATTTGCAGTCAGGAGCAGGGCAGGAGCAGGACGTGCATTTCATCACCTACATTACACTACACACCATATCACCACAGAGAACTCCCTATGAATATTAAAATATTGTAAGTGGTCCTTTCCAGGATTCTTGATCTGACTTGCAATTTTCAAAGCCTACCTCCACCTTCCATCAGTCCTATGAAAACATCAGATTGTGTCATTCATTTTGTTTTGTGCAACTTAAAATTCTCAATGTGACCCACACATTTCAAAGCAGCACATCAGAACACTCATGCAATATTGGGATCTGTAATCAGGTGACAAAGTGCTTGCTAAAAATCACTGCCTCAAATGCTATAAACATCCTATGACAAGTTCAGCTTTTGATCCTGCTTTTATTTACCAATAAACAATTACACAGCATTTACTGCAATTGTTATCACTCATGCATTTGATATTAGTACGGAATACCCTGAAGCAAGAAATCTTCCATTAAACTGATGAATCACCAGCTTTAGGGCTGAAGTCTGATCTTTGATGTGGCATAAACTCAGCCTCCAGGGGGAGGCTTCAAGCACTGCTCCTTTGGGCAAATTTGCCTTCAAGGTAGGACTCTCCGCATTAAGAACAGTCTCATCTTTTTTAGGACACTAGCCACTACAGTTATCACTCTTGCTATTATTATTTCATAACTCTGTTTCACAGATAGGTAGGAGATAGCTTTGGGGCAGTCATTTATTTCATTATCATGTATTTTTCATTTCAAGCTTGAACATATATTCATTTGGGAGAAGGGGAGACTTGCACAAATTTGAATAAAGGAATATAAACCTGACATCTACTTTTTAAATCACAATACTATGAAAAAAAAAGAAAAGAAAAAAAAGTAAGAAGCCCTGCTTCCTGTGGCAAGAGATCATTATAATTGCAATAGGAAGCTCAAAGGAATGCCTTTTTTTCCCTGCGGGCTGTACTCAAGCTTACCTGTAAGACCTTGAAATGGAAAGACCTGAATGTTTCCCAGTGATACATGGAAAAAGGAACACATTACCTTTTAAACAATGCAAAAAACTCTTGGTACTAAAGTAGACAGAGTCAATCATGCCCTCACTATCAGTTCCAATGATTTCCATAGAATGGCATCCAAATCACTCTGTCAGATAACACAGGATTCCTGATGTGAGAGAGAAATGAGTTCAGCAAGAACACTCAAATTTTCCTAAAAAATCTGGAGGTCAAAATACCACAGAATTACTAAAATTAGTAATTCCTCTTGTATATAAAGAATGATGAATGATAAAAACATAAAAATATGGTTTTCCTGCTTACTTCATATATCCTTCCCATATATGAAAGATAAAATGCTGTGTGTTGTCTTGCAGCAGAATTCACTTCGATAACAGAACCTTCACCACAGAAAGAATTGTGTATTTTGGCCATAAATACTATTTTTATTATACAGCACAATGCACAAGAAACAACACTCTGCAGTACAAGTAAATTGATACATTAATAAAAGAGATAAAATATGGATCTACCTTTCAATGAAAATTCATTTTAAAACATGTTAATTCACATTTAACTATTTCAACATATGTACCAAAGCATCTTCTAAGCTATGTAGAATACAGTAAGTTATAGAAGGAACATCCATTAATATGCTGCATATTTGAGAAGCACTGGAAAGAGGCTTGGAATAATCTCAGGAACCAAAAAGTATAACAACTAGAAAGTTCTTTCAGAAAATGGAATGAGTAAGGAAGTCTGTGTGAACATATCAAATTTTCTATTCTCATTTCAAAAAATGTTAGGTTTATTATAGTCTTTAAGTGTTAGTTCCAAGCAATACACTCCAGTACCAAAAGATATAGGTTCATTTTCAAGATATATATCTAATAAAAATGAAAATATAGTTGAAAATTTACAACGGATTAGAAATTTATGTTCTAATGAAACTCCTCTAAGATTATCAAAATGTTACTTACACGGGTCAATCAACAGTCCTACTCTGACAGTCTTTCAATGAAAGACAAAATTTATATTAGCACAAATTTCTTTCCCTCTCACAGTCTAGGTCAGTTTAAGAGCAAACTGCCCTGTCAAAATGTGTCCTCTGTCTATATAAAAAAAGGGCTAGAATAAGGCATTTATTTGCACAGCTAATATGCATTACAATGAGGAACCAAAAACAAATAAAAACTCCAAAGAATCCATGCCATATTACTAATAATCAGAGTACCTAGCACAGATGCAGCCCAAGTTCTCAAAAAATTCAAATTCAAAATATCTCCATCAAACACCACCCAATTAATTTTTCAATCTATTAACAAATTTAGTCACTAGCCCATTTTAGTATCATCATTCTCCAAGAATGTACAAAATTTTGCCTAGAACAGGCAGTAAATTATGTTTTCCAGTGAAACTTTCACGTATAATTCTACCACATATTATCAAGAGATATGACAAACAGAAAGTATGAGAACGAGGTATGAAATATGTATAAATATTACTTAATATGACATATGCAATATCTTGTCCTGGTTAAAAACCTTGGTAGGTTGAGACAGAGAAGAATTTAAATCTAAAAATAGCTTCAACTTACACACATGAAGAACAGCAATTGCAAAAGAAGCTCTAAATAGATATACTGTATGTACAACACCTATTTGTTGACACCTTCCTGCAGGGGTGTGCAAATCACAGTTAATATAGTGTTATATAACTTCAATTTCCAATCCCTTTGACAGAGACTTTGCCCATTTACTTATCATAAATGAGAATAGCAGAAATTCTTTATGATTCATTTTAAAAATTTCTTCAGTATCAAAGTAGTAAAGGACAAAGAGAAGATAAAAAGAAATACAACACATCATCATAGCTGTGACTGTAATGTCAAATCATATTGGTTGTCATGCAATGAAAGCAGAGGGAATAAGAGACCTAAGGGAGCTAAGGAAGGTAGCTCTTGCTGGGCTGTCCTATTGCAAAAGGAAACTGGATCCTCTACAGCTTAGCACTTAATCTCACCCTAAATGATTTGAGACAAATTTCTTATTGGAAATGCCTATCCTTCATTGTCTATGAAATATTAAGAAGTTAGTAACTTTAGCTCAGAAAAAAACTGATGCTTTGAAGTCCACTGTTAGCTAAACCCAGATGGTAAGATACTAATTTGATTTTTTGCATGCTGGCATCCAGACACAGTGAAAGCAAGGACACAGAACTACTCTTACATATGCAGGTAAAGGGGAGCTTTCTAAAGGTTCCATCTGTAAGGGACGGTCCGAGGTTCCCTATCTGTGCCTCCCAACCCTCGTCAAGGACGGAGACTGAAAAGATCTAGAACTGAGACTGAGACCCCAATACTCGACACAGGAGCTTCTGGCCTGGCTGAGGTGGGATGTCTGACAAGCATTGCCTGCAGGAGTGTTCATTGGACCAATGCATTCCCATGGGAACCCGTGGAAGGAACAATGGACAAGTCACGGTGGACTGGCTGTGCTTGGAGCTGTGCTTGGAGCTGTGCTCGCTGCTGGACTGGCCTGTCCTGTTCTGTTCTTGCAATGGCAATGGGCTGCACATCAATCTCCTCCACCTTCTGGCCAGCTGCCTGTTGCTCTGAAGAAGGACTATAAAGGTGACTCTCTGAGGTAACCGGCTTCGAGATCTCCCCACGGATGGAAGACGCGTCTTCGGAGCGGACGGTCCCGAGGACGGACTTCGTTGCTTTCGTGGTAGCTACATTCCCAACCAATCTATCATCTTCTACCCCTTGCTCCGTTCTCTCTCTCTCCTTCTGTCGCGATACCATGGTTTGGGTGCCAAAAAATAAAAGGTGCATTTTTTGTTGTTTTAAACTGAAGTTCCCCCTGCTGTGTTGTTTTTTGCACTCTGAGATGGGGTAACGAACCATCATGACTCCCGCTCGTGCGAGCGGATCGTGACACCATCTTATCAGAATCAGGTTTAAAAACCTTGAAAAGTCAGAGGAAATTTGTATCTGTTGGAGGACACACAAAAGCAGTCCCTGTCCCCGCTTTCTGTGCAGTGTTAGGGCCAGTCATTACAATCAGTCTCACTTTTCAATCCAGCAGCTGGCAGCTGCTAGACATGCAGAAATCTGGCATCACCCTTTCAGTCTCTGTAAGTCTTTTTATACCTGTCACCTTTGAGACTGGAACACAGGAGTCCCCAGTGCCCCACCTCAGCCCCTGATCCTCTTCCAAACTGACCATATTCAGGTGCATCTCCCCCTCAAGGGCTCTATCTGACCCAACATGCAGTTCCTGAAGCACTGGCATACAGAGGACACTTTTATTTCCTGATATCCAGCTATAAAATACATAAAATATCATACTTGTATAAATTAAATTATTCTGCCATTTTCAGTGCTTGTTATAAGGAGAAAAGCCAGGAAACTCCTGAATTCTTGTGGCTGGAGGGAAACAAAAAAAGAAACCAGCATTTCTCTGATCAAATCTACAGTAGGTTCGGACTTGTTTACAAATAAACCTGGGATATTTCATTAACAGACTTGTTTTTACTGAATTAATCATAGGTGCACATATAAGCAGATTTTTCAACCTTGACACCATAAAGCAGTGCAAAAGGCAAGACTATAAGCAGAGACTCAATAAACTTCCAAAGCCACTGTCAATCCTTTATATCTCCAAGTCTCTTCTTGGGAAGAAGGAGACCCACCAGGAGCATGCCTCTTAGATAACCATTCTGGTCTCTGCTTACTTCTGCCCAATATTATTCTTCACTTCATATTAAAAAAAAAAAAAAGGTTGAGGGGTGGAAATTATTGTGTTTTCTAAAATGTTTGTTAAAACACATCATGATTTTTCTGAAGAATTTACATTCAAAACTAATTATCCTGTCATATTTTTACAATAGTTTTCAATTTGATGTAGACATAATTTTTTTAATTAGTGTTTATAAAACCCCAATCTGATAGCTGCATTTAGCTGCAGTTTAAGCTCAAAGAGAGCTAATGTTTCAGAAATTATTCCAAAATAACAACGCATCACTGAATTAGGAAAAATTCCGAAACCATATGGCACAGACAGCTTATTGGTTTTAAAAGATTTCTTCCTTCTTTATTATAAAGTAATAAAGAATGTATTTGATTTAAAACCAACAAAATAGGCATGTTCCAGATTTTTGCCTCTAGTGGAACCCACACATTGACTCCTAGTCACATTCTGAATTCACACTTTGTGCAGATACTGCTCAAAGGGACCCAGATTTTACAGCCTCCACGTTAGTTCAGTAAAAGAAAATAAAAAGTGCTACTATCACTTAGTACGTGATCAAGAATTGCACAAGCAGCACAGCTCTGTTAGCCAGTATGGGACTGCATGAAGGCAANGAGCACAGCTCTGTATGGGACTGTATGCACAGTATGGGACTGCATGAAGGCAATGTCTAATAAATCACTTGTGCTAACTAGGGACACAACTCTTGTCAGGAGGTACAACAGGCTGCTCCCAGTTAAAGCCTAGGGATTACAGGGAAACTGGAGACTTCCAATGATGTGTGGCTGGTTTCATGTTAGAGATATTTCTTTATTTTTATTACTTAGTTCTTTCCATCAAATAATTGAAAAATTATTTCCTTAGGCTGTGGTAGCTTTTGCAGGAAAAAGTTTTAAAACCATGACAAGAAATTATACTAAAAAATTTGGAAAAGGAGAAAGATGCAAAGAGGAGATGAGAGGAAGGAATTAGGGAAGGAATTCAGGACAAATTAAAATTAATCAATTGAGAAATTCAGTGTATTGTCGAGTTGTGGATTACTTGAATACAAGGAAACAGAAACAAAAATAGATTTAGGAAGAATCTATAAACTAGATGTAGAATCACTGGAAATAAAATGGAGACCAACACAGAGAAGAGGAAGGAATTGAGCAGTGAAGCAAAATTACTATAAATAAGGTGGGGGTACAAAGGACAAGATGAGAAAACAGGCAAAGCAATATGAAAACTAATGGGAAAGAGCAGCTTAATGTGGGACTACTCAGTTGTCCAATAAAAGCACTGCAGCATTTGTCCAAATACAAAAACGGTTGACACCTGCAAATTGAAGTGCACAAACAGGCTGCAATATATCAAACTGAAAGGGTTCTTGGGAAAAGGACAATGAATGAAAACCTGAGAGACCCATACTAAATTACAAGTTTGGCCATTATCTTCCTATGAGATATAAAAAATGGAAATATCATACCTCCTACCTTGTTGTGAGGATAAAACTCATTAATTATCATCAAGTGCTCACACATTACATGGAGCGCTGGGGAGGAGGGGGAAATAAGCAAGCAGAATATAATTGCTGTTGTAAGATAACGAGTACAAAAGGTCTATTACTGATTGATGGACTACGGGGTTACAAATTGATCGTTTTATCTGAGAGACTGAGAAATCCAAAGGCCAGAGAATGATTGGCCTTCCTGTGCTTCTTTGGTTTTTTTTTAAGCACAAGCAAGCCCAGTCATTAGATCCGAAAAGGCCGATCAAGACAGCAGAGGAAAAATGAGAGAAGGAGCTCCTGAATGTGGTATGGAAACTGGAAGAAGGAAAGAAAACTGTACTGCAGCATATAAACATACATCAGAAACACACACAGAATTTAGGAGGATTGCTCTTCTGAAAAGGCTGTAATATTCAAAGGATGAGTGGAGACAAAAAATCCTGGCAGGTAAGACCTGTGAGATTAATTTCCTCTAATTCTTCAGCTTCCAAAAGTTAAGACCTAAAAGGATCTGTTACAGGGACCTGGTCAACACAGAGAAACATACACCTAGAACTGATTCAGCTCAGATCACCTTAGACATTTGTCTCAAAACAAACTCAGCAGCTCTCTAGAGATACCCACAGTGATTAGTTTAGATGTCTAATTTTAATAAATTAATTTCTGCTGCTAATTACTCTTGATTGTACTCAAAGATAAATATAATATCATTTCCTGTGAATAAATGAAGGCTCACAGCATGGAAGAGGAAAAAAAGTGTGGACTTGTTAGAGACAGAAAGGAATGGATTGCAAAGATAGTTTTACTAACCAGTGCTCCAGACATGAGTCTATTAAAATTTCTCAAAATTTAAAGAAAAAAAAAGCTGTCTCAAGCATTTTTTTCAGGCAGGAAGAGGGAAGAATCTGTGGTGTTTACATACATAGCTGAGATCTAGATGAAGGTCTTAAAAAAAATCACTATCAGATCACTGACTGTTGTATCCTTATCACTTCTCGACAATAAACATTATTATAAACTTCATTCTAATGAATGTTCAAAAAGACATAAAAAGAAATAAAACTGAAACAGAAATAAAACAGGATATCTGGTCTAACAAATTTTGTTTTAGTGTATATGTGTACTTTTTTCTTGAAGGGAAAAGAATGTCCTGAAGAAAATCAAAAAAACAAAGACTAATCTCTAAAATAGTATTTCCTTTCCTGCCTTGCCTAACAGATCTGGATTTTGGTTGTAGTAGTAATCTCAAGACCTTTCCCAGTACTACTTAATCATAACAGAAACATCACAGTTTTTACTTCACACCACAATTTACCATTACTCTCTGCTATATTTAGATTAAAAATCCAATATTTAAGCTTTGTAATTTTGTTTCCAGAGGAGATTAGCAACTGCCATCCAGTGAATTTAATGAGAACAGAATAATATATTTCAAATTTAGGTTACTTTTAATGATTTTTACTTAAATCATGCAAACTTTAAAACTCAGGACAGTAGTTCGTGGTATCTGAAATGAAGTACTCATAACTCTGTATAACCATATAAAATAGTTCTGCTTGACATGATCTATGTGCCTTCTTTAATTGCCTTACAACAGAAGCATCAATTACAATAGTGATGCCATCAATCTCTGAAGTATACTTGATTAAAAAGTGCAAATGAAGCATGCTGGCAATTCTGATTAATACATTTACAACATTTTTCTATGGTCTTATAAATTAAATCTATAATGAAGACAAGCAGTTGTATTATCTCCAGTGAAAGTGAGGATAACTTGTATTGTCTCCAGATCACATTAGGATTTTTAACAGTTAATGGCAGATAGGAAACTTGAAACCTTTTAAAGTAAGAGTTTCAGTAAACCAGGAATTGATGTATTATAAATTTAGTCTAAATCTTGTGATGGGATTTTCAATTTTCCCAAATCTTATTACAGTCACATAAATGATCACAAAGGGAATGAAAATAATTATTTAGTAACATATCACATCTTCTTTCTCCTCATGTAAAAAATTTATTACAAAGAATACAGAACAACATCATATGATCCTGGAAAATAAGGCCAGAAAATGGTTCCTTCAGAGTGAACTGAATTATTTACATTTATCATTTTGATTCTTCAATCTGGTAATTATGCTTTTATTACATTTCAAAAAGTGAGTTATACTGCTGTCAGGATCTTCATTCTCCCAGCACATTTTCTGCCTGACCAGCAATTCAAACTGTATGAAAGGAGACAGACTTTGAGAATTAAAACATAAAATATTGTCTGGCTCCTGAGGAAACTTTTGAAGACATTTTTAAGTTTCTTGCTTTTTTGCTTCTGCCCAATCTTTAAAAGATAGTCTTAGAGTTTCATTAATATTTTCATTCCACTAATTTTCTGAGATTACAGGCAATGAAATTAAATGAAACATATTACTTACATCATTCTGATCGTCTTTTGCATTGTAATAGATTATATCATTATTCTGTAAGAGAAAGAAAAATAATTCTGTTATTTTGAAAGTAGAGAATAAATCTATGTAGCAATAATCTTTACTATTGCAAGATACATTTTGAACTAAACCACCAGTTCTTTATGTATTCTCTTTGAAACATGACAGACTCTGATCTTTGCTTGCTCTCTGTTGCATGCACAATTTCCCATGTTAGTGCTTAACTTCATTCATTTAATGCTTTTTTTCTGTGGGAGGCTGCATAAGCCACTCAAAACACAGCTAGAAAAGTACAGATAACATTGGACAAACTCCAGAGCTCATAAAAGGCTTCCATAAGCTGTTTCTGTCACAGACATGTGACATTCACTGTGTAATTTGGGGATTTATGCACCTTGACATCCAGCAGGCAGTAGATACAGCGAGGCACGGGCTTTGCTAAGTGGGGTAAGTTTTTGCTGTACACACGTTTATTGTTTTATTCACCTCCCACTGCGAAAATAAAATCTGTGAAAATACATCACAGGAGAGTCTGGCTGTTGGGAGTGTACAGCAGATCCTGGCAGCTCTGTGGAAACACAGTTTTACACGTACTGTGTAATTCAAGCCAAGCATAGAAGGAGAAGATTGCTCGTTCCCATTCCAAAATCAGTCAGAAATTCCATTCAGTGTTAATTTCTATAGCTTGTTGAAAATTGGGGTATCTCCTAGGGATACAGGTTTTTTGGTTGTTTTTTGTTTTTTGTTTTTTGTTTTTTTTTTTTCTGTTTAAATATTACTGAACCATTTAAAAGCCTTGAAGATTTAGGTTCACTAGAGTAGCTTTCCACCAAAGAAATTTCTGCAATGTGCTCAAAGCTTTTTGAATAAAATCAATTTTATGTGCATTTCTGTGTGGACTTGAGATATGTTTGAACATAGTCTTTTTAATTACCTTTACTGGTTTTGAATAAATATAGAAAAGGAGAAGTTACATTTCTTCATAGCCAGCAGTGTGCTTAAAATAGGTGATTGCTGTTGACCTCCCAAAATTGTCTCAATTTATTTTTCAGTTCTGTTTATGGTAATACCTTTATGTATTTCAATAAAAAGTTGAACACAACAAAGTGTTATCTTTTATAAATACCAACAGGAAAATATGCTTTCAGTAATCATTTTTCAAGTGGATAAGGCAACAACAATTTTCACTTTGACTAAAAAAGTTTGACATCTACTACAAGGTAATACAGTTCATCTTTACAAATGATCATTTTACTCACTCCATAAATAATGACATCATTTATTCTCCTTTGTGACCTTTTAGAGAGTCAAGCATGAAATATATTACAGATGAGCTAAATGCCATTTTGAGGTAAATGCTATTAACATGAATTCATCCTTTTCCCTCAAAATGAACTTTTCCACTTTTCCATCAACACACTCTTCTATCCATAGGTGAGTTGGTTGTGTATCTGTATCTAGATAACAAAACCAGACCTCAAGGCATTACAGACACAGGAGGAAATTCTTTTCATCATTAAAGACTGAAGCTAATTGCTTTTTCACTTGATTATTGTAAAGAAAAGACCATATAATGCTTGTGGAAGCCTTTGAGTAAGTCAGAAGTGGCAAAGATTCTGTTTTCTTCGGTTCCTCTTAACTTTGTAAACAGCTATGTACAAAAAAACTGTTCTGTAAATAATGTGATTGGTTCAAAATGCCCTCTGATTCTTTAGCAGGCAACACTTGAAACTGCAAAGGATGCAGCTCTGAGTGGTACTAGCCAGAAATGCTAACACAAATGTTTCCATCAAAAGGTGATCTTTTTAGTTAAAAAAAAAAAAAATTGTATCTTTTGTTCACCACAACTCTTTATGTCACCTTGTATTACAGCAGTTCCCTTGCAATCTCATCCCTAGAAGGTTTTGTGCAGGAAAAATAAAAGCGGGAAAAGGAATACAAACATAATTAACTGGCTATATTGTTTTTGTTTACTGCTTTTGTTTTTAAAAGGAACATTTTCATAAAATACAATTCCTATTAGGCCCTCTCTTGTACTGACTCTCATCTAGATAGGAGTTTATTTCCTGAGCCCCTCTCCACTGCTCTTGTTTATCCTGCTATCTAATCATTATTATATAGGATTTTTAATACTGTCATCAACAGACACAACTCTATTTATCTACTTAAACAAAATGACTCTTTATTTTCACAATTATATTTTCCTTGTCTTTTATATTTTTATTTGTTTAAATTTCTCAAAGCTGCCATAGCTTTACTATCTATATCTACTGGACTGAACAGTATTTTTTAAACCACCTTTTAGAATAACATTTCAGGAACATGATATATTCACAAGTTAATGAAAATAAACACTCCCTGCCAAAATGACTTAGATATTTTTTGTTAGGTTATTCATATCTTGTAGTCCATTACCCTGCCTGGAGATATTACCTATATAATGAATAAATTACACTGGCATTGGACATATCTCACTACTCTTAATATAGAAAATAAGAGATACCTAGTGCTACAACACACTGAATGCTGTATGGTTCACAAATTAGATTCATGGATCACTCAGATCTTTAGAGGATAATTTTTCATCATTTAACCACTTCTAGTTGGCAAGAACAAATTGCTTTGTTGCTGGCTCTCTAGCGAGTAGTTTAGTTATTTATTAACTTCTTGACACAAAGAGTTTGAATCTTCCCACTGCTGTACACTTTTGTCACCAAGTAATACTGCAAACTTGGTCAGCAAACCGAAGGTACAGTGTAAATATCCTAGATATTTATTTTTGTTCTTTATCCAGTAATGCTGTGCGAGAGAGGGGTTTCACCAATGAAGGGATTTGGTAAGGCAGTCCTGAAGCTGAACTTATAAAAGAATGATTTTGGGAGACCAGATGCATAAAGCAAAAACTGTAGTGTAGTGTCTGATGTAGTACATGTACTATGTAGCATATGGAGTACATGTATAAACTAGTGTAGTATATGATTTTATGGTTTTCAACATCTCCAATTATCCTTTCAAAGCATAAGGTTTTAGCATCTGAGAAAGACATCAGGCAAGCCATATAAAAATTACATTAAGGACCAGCTCATAAATGTTTTATTTTTGACTCTTACCATTTTCTTTTCTTTCCTAAACTTAATTTTTCTTCCATGCTTTCATTGATAGCATTATCTGCTGAAGTGAGATTATTCCACTGTCTTGAAATTGCTTTTCATTTCAATAGTTCTCTGTTTTCTAGTTCAGGGTATAAAACAATTCCAATGGGAAACATTACATATTGGGTACTATTAATAAATTCTTAAATTTCACCACACAAAATCTGAAGTTGATGGGCTCTATAATCTCTGTGTCTAGAGAAGAAAAGCATGGGAAAACATCAGCTTTAGAATATCTGCAGATGAAATTTAAGGTCACACCAATGCTAACACTCATATTTTGCTTCTCTACAGAGCAAGTTTACAGAGACAGTCTGTATTCAGATTCAACACACAAATGCCTAAACTCAGCTGAGGATTACATGAATGAAGCTGTAGCTGGCTTTTCATCTCAGGAAATAACACTTTTTTCAATCAAGTTCTTTCAAGAACAACAAGGGATTACATTGCAACAAGACATATGGACACTACAGATAATTATGTATAGCAAAAATTGTAATACTATATCTATGCTATTTTGCTAGTAAGAAATCTACATCCTCCTTTACAAAGTGCCAAAATGAAAGCTCCTGTTCATTGCTGCCTTGTAGTGGTGTCTACAGGAACAACTCCTCTCTAAAACTTATGCTAGAATTCCTAGAACTTTTCATGCAGTATGTGCTCCACCAACTAGTCTAAAGATTCTTTTTTGAAGTCTTTTACAATAGACATCTAATGCAGTCTATTCAGAAATTCTGCTTTCCTGAAGCATAAAAAATTATATAAAACCTCAGATCTATCCCTGGGTTTCCTAGAAACCCTACAGGACTCAGATCCTGTGATGCAGCCTAAAATGGTGTCAGGCCTGCAGGGGATATTGGCCTGAAATGAATTCTAGAACTTTATGAGACTCTATAGTGAACTACAAGAGAATAAATAGATAATTAAAAACAAAAAAAAAAAGGAGGGAGAAGAAGGTTTTCTGCAGTTTTTCATATTGTAAGAAATTAATATAATGTATTAATTTTGACAGAAATCACAATTATCCTTTTTTCCCTAAAAGCTGCATTTCCAGAACAATTTTAGGTAAAATGTTAAAGTTAAAAAAAAGAAAAAAATTACACTTTTAGCCATTACAGATACACTAGAAAATAATTAACTCCTTCAGAACAGGAAATAGAAGAGCATTAATTAAAGGTCTCCACAACTCAAAGATTTTCTTCAGTAAATCCCTGGAAGCAAACTTAAATCTATTGTAGCAGATTATATTGCAAATATATATTACTTCATAATTATAAGTGCATGTTTTAAAATATAAAATTATGGCCAAACAGTTTATTTGGATTTTGTTTTAAAACAGGATACTTTCCATGACTTCTAAGTATTTTACCCAAGAAGTGCTAAGCACTGAAAGTGAGTCAATGTAAAAAATCTGCTCTATATTGCAGATAATCTACAAGTAGTGAGGATTCTTTTAGTTTGCAGGTAAGAGGTAGAGAAAGAAATCAAAATCAGGGAGAAACCAAACCATGCAGCAAATATCAGTCTGATCTTGACTCTTCAGTTTAAAATTAATTTCTTAGAATAACAGATAGAAATTTGGAGAACATTTTAAAATCATATTAATCCCACACACTTGGAAAAGACATTCACATTAGTGAAAAAACTGTGAATCCTTTTGCTTAGCATGAAGTAATAAAAACATTAATAATCCTGGTCCATTGCACTCGTTAGACAGACTAAAGGAAATTAGTGTAAATGCCTACAAATGCTAAAAAATAATTTTATTAAGTGTTGGCAAAACATCCATTTTAATTAAAAAAAAAAAAAAAAATTCCTTGTATCCTCTTGGATAAAGAAGTGTATTAATAAAGTTCACTCTAGTACCTTTGGTGTAATTGAGGTTTAAACTCATCCTAACAAATTCTATGACAAATAATCCAGACAGTTTTAGTTTAATCCTTTATACAGTGTGATATGCAGTTTAAGGCACAATTACACTCCTCAGAAAAAAAAGCTAAATATGGCCTACTATAAAAAATTACATCTATTTTTATAGAGAATAATGTTAGAGAATAAAAGCCTGCAAACGGGGAAAAAAAGAAAGAATGTCAACTATTACTATCTCTTTTGTTACAGCTTTGTGATTTTACATAAGTGAAATGACACATATAAAATAAGGGGCTTAGCAGCTAATAACTTCTTTTTTTCCTTCAGTATCCATGTGTAAAAATACTTTTTTATCACTTGTCCTTAAAGTGAACAAAATTTCAGGCAATATAGCAAACCAGTTGTAATTATAATTACATCGTATGCATGCAATTACAGTGCCTAAACATGGGCTGTAAGAAATTGGTTAGAACGTGCATTTAAAACATGAAAACTGGACACAGAACCAAGATATTTTAAAAATCAAATTATTAAAATAAAAATAAAATAATTAAATAATATTAGATTAAAAAAATATGTCACTATATTACCCAAAATATGGAAAAATGAGCCACTTGGGTTAGACATCTTTCCCCCAAACATCATTTGATTAAATAACTGCTTTTTCAGAATATTAAATTTCACATACTAATTAAAACCTTCCAGGTCTGCACTATAATTTATGATAAGGCTTTTTCATCAGATTTGTGTAAAGGGCTTTTCTCAAGATTCCACAGAGACTAATAATTGAAATGAAAAGATGGAGGTGAAGATTACAGGAAATAACATAAAGGAGCACTAAAGGTGCTGCACGCTCTTTGTCATAGAATATTCTTTCTTTTAAATGGTGAGAAAGATTAACTTTTTCAGCATTCATTTACAGGTAATTCCTTCACTGAAATTATCAATCCGGAAACCTTCAAAATTTACTGACAGTTTTCATGAGGGGGACACTTGACCATTCACAGATGTATCAGAGTGATAAATAAAATGAGTAATTTATCAATCATCTGCATGCTCAACAGCAGAACTAAAGCATACAAGCCTCATTTAGAAAGATGTTAGGTAAGAGTAATGCACACATACAGAATCCAGATAGGAATACACTATAGGAAAGGTATGCTTTCAAGCCCTTGATGTCAATTCTGAGGAATTTTGACCTGAAGTTGGCAGCGCTGATGGTGGCCAGATTTTATGCATCTGAGTTAAAAACTGAGCTCTTGAAAGAGCTCTTTGAAGTCTAAACTTGGAAGAAGCTAAAACTTAGGAAATATCTGGGATTCCACCATAAATATTCTCCAGGAATCTCGCACCCCACATCCCCCAGGCTGGGCTCTGCCAGCCCACCAGTGCTGGGACCAGGGCAGGCCTCAGCTCGCTGTGCACAGGGACGTGGAACAAAGGTGGAGCTGCCACCCATCCACTCCTTGGTCCACTCAACGGCCTGACCTTCACAGTGACACATTTCCTGGTGTCCTTCTGCTCACTGTGACAAGATCTGATTACGTGCCGAATTTAACCACGCTTGATTTAATTTGTCCTGTGCAAATTATAATTAGTAAAGCTGAGTAAGAAGGTTTTTATATAATATTCAAATCTCAGGAGGAAACCCTGCTATTTTTCAGAGGACCAAAAAGCAGGGTTTTTTTTTTTCCTTTTGCCTCAGTTTCCGTTGTATGTATTCCATACATTTACTTAGAAAAAAGGGATGTAGTGAAGAGTATTAAGGTTACCTGCATAACCTCAAAAAAGAAAGATAACAAACATTAGAAAGAGTACTTATGTCTTCAAATCTCTAGAATTCACCACAGAAACTATAAAATATAGGAAAAACTTCTTCATGTCAAAAAAAATTCCACAATTTTGAGGTATTTTTCACTGTAACAATAACTGTTAGAAACTGTCACTGGACTACTTAAGCTGCCAGGATGCTACTTAACTTCATGAAAAAAGTTACAAATACATTTTAAGTGCTAATTGCACTTTGACATTTGAATTAAATGTCAAAAGCAGTTTAATGTGTGAGGTTAAATGCAATAGAGCCCAAAAGATGATGAGAAATTCAAGTCAGACAAACACACACCCAAATCAAAATCTACAGAGCTATCTGTTCTTCTGAGAAATACAATATACTCCACGATTAACTTCTGCATAAAGACATCCTCTGGCTCAGTGGTCTGCAGTCAAACACCAATCTCTGTTGGACATGCAGATAATTGTTAATATGGAATTTTGGCAATTTGCCTGCTGGCAAGGATAGCCTATTTTTTATGAATTGTTTTTAAATATGGGGACTTTTTAAATTTAGTTTAATTTTCTACTGCAACTGGTAAACTGAGCAAATTAAATGTGGAAAACAATTAAGCACTTTTTTGGTTGCAAAGCATCAAAGGCCAAATACTTCATGCAAGAATGAAAAATTAGTGACTGAATATTACAGTTGCAACCACATGGATATTATTCTCTGGTATAGTTGCCTATATCACAGAGTGACTGTCATTTTAAGTTAGTCAAGCTGAAAAATTATCTTCAAGAATGATATTTTGATCTACAGTAAAACCTTGGATTTTATGTACAAGCATGTGTGACAAATGACCAGGAAAGAAAATCATAAGGGGACTCTTCTGGAGCTAGCAAATTTAAAAGAACCAGCTACATATCTAAAGAGA
This sequence comes from Promerops cafer, assembly GCA_013398275.1. NCBI lineage: Eukaryota > Metazoa > Chordata > Aves > Passeriformes > Nectariniidae > Promerops > Promerops cafer. The sequence goes on from VZSE01008168.1 coordinate 64,887, forward strand.
TAGGAATAACCATCCTCCCATTCTTCCTCCAGTCTTCTAAGCCAAAAGCAAGGAAGACAGAGACAACCCCGAGAAACAAAAATGTTTTAAATCCATTTTAATTTTGGTAAATAAATTCTTCCAAAGGTCCAGGAAACTGTTAATTTTCTCATCTCAATAACTTCCTCAAAGTATAATCAACTTCATTTTATAAGGCAAAATGCAAGTGATTACAAAGCAGATTTCCAGGTGGGAAAATGAAATTAATTTGTTAGCAGCTAATTAACCTCTATATCACACTATCTGATCAGTTTAATTAAAGCAGCAAAGTTTGTTTATTATAATTTATTCAGCGTTACTTTCTTTAGTTGATGAAAGAATATAAAAATATGATAAATAATTCTGTAATAAATTGTCTAAACTGATTGCATATTATCTAGATTGTAAATAGTGCAGCCAGTAGAGTACAGGAGCCTAGTTAAACAATTTGGACATAAGTTTCCTTTGGATTCACAAGAAATTGGCATTCTGAATTCATACCTATGTAGGTGCTGGGATGTAATGAACCACTTGCACTATCATAACCTAATATAGAAAATATGCCTGCCCTCCAACTCCAACAAATCTTCAAAAGCCTTTGCCTCTTGCTTTGTAGAAAATAATTTCCTCAAACATTTAGTAGAATTTGTCCCCCAAAAAAGATGTGTGCATTTGCTATGTTTCTTCTGTGTTCCATCATTACAACCAACAAAAAAGACCATGTTTAGCAATGCTGCAATCAGTTGTTACAAAAAGGAATAAAATTTTATGACATATGGATATGACACTACAATGGAGTAAAAACTCAAGAGAGTAGCTTCTTGGTGATCCATGAGAGTGCCTGAAGTATGTATACTTCAAGGCTTATCTTCACAAAAAAAATAAACAAAAAAACAAAGGGTATCACAAGAAATACGTCACACAAAGTCACTGTAACTAAATTCTAAGAAATAGTACCCAAATAACATTAATGTCTTTTAAGAATCTCACTGGAATAGAAAAATGACAACATTTTGCATAACTTTCCTTAAACTGCAAGAGCAGAAAGCCTTATACAGCATTTTATTTCCTCTTTTATCCACATGTAAAAACTAAAATATAAGAAGATTTTAGAATATATCTACAGGGTATTACAATACAGTGTAACACAGGAGAAATGAATTTTCATATATAAATTATGAAAGTGTGATCCAAAATTTGAATCACATTTTACAATGCTGACACTGACCTGTAATTTAAGTGACTGCTAATATTTTTAAAAGCACTGATTCTTCCCCTGTCTGGATCAGTTCTTCAATGAATTTATCAATTACTTGAAAGGTGTCCTTAAGCCCCACAGAGTTTAACAAAAACAAAAACAAAAACAAAAACAAAAACAAAAACAAAAACAAAAACAAAAACAAAAACAAAAACAAAAACAAAAACAAAAACAAAAACAAAAACAAAAACAAAAACAAAAACAAAAACAAAAACAAAAACAAAAACAAAAACAAAAACAAAAACAAAAACAAAAACAAAAACAAAAACAAAAACAAAAACAAAAACAAAAACAAAAACAAAAACAAAAACAAAAACAAAAACAAAAACAAAAACAAAAACAAAAACAAAAACAAAAACAAAAACAAAAACAAAAACAAAAACAAAAACAAAAACAAAAACAAAAACAAAAACAAAAACAAAAACAAAAACAAAAACAAAAACAAAAACAAAAACAAAAACAAAAACAAAAACAAAAACAAAAACAAAAACAAAAACAAAAACAAAAACAAAAACAAAAACAAAAACAAAAACAAAAACAAAAACAAAAACAAAAACAAAAACAAAAACAAAAACAAAAACAAAAACAAAAACAAAAACAAAAACAAAAACAAAAACAAAAACAAAAACAAAAACAAAAACAAAAACAAAAACAAAAACAAAAACAAAAACAAAAACAAAAACAAAAACAAAAACAAAAACAAAAACAAAAACAAAAACAAAAACAAAAAAAACCAAACAAATAACAACCAAAAAAAAAACAAAAACAAAAAACAAACAAAAACAAACAAACAAACAAACAAACAATCCTGGGCTTTAACAACTCAGAGAAGGAATAATCTAGTTCTGGATTTGCACATCCTTCTGGTTTAAAAACTGCACACAATTAAAAAAATATTTTAAGTTCTATATAGATGAATCTTATTCTAGGCAGAGACTTACTGAGGTTTACAGCATTTTAGCATTCCCATCAGCTTCTGTGGTAATACATGTAAGTTTGGGCCCTTATTACTCACTATTAAATTCTCATACAAATCAGCACTTTGAAATTCATCTCTTTTTTAAAATTCAGGGTGGACAGACAGATATATCACAGAAGTGTGAAGATGTGAAGAAAGAGGCAATGTGAGAAATTTTGAACAAGCAAAATAACTCTCTCTTGCAAAAAACAAACAAACAAACAAACAAAAATTAAGGCAGGTATTTGTTAATAAAGACAGTCAGAAAGGCTCCTGCAAACCAAACCAAGGCTACTGAAAAAAGAGCTTAGCATTGGAAGATCACAGTGAAGAAGAGAGTATGAAGTAAATTGCAAAGTATGTATTAAACTGATTTTCGTTTAAAGAAATGCATCATTTTTTTCCCTGAAATTTATGCTGTGTTGCTTAAGACTGTCTCAGCTCAGCTCTCCACAGCACCATTACACAGTACCACAGAAGCATGAACTGACACTGCAGAAAGCACAAGAGGGAGAAACTACAAGTGTTTATAAAGGGATATGGGAAACAGGCTGATGAGGAAGGAAGAAGGAATGCTGCAAAGTGTCTTGTCAAGGATGATGCCGTGTTCACACCCACAGCAGACATAGTAATGAAAATGGGGAGAAAGGCAGGAGACTGTTGCAGCAAAGCAGTCATTCCAAACTGTTCGCATCAACGACCTCTTTGGCAACAGCCAGAACTTCCTGGGCCTCTTTGTCCTCCCTTCCCTCCCATTTGCCTTTCTCATTTTACAAAGTTCATGTTACAAACTTTGCAATCCACCTTGCTAGAGATTGTTTTCTTTTGGTTTCACTTTAGGAAGTTTACTGAATGCGATGGGCTGACAACTCTTACAGCTCCAGAAAACTATGTGAGCAGAAAACATCCTAAATTAGCCACTCTTTGCCTAGAAAAACCCTCCAAAACTATTTCAGAAGGTGATGTACTACAAATACCTCTAAACACTTGTCCAACAATCTAAGGCTTTTATCAGCGTTGTGCTAAACCCCACTATCCTGATGAGGTCAGCACAGTCTGTGTGCTTTTGGATACCGTGAGCTGAAAATCACGGGCGTGAATAAACCATGGGTAGCTGCACAGAGTGAACATTAGCCAACTGTACAAACTGACCCCAAGGGCCAGGACTTCTTCTCTGCAGTAAGCCACAAAGACACTGTTCACACTGAATATTAAATAATCCTAGGGTTTACACCATGAAAGAGGCAAAATTTCAAAAGTATGGGCACATACTAGTTCAACCACTTGAGATACTCAAAGTATCTGAGCCCACCAGTGTTAGTCCTTTGTAGACCTCCAAAACAAGAGACTCAGCTAAAAGTGTTTTGCTGTTCATAGACATAAATACACAAACAGTATTAGATGATCTCTCTGAGCATATATGCATGTAGATACAAATATAAATACATGTGTAAGTATAAACAGAGAGGAAAATTTATACCACTGATATCTGCATATAAATAACTCCCACCCATTTAAGTAGACCCAGCACAATCTTAAAATTTGTCTGAGTCTCAAAATATCACCTAAATGTTGTTCATGAACACTGAATAATAGGGAAAAACATATCTAATATCTCAGAAATATGTAAGCTTTAATTCATTATCTTCAAGAAATAAAACTATTTTCTGTTTCATATTAAAACTTTTAAAGCTCTTGAAAATATTGTATTGTAGAGCTCATTCAGAGATAAAATAATTTGATGAATTCAGTTGTATTTATCTTAATATTTTCTTATCAGTATAGAGATGACATGAGGAGTTGAATTGTGCATCCTATTCCTGACAAACATACACAAGTTCAATAAGATACATGGATTTGCACTGCTCTGCTTTTACTAGTACATGAAACCACTTCAGTGAATGATTATTGTGCCAGTAAAACCTACTGATGTCAATTTGTAAAGGAAGTCTGTCCTGTCCATGTCAGAGTTATTTTTCATAAAAGCAGCATTCATAGTTCACAATCATGGCATAGTTCATAATATTATAAATATTTTCACAGAAATAGTGGGATATTTTATTTACTTCTGTTGGCTGAATGTCTGAGGAACTTACTAAACTTATGGATTTTTTCTTCTAATTTTCAAGGTTAATTTATCTGTAACTGTTATGTATCTATTGCTACAAATAAAACTTATTGTCTCTTGAACAATATTTCCTCTTGGTGCTGATCCTTGAAACAGGATGCTTACTGATGTATAACCACAGGACTTTTTAGGATAGAGCATGCCTTATTCTTCACAGAGAGTATGATGTATGTGTTTCAGAATATAACACAGATCAATCCTGAACACACTCTGCTTTCATCCATGTTGTCCTGGTTACAGCTGCCCCCAAGACTCCTAAGCAACGTCCAGACACATTCTGTGGCACAGCATGCACCAGGAACCATTCTCAACCCAGCTGGCAGGTCTCTAGGAGGTAATACCCTGTCTGGCTTTCTGCATGCCTCCAGCATCATCTCAGCAGGTTTTATATGCTCACATACTCTTACATGCCCTGAGGTAATTAATGTAGACCCAAACCATTAGAGACCGAGAGAGACTGGCAATATTTGGAATTAAATCACCCATTTGGTGTGATCCCTATGATAAGGAAAATAAGTCAACTGTCAGCAGAAGAAATGGCAGCCATCACTTGGGATTAATAGATATATTCATGACATTGTTTTGAAAAAAACTTCAGTTTTAATCCAGCTTTTGGGTTTTTTTCTTGTATCTCTTACCAAAAGTGAAAAGAAAACAAATCACCCTTTTTCACAGCAACACAGCTTAAGCAGAAAATATCTGCAAATACTGGTCAAATAAAATGGAAATGTTCTATCTGAAAGGTGGGAAGTGTTACGGCAAAGCTTCTATGAGCATTTTAGAATACTTTAAGTCTAAAGGTCATTTAAACTATGATTCCCATAGCAAATTAGATTAAATTAAACTTGCCTATATGGAGAATATTCAGTCTGGTAGAAAACTTTTGCTGGAAGTTTTCTTTAAATTTTTATGTAGGAAAAAGCCTCACAGACAAAGCACAAGAAGTTTTATGAGGTGAAAGCAGCAGAATTTTGTGCAAGCACAGAAAGATATCAACTGAGACAACCTTCTTAGTTTTACTGTACTCCTGTGTAACTCTTAAGAAATGCAAAACTGAAGTTACCCTCCTGAGAAGTGGTAATGCCCAAAGGAATAAAACAATCCTACCTGAATTAATAATTCATCAGGGATTATTCACCCATTTTTAAAAGCAAGTATCTGGACTGATCATTTTTATATTTATTCTCACATTTTCAAGAAATTTATAATTCACAGTATTTCAGTGCAATATAATTTATGACTAACAAATGGGAAAATTAAAACAGAATGTATGTTCTGTAAACTCACGAATCACAGTCATACAGCTGGCCCAGACTTCTCGAGACTTGCTAAATCCTAATATCCCTTCAATGAAACCTAGAGTTGTTCGTGTATTTATTTAAAATGTTATTATGTCCTCATAGTAAGAATTAACTGGGAAAAAGGAAAGCAAATGATTTACAACTACATTTCTGGTCAAATCAGGTAGAATTTTTAAGCATTTCTTTCATGGCGTTAGCCCATGTTAGGATATTGCCAATTTTGAAGAATTTCTCTGCTCTGTATTATGTACATCTCTTGCTTTGTGGCCAAGTCTATAGAAATATCTGACACTACTTCAATCACACATTATCATTTGCAGGACATAAAAGAGACACACTTTCTCCTTTTGTTTAAATTCTAATGAGAATTACACTATACTCAGGAGATGGAAAGCTAAGAATTCCCAAATCCCTTGAGCAAAATGCAGTTCTTAATAAGATTATCTTGCACTCCTAGAGCATTTCAAAGTCTCTGTAAAATGAGACACCTGTTAAAATTTCTACAGTATTGCAACTGCAAAAGAGTGCAGACATCAAACATTTTCTGTCCACATCCACTGCCTTTTCTTGAAACAGGGCTTCTTGGGAGTGTAGGGGTCTACAAACTTTTAAATATGGAAACTTTCCAACTACCCTGTTAGGTCCTTTTCTAAAGGTAATGAGCTTGACAAAGATAAGCTGAATTTTCATCTTACAGGAATCCTGTGACAAAAGAGGAAGGTAAAATATCAGGCATGCATGACACCTCTGGTTTTGTAATTTGAAAATAATAGAAGTAAATGGAGTTAAGAAACCCACAAATATCTGCACCTCCAAACATCTAACACATTCAGCTCAGATTTTCAAAAAAGTTCTATTTTTAATATTAAATAACACATGTAGAATTCCGTACATATATATATATATATTCACAGTATTTGCTCTTTCTGACAGGAAATATTTAAAAAATATTTGAGTCTAGTTTCCTTTAAAAAAGCCTCTAAAATTTGCTATTATGAATGCATTCATTCTCTGAAGTAAGAACCAAATGTTTGTAATATTTTCTGAATTTCTCAAACTTAGAAGTCTGCCTCCATTATGAAAAGCTACATTTGAGTCTTATAGCATTGATCAACTTCCTGTGCATATTCAATGTTTTAATTAAAAAACAGACAAACAAACAAACAAACAAAAAACCCTCTCTCTTCCAATTTGTAAATATTGACAGTAAAGTTGGTTAATACTCCTTTTTCCAAAACATTGGCACATTTCCTAAATTCCGTGTAAAAAGGGTCAGAATAATATGTGATAACCAACACGAAAATGAGTTTTCTTGGGAAAGTGAGGAAATTAGTCAGATCCTAGTTATACTGGCATGGATAAATCACAAAAAAAAAAAAAAAAAAAAAAAAAAGATATTGCTAGTTTTGAAATGAAAATATTTGACAAAAAAAGCTTACAGACAAACTAAACAGCACCCTTGAAGTCCATTTCTAATTGATTTTACTTATTCACCAAAGGTAGTAAAGCAGTGCTATGAATTACTTATTGCAGACGGACATGAGAAACTGAATTTCAGGGTGAAAGGTAACATCAAAAAAAACAGTTAGCTTCATCTGTGCCACGAATTCAATGAACTCTTAGAAAATGCACACAATAGCAGCCTGCAAAAGCTTTTCTTAGCATATTGTACTTCTCAGTTTTAAACTGAAGAACCTACAGGGTGTTAATAAATTGAGTACAATAGTATATCTTGCTTTTAATAAGGTGTTTGTTCTGAAAGCACATTAAAGCCTCATTCAAAATGAAGGTGATAATCCATACATATGGCAGCTTAATAATATAAATCACACCTTTCTTTCTTTTCTTCTTACCTAGATCCTTCCCTCCACTTCTTTCAGAAGCTGCACATTTTTTAAATGAGTTTCCTAGTCAATAAGTAAAAAAGTGTATTAGATGTCTTTAACAGATTTGATTTTTCAGATAAAATAGAATGCTTGAAAGCCCTCAACAATGATTGAAGGTGTTTCTTTGCTTTACTCTAAAAGCTTTTTTGGCAAGTTTCCAACCAGTGAAGCACTTCACTGCACAGATGAGGTCTGTGCAATGATTTATATTATAAAGTTACACTCCTTTACTGAAGGTAAGCATATTAAGAGCTGGTAAATAACCAGTATCTAAAGACCAAAAGCTAGCTCCTCTATAGGTACACATTTGATATCCCTGATTATATATAATCTTAATTCTGACTGTACTGCTACCACTGTCTTCCTCATCAACCTTCTAATCAGTTTAAAATTCCTGAAGTACTAAAAAGAAAAACAAAAAACCATCAAAGATTGCCACTATGATTAATCACACTAACAATCATTGGTGATTGAATCACACTAACAATCATCCCCCTTTCAATCATTGGTGTAATTCTCATACAGGATGGTATCAGATATATAATGGAACAGAAGCATGGAAGAGCCTAGAAATGAGCCTAGCATGGAAGTCCTATGGCAGCCCATATTTTAGAGGAAAATCAATGATTTGTAGAGTGAAAGGCTCACCTGAGAGACTCTAGGAAGTTATTAAACTCCAGGCAAGGTGGCAAGCAACACTACTCTTAAAAAGATTTCTAATGACTTGGATTTTTTTTTTTTTAAACTGCCTTCGATATGTTTTTCTTCTATCTAACTAGTTCCTGCGAGATATTTGTAAACCAGAGGGCACACTGAGATTTTTGAAACAGGAAACCAAACATTAGGGGGCAGGATGTTGGGGACAGACTGGTAAACAGAGGGATCTGGTTTCCAGGAGGCAATGCCAGACCCATTCTGCACTAATCTGGTGAGGTTTATGCCCCATCTGCAAAGAGGCTTCAGCATGGACATGTTCACAGTAGATTTCTACTCTTAGATGAAACTCTTCTCACTAATGATGGAGATGCTGGGAAGCTGAGGTCAGTGTGTTCCAAAGGCTGTAACTATTGTGTCTCCAGTCTCACTTTGACAGGCATTATAGAGAACTGCAGAAATGCTTGCTCCTGGAACATTCACAGTGAACTTCCATGACTCAAAAAGGTGTAAGTGATTTGGTAAACATCAACTAAACATCAGAACAACCCTTAAACCCACTCAATTTCAGTAAATATGATTTATTCTTATTTCCTCTTTACCTCACATTCTTACTGCTCCCAGTGCACACACACAGAACTTCATGCCCTGGGTAGAAAGACATCCAAGTGCAATCACTAGCAGAAAAATGGTATTTCATTCCTTTCAGTAAGATAGGGCACATTTAATTTAAATTATACACAAATGAAGGCTACAGGTCCCAGAAGAGGTGGCACACAGCCCTTCAGAGAATAAAATATTACCCTCCCTAGAACCTTGACCATCTGTCAATTTAAATATGTCAATTTAAATTGATCATTTGGATGTTTTTTTTTCAAGTTACAGAGTCTTTGGAAATGTGAGGCGTTATCCAAAATGAATCAAAATAAATGGAAGATTTATTTCACTGAGTTTTGGATCAAAGCACTGTGTGAAGATACAGACAGCTTTGACACTTTGCCTGTGTTTAGTGTTATTATAACTTTCACAAAATTACAAAGTATATATGACTTACTAGGAAAAGGTCCCACACCTACTTTGCATCTGTGAGGACTGGTTCCCTGTACTGCAGGTCTGGTGCCAAATCTCAGCTGTACCATTTCTCACAGATGCTCTTTGCACAAAAGAGAATTATCAGAGGTACAAGCCATGAGAGAACCGCATCGTCTCTCTGAAGAGATGAGAGAAGAAGGATTCTAGTTTGTTTTCTTCACAGAGTTTTCCTTCTTTCAAGAGACAAAACATGTTTACTAAACTGCTTCTTTATAATGAAACCATGCCAAAGCTGAAAGTTTCATGGTTTGTTTGTTTGTTTTCCAGCTGAGGCTTTTAGCATACAGTGTTTCAGCATTGTTGTAACATCCAAAATAAATTACAGACAGTCTTGAAAATCTTCAAACTGCAAGATACAACAGAGACACCTACTACTGCTCTGCTCTTGCAGGTCACTGCTTGGATCAGCTCTGGTGATAGGAAACCTGTTTTGTCTTAGTTTTCTTTTTCATCTTCTGTTTCTTTGCTTAGAAACTTTTCACTACAGTTTTATTCAGCCAAAATTTCTACTAGAAAAAGATAAACAAACAAACCATTATTCCAAAGTAATATTCCCATGACCTTTTGCCATTATTTTTAAGCCCAGTTGGTACATGAACACCAGCCTACATATTATCATCAGAGAAAATGCTGTCTCAAAATTACCAAGATGTAGAAAAACAGTATTTGCACAGAAGAATATAAAATGACACTACTGCTTAAAAGATAAAGTATATTGAAATATTTTTTTATGTGGCATTTTTATATGATAATTAATTCTTAAAAGACTGAGTTCCAGTCTCGGTTTAAATAAGTGGATGTTAATAGGCCATCCATACAGACTCCCCTTTTAAAATACCAATGAGATATCCCTTATGTTAATACATGTGTAAGTACAATTAATACAGCAACCCAACTGGAAACAAAATTGCTTTAGTTAACCAACCATTGCAAGGCAATCAAGTGTGGTATCAAATGTAATTGTAGAAGATTCATTTGGGGAATAACAGCAATTACTTCATACAGAATCCTCTCTTTCATTCTTTCAGTTTGCATACATTTTTTTCATGAGTCTCTATGCCAGAAAAATAATTGGACGATCACAAGCGTCAAAAACATCCCCCTTTCAATCTGTAGTGTACAAGAAATTTCAAACTGACAAGGCTGTTTCATTTAGATATATTGGTTTGTACCTCTGAGTTATAACTGCTTTAATCTAAAATATTCAAGCAGGCTTAATTCCTCCAGCTGTACAGGCAGCTGGGGAATCAGGCAGTACCAATGGAGTAGGAAACAGAGAATGGGATTTCTTTATTTGCCTGAAGCTAAGCACTTTTGATTTGCCTTCATAAACTTCACAAATATTCTCTTAGGACCTAATAGTTTTCTAACAGGTAAGTATTATTTTCACGCCATACAAGTAAACTTTAGTTCAACTATTTTAACCAACTTTGTGCTTCATCAGGAAATAACACATCACAATCCAATATCTCTTTTTTTCCCTTTTTTTACTTAGAAGATATTTAGTATTCTTGATTACCATTCTTAATTAATATTGCTTTGAATAACTTTGTACCTTTAGTAAATTCATTAGTCATTTCCAAAAATATTCTGATATTTAATTATCAATGAAAAATACCCATATCCATAATGATATTTTTTTCTATCACTTGGCTAAAACTAATGGTAAATATATAAGATGCATGGTCTTAACTAATTTTAGATTTCCTAAATATCCAACTCACAGCTGGATAACTGAGTTACATGGTGGATGAGCAATGGGCTCACGGGTCAGGCACAAAGGTTACAGTGAATGGGGGGACACCAGGCTGGGGACCTGTCACTGCTGGGGTTCCACTGGGCTCCATCCTCAGCCTGGTTCTCTTCAGCACCTTCTCTAATGGCTTGGATGCAGGACTTGAAGGAATACTAAGTTAGTTTGCTGACGACACTAAACTGGGAAGGAACTGTCTACTCCCTCAAAGGCAGAGAGGTCCTGCAGAGACACCTCGATGCATTGGAGGGATGGGCAATCACCAACCTGATCAAGTTTAACCAGGGCAAGTGCCAGATTCTGCATCTGGGATGGGGCAGCCCTGGTTCCGTGCATAGACTGGGGAATGAGAGGCTGGAGAGCAGCTGTAGAAAGGGACTTGGGGGTCCTGGTTGATGGCAAGTTGAACATGAGCCAGCAGTGCCCTGACAGCCAGGAGAGCCAACCCTGTCCTCAAGGGCATCAAGCACAGCATCGCCAGACGGGCACTGGGACGGCCTCACCTTGAGTAATGGGGACAGTTTTGGGCACCAAAATATAAAAAAGACATTGAGATATTAGAAAATGTCCAAAGAAAAGCCAGGGGAATCCTTAGAAGGAGCATCTGAGGCCACTTGGTTTGTTCAGCCTGGAGAAAAGGAGACTGAGGGCACACCTCAGTGTGGTCTTCAACAACCTCATGAGGGGCAGCAGAGGTGCAGGTGCTGATCTCTTCACTCTCATCACCTGTGACAGGACCCAAGGAAACAGCCTGAAGCTGAGTTGGGGGAGGTTTAGGTTGGATATTGGGAACAGGTTCTTCCCCCAGAGGGTGGCTGGGCACTGAATAGGCTCCCCAGGGAAGTGGTCACATCACCAAGCCTGACAGAGTTCAAGAAGTGTTTGGACAGCACTCTCAGGCACAGGGTGTGATTCTTGGGGTGTCCTGTGCAGGGTCAGGAGTTGGACTCGATAATCCTAATAGGTCCCTTCAAACTCAGCATAGTCTATGATTCTATGAAATTGAGAGAAGGTAGGTTTAGGTTAGTTATTAGGAAGAAATGCTTTCCTGTGAAGGTGGTGAAGCACTGCCACCAATTTCCCAGAGAAGTTGCCTGGAAGTGTTCAAGGCCAGGCTGGATGAGGCTCTGAGTAATCTGGTCTAGTGGAAAGTGTCCCTGCCCATGGCAGGGAGGTCAGAACAAGAGGAACTTTAAGGTCCTTTCCAATCCAAACCATGCCGTGATTCTGTGATTTATAAAAGACTCAAAATTTAAGTTTTTTGTTTTGTTTTTCATTGTTTTGTCTGCTTGAAGTAGTTGGAATTTAATATACTATTGTAACTACAATATTGGAAGACATGATACTCTCATTCAATTAGAAGCAGTACAGAAAAGGGATTTTAGTAGATGTTGGTCTGTATGTCTGTAAATAGTTTAGTCTCCTAACTGTTTTTCTAAAGGAAAAACACTTTTTGTTCTTTAGACAATTTGGACAGTCTTTACACTCGACTACTAGGTGAAAAAAAAAAACAAAAAAAAAAACAAACAAACAAGATCTGTGGGAGTAAATCTGGGTATTTTCCCTGTAGTAGCTTATTTCAAATGACCTTATCTAAGATGCTGAATTTTATTATACTGAGACATTAACCTGAAAATAAAATCTTTAATGCTTGCAGGTTTCTTTTGCTGTGAACTGTGCAAAACCAATTCATATTTGGAATAAGGTGTTAGGACAGGCATCGTGGTGGTCTTTTGACTGACACATCCCTTGTAGCTCTGTGCAGACCATGGTCTCACAGTCAGCCTTCTTTGCCCTTTCTGTTTTTGCATATGTTTCACTCAAGTCAGCCCGTATACACTTCCTAGAAGGCATGCTTGTGATAGTTTCTCCTGAAAACTCCACAGGATATCATTCAGCTGCAATCTGACTGTCAAGGACATTGCTGATCACAAGCTCATTAGAGGCAGAAATAGCTTATCCCACGAGTTTCATTCTACAGTGACTCATGGGCAATGCTGCTGGAAGGGCTTTCATCACCCAAAACCAAATCCTGGATGAGAAATGAACCTCATGCAGCATGATACAAACCATTCATAATGCTATCAGAAGAACTTTAAGAACCTTTATCTGCAGAAAGTTTAATGGTCTATCTTCTATTTTCCATCACAGCCATTAGGAGAATGAGTCTTCCAGTGAAAATTAAGTTTATCAGAAAGATCTGTGCGCAAACTAATTTGAGCAGGCATTTTCTAAAAAGTAGGCCAGAAGAGAAGAAAGATTACTTCTGGCAAAAATGGAACAAATTAAATTATAAGAGGCTTAATACATTTATTTGAAATTTAATTGCGTAACCTAATGTCAAGGTTATTATATGGTGCACACTGTTCTGATCCAAATTCAAAACAGTAAAGTACAATCACACTTTGCAGTTACTTTATTATAAATCCAACCGTGCTTTTTTTTTTTTTTTCAGTACTGACCATAGCCTTTGCCTGAACCACAACATTAATATAAAATCACATTTCAAATTATTTTGAGATGTCTCCTTGGCAATGAACTCAGATAAAACCTGAAGCCTCTTTGGTATGACTGACTTCTACTGTGAAAAAAAGGGTAAAAAGAAAAACAAAAGCTGAGGCGGTGTTGACATGATGCCAGAATATAGCACAGAAGCAAAATGATTAGAATGAGATTCTGACTGTATTCAAACAGCTCTGCACTGAGTCCAGGTTTTGTTTTCCAGTCACAAGAGGGACGATTAGCAGAAAAGGTCGCTGCAGCATTCCTGTTACAGCATCTCTGTGGAATATGCCTTGTGTGTTTTACCGTGTATTGGAAGCTGTGCCTGTGCAGAGAGCACACTTAAAGGCATTCAGGCTGTGTCCAGACTCTCTGCACTCCTGAAGGCAGTCACTCCCATCTGAATTACATGGCCTGACCTTAGGAGTTTTCTGTCTGCTTTCAGATCTTCAAGTGCCTAACACTGGATCAGAATGAACATTTCTGCTGGCTTTCACTGGGTTAGAACTAATTTTCTTCATAGTAGCTAGCATGGGCTATATTTTGGATTTGTTCTAGGAGCAGTGTTGATAGTGCTGGTGTGATTTTTATTGCTGAGCAGCGTTTTTGCGCAGCTGAGGCCTTTTCTGCTTTTCACACTGCTCCACCAGGGAGGAGGCTGGGGGTGCACAGCTGACCCCAGCTGACCCCAGGGGTATTCCATACCATACAGCACCATGCTCAGTGTACAACACTGGGAGAAGAAGAGGGAAAGTGGTGGACTTTTGGAGTGATGGTGTTTGTCTTCACAAGTCATCACTAAGGGCAAAGGAGCCCCGTCTTCCTGGGGATGGATGAACACCTGCCTGCCCATGGGAAGTGGTGAAGGAATTCCTTCTGCATGTAGCTTTTGCTTTACTTATGAAACTGTCTTTATATAAACCCATGAGTTTTCTCATTTTTACTCTTGCAATTGTCTCCTCCATCCTGACTCAGTGGGAGTGAGCAGGTGCCTGTGCAGTGCTTACTTGTCAGCTGGGGTTAAACCATGACAACATTCACAGAAAACCACTGTGCATTTAACTGTGTGCCACAGTGATTCTCGTGGATGTGCAAACACACTCTAGGTTTGTAGCAGCATCATGTGAAAGTACCATCTGCTTTTATTTCTGAAAGAGCATGTAATAAAGGCAAAATAAATAACTTTGACACTCAGCCAGGAACTATAGCCTAAAATTAAGAGGCTTATAATCATGCAGCACAACATGAATTTGGCCAATTGGTAATAAAAAATCAATACTGAACATTTTAAAATCATGTCACTTATTTTTCAGTAAAGCATGACATGACTAAAGAAGATAATTTAATGTTTGACCAGGTTGGGGCCTCTTTCAGCAGTATGAGAATATTGAAAGAATAGATGCAGTTATTAAAATACAGAAAGGTATTATAAAAAAAGAGTCTATGACTCCCAAGTCATGCGGATAACCAAATCCTTGTGTATTAAGTTTTTTCTTGTTTTTTTTTCCCTTTCCACAAGAAAAAGACAACTTGTAAAAATCTTTTCTATGATTCTATTTTAGTGTTTGTAACAAGCACACTTTTAACTGATAGCAGTCATCACTCAAATGTCTTCTCTGTAATCATTCCTTGGCTGTCAAAACAAACAGATGTCTTGTGTACAGCTCAGAGCTACATCCCTGGGTCTGTGAAGCTCCCTATGAGCTTCTGAAGGGAAAAGTTCATTTTATTCTCTAGACATCCTGACTGAGGCTCTGTTTACTGAATTAAATAAACTGTCTATTCATAGTCAGTAACCCCTTCTGTAGTAGATACATAAACAACATATTTGTAAGACTACAGTTAACATTTCAAAGAGAGGAAAAATCGAAAAAGGTTAAAAGGAGAAAAACTGAAGCTTACCCCAAACTCATCCCTCCACTGATGCGATGCTTGGTACTTCTCTGCTTCTTTAGCAAGGCGCTGAAGAACAAAGAAAAAGAGGACATAAATTTTACTTTACTGATTCTTCACATACAAAAGTCATTCTCTTTTACTTTTTTCCTATGCGGGTTTTCTCTCTATAAATTTTATATCTATGCTTTTCGTATTTACTTGAAAATCATGTGTATTTTAGTCAAGGTAAATCATCTCATCTGAAAAATGCTATGTTCTGTATTATTTGATATTTAAGTATTGTAATGCATTAGAAAATTTAACCCTCACTCCAATATCATTTAAAAAGTTCTAGTTAAGTTCAAAATCCCTTAACATCCTGCTGAAAATACTCTCTCTTTACGCACATTACCCTGTCTTATGTGCATTAATTTAATCTTCTATCTAATGACAAGTACATATTAAAATATTAAAACACCATGTTATGGACATTTATTTCTCTGTTATATCATTTAGCTTTAATTATAAAAACTACTGACAGCCCTGTGATTATTAGGGACGCATAAAAAGTAATTTGGGACTAGTTGGAGCCTGATCTCTGGGATTGAATTAGCAGCCAGAGAGTAACAGGCATGTTCCTAGAGGGCATTTCCCCCAAATTTAATACTTTGAATAAAACCCAGTCTTTTCACTTAGCCCCACAGGAAGCAAAGCACAGTGCATGGGAATTTGCTCTTTCAAATCAATCTCTTGTACAGATACATCCATTAGATTGGATGATGTGTTCCTCCTCATATAAAATTTGAAGTCTTTGAAGAAAAGCTGTTTGGACAGAATTCGTAGGACTTTACTACAATTTTGCATCTAGAAGTTGCCAAGGTAATGCATGATCTCCAGCTAAGCTGCACACCGATCCCCCATCCCACAGATCCACTCATCCCCAGAGCAAGCCAGCTCACTCTGAAGAAGCAACTACCTGATGTTCATGTGACTCAGCCATGTCCTAATTGTTGAGTGACTTACTTTTTGAAATCAATTTTTTTACAGACCAAAAAAAAATTTTAGCAACTGTTTTTTAGGGAGTCATGGTCCCTTTCTCGCAGACACAGCTTGACTATGTCCCCCAGATAAGCAGGGATGAAAATGCTTACTGTGTAACAGTAAGTCTGATGTCCCTTTTAATATTCAGACCAATCCCTACAAAAAATGAACTGGTGTCTAAGTCACACTTTCATTTGAGTCACCTTGTCAGTTCTTGCTAACAGCAAAAGGAATATGACCAGAAATCCATGAAAGCTGGAGTTCCAGACATGGTTCTGTCAGAACCTCACCTCAGACCTTCGCAACTGCCTGTGATACCTCATCCCCTGAGGGCAACCCCTCTCCCTGCTCTAACAGCTACCAGGATGATTGATATGTTTCAAAAATCAGAACTTGGGACCTTTTCCTTATTTTTAGGTTTGAAGTAGTTCTTTAAAACCAGAAAAAACATCAACAAACCTGTGTCCTCTACTGCCACAAAATGTGTCCCCACTCAATTGTTTTATTGTCAATTCAAATGATTCTTAGCTAACAGAAAGCTACCAGCACCTTACAGGCACTGCTCACTGGAGGTACATCCACAGTAACCAAGTGCCACATTAACCAAAGAAAAAGTATGGTCTCATTTCATACATTATATTGGAAAAAAGCACAGTCCAGCTGTCTCTTGACTGCACTGGATGCAGTCAAACATGCAGATAGGATTTTCATTTTTTTGGTAATACACTAAAACAACTTTGTCCATCTAATTTATTCACTTAATCTAGCCCGTTCTGCATCTAAATTTGTATATCCTCCGATAAATTCAAGATGATTGTCATATTTCACCAGATTGTAGCAAAGCAAGATATAACACTTACTACATGTGTAAATAGCTGCAGTTAACACTGCCCTCAGATTTCCTTCACACTCTGCTCCATTGCCTTAAGGTATTCTGAGACCCACAAAAGACAGCAGAATCCAAATGTACAAAAATGATAGATGGATTATGGAGAGAAATATATATTCATCATTAACACTACTAAGAATTTTCCATGGAAAAAAATGAAGCCGTGCTTGAAGTTCCTCAGTTCAAATGGAAGATTTCTTAGCTAATCTGCACTATAAAGTGAAGAAAAAAAAAAAAAAAGAAAGAAAGATGGTTTGGGTTGCTTTCTCTTGTCTCAAATGAAGGGGGAAAAAAGAATATCCCTCACAAAATTGTATTCTTATTCTCCTTTAGAATTTTCTGGTCAGATTTCACTTAGAACCAAACCTAACTGTGCAAACAACCTTCTAAAATAAACCCACATGTAATATCTACAAAGCTTTACACCTTAAAATAGCCTCCAAAATGAGAGCCTGGCATTCAGGGATGTGTACAGAGCTCTGTTAAAGGTAACCAAGCTCATACAAAAGTCCAAGCAAACTGTTTAAGAAACAGCAGTAACCAATGAGAAAACAGTTGTTCCTTACTCCTAGAACCCCGAACGCAACACTGTAATGGAAGTTCACACAACAACAAGACAGAACCACGCATACAGGTTCCAGCAACTGGCTGATATTCCTTTTTGATTTCTTCATCACTGCTTACCTGAAGGATCTCTGCATTTTGCTCTACTGTCTAAAAATCAGTATTTCTTTGTTGCTGTTCCAGTTATTTGATCAATTTTTAAAAATTTTATCTGCAATGTATCCAGTACTTTAGCTGGAATGTATATTTAGAAAGTACTTCATATTACCCTGTGTCAACACCCCTTGGCCAAAAATG
Source organism: Promerops cafer (assembly GCA_013398275.1). NCBI lineage: Eukaryota > Metazoa > Chordata > Aves > Passeriformes > Nectariniidae > Promerops > Promerops cafer. Next base: position 83,103 of record VZSE01008168.1, read on the forward strand.
GCTGGGCAGTTAAGCAAACTCAAGTTACCTGTGCCTTTTGTTGTGACACAAGGAGAGACTAATTTTTCATCTCTCAAAGAAATCATGCCTGCTTCCTTTTGAGGTATGCAATTGTCAGGTCTGGCCTTCCCTGTTTTGATGGAAGAGTCTCTGGAGAGTGCTGACAGAGAAGCTGCTCAACAGCCAGCTGACACCTGGCGCTTCCCATTTTCCCTCTCATTACAATGAGGGTTTAATAAGGCAACAGCTTCTTTAACACCATGACCCACTGCAGCTCCCTACAGGTTTCTCCAGCAAATAATAAAATCCTGAGATATAAACTTTTATGTATAAGAAAATAAGGAGAGATGGTTTAAAACAATATTCTTATATATTAACTTTTAAAAATTTCTTCCTCCATGCCCTCTGTATTATTTGCTGTGAAGATGAAAGCTGTGAGATGTTTTCATGCCTATTTAACAGCATCTTTTTGGATGCAAAGTAGGAAAAAACAGAACAGTAAAAATGGAAAAAGAAACAAAACTAACACATAAGAGGAGTGTTCTGGCTTAGTTCAATATATTTAAAGAACCCTACTTCATGCAGTCTGCTGGAGAACACAGATTTACTCTGAAGTAGTAAATAAATTGAGAAACCACGACCAGGGAGAGAGGGCTGCAAAGGCTAACAGAATGCTGGAGCATCTATCCATGTCCTTTGGAGGATGCCCAACAGCTGTGTGATGGTGCTTTTTAAGTAAGGGATCAGAGGAGCTGATGCCAGATTTAGCCAGTGTGATTGACACAGTAGCTGCTGTCAAATTTAAGGTGGTTGGAAACACTTTGATTAAACATGAAATTTGTTTAATAAATTTTCCTAGATTAAACAATTACTTTAATCCCTACTTTTTTTTATTTTAATTTTTTAAAATTATTAATGAGAGCTTTTTTTTTCTTTCTTTTTTTTTTTTTTTTTTTTTTTTTNTTTTTTTTTCTTAGTAGCATGCAGTGTGCATTACTTTCAGGAATTTCCAGAATACTTAGCTCATCAATAAAAATACCAATTATCCCTTGAAAATCAGTCACTGCTCACAAATAAGTATCTTTAATCAAACTTTGAAAGGAGTCAAGAGGCACCTTCCACTAGATTTCCTTATATCTTTCAAAGAGTAAGGTTACTTTCAAAGGAAAACAGCTATTGAAAAGCTAGATAAGGTGCAAGTGTTAATTCACTCCACCAGCCTATGAATCTTTCTTTAACTTTTAAAGGGATTATAAAAGACTATACACACAAAGACACACACAAATAATAGAAAAGCAAAACAAGCACTAAAAAAGATCCAAAGCCCAGCTGCTTGTCAATCTCCAAACCCTCTATTTTTGAAGGTCTTGTCCCCAGTTTCCAAGTTCATGTTTCTGTCTCTGAAAGGCAGCCTTTGGTGCAGCACAGAACACAAGAATCTTTATCTGATCTGTAAAGATCAACTCCCTAGAAGGCCTATTCATCTTCCAGCTTTCATTTTTTTACGTATATGTCATGTTTTTATCTCTTCCTTGCCAGCACATGATTCTGTCAGCAAATGGCCCAATTAAATTTTTATTCAGTACAATGAAATAATTTTTTTGTGCTTCCTACTCTCCTTTAAATGTTTATTTGCAAATAATATTCAACTACTTCTTGATATATTAAGCTATTTTAAAATGTGTAATCTTAAGAGTTAATAGATACCAGTAGCCTCACAAACTTTCTAAAACACAAAATCCAAGGATTTTTTCGGTTATTTTAAGAAAATAAGTACCATGGGAAAATATCTCAATATCAAGCTTATAAAGAACAGCATAGAATACACAATGACCTTCAAGTCCTGATTGTAAAATATTATCCAAATACTCAAACCCGTTCTTGCATGAACAGCACAAAAGCCACAAGAAGTATGTGTAAAAGTGGTTCAATACATAGTTTTCATATATGTGTCTGAAATACAAATAGTTTTCTTCCTAAGTTGCTTATGAATTGGATATGAATTGCAAGATGAGGAAGAGATTTTGTAAGACATATATTGGTGTCTGAAGTGTCAATGCAAGACTGATACTGTTATTTCACTACGGGTTTAATACAGACTGACAAAGCCTAAAGGATTACATTCTCAGCTCAGTAAGCTGTTACATTCTGTATTAAAACAAATTAGAACTATTCTCTCCTACCTTCACTCTAATGTCTTTACATGCATAGCATATGTTATATTTTCACAGAAATTCTTGGTAATGAATTATCCAAATACCCATGAATTACTCTATTCAATAACTGTACCCAATTGTACAAAAAGACCACCCAGTTTGTCACACAGAGAGTGTGTGTTCAACAAACAACTGTAAACTGGAAGGTCAGTAACCCAAAAGTGAGCATAGATGTGCTAAAGATAGCCAGACCATAACCCTCATATAAACACATCTGGATTTATTTTCTTTGTCTTATTTCCAAAATTCCAGTGGAGCAGAGGAGGAGTTAACAGGGTCTGACTACCCTTTTACATGTTATCTGTAAAGATATTTCCTATATGACCTTTCTAACAAGTGGGCTTTGATAATAGCTATCACCACAAAAGCTGATCTAGATTTGATGAAGCTGAGGCATGTCAGTTTGGATAAGACAGTCCCAACCATAAAACAATGTCTTAGATTGAACCAAAGACATGCCTAATTTTGCTTATTTGAATTGTAACCTCAAGTTTTAATGTTTCCTCTTACAAGTAAATTTGTTTGCTTTTAAAAATATTGTGATTGCTAACACTGAAGCACAAAAATTTCCATGATAATTCATATTTCCCCATGTCAAATAAGGACTTTTTTCCTAAGCTTTGCTGTATTCCATTTTATAAAGGCCATAATCTTCAGCAGAAGGGTAACTGGAACTTTAAACATATTTTTAAGATTTTTTTTAATATAGGGACCAAATATAGGTTTTTGTTTTTTGCTGATCTGCAGGTTGGTTATATTTAGGTATTTACACTGCAAAGTCACAGCTTCTCTTTACTCTGACATCTGCTATGCCACATGATGGTAATGTGATCTGTGCTCTGTTAACGAGGATATCTGAAGCATTTAAGGTCACAGAAAGACTGTGTTTATAATTGGTCTCCTATATTCTATACAGAATTTGTGTGTTGTACTCCTCAGCTACTCTCTGGGGACAGTTCCACTTTTGTCATCTAAGGCAGCAGTTGAGTCATATTCATATAGAAATAGGATGTACCAGGGGTCTGCTGACATTGTAATATTTACAAAAAGCAGTCTTCATATAAAATTACTGGCCTAAATGTATATATAATTTAAGACAATTGAGAATTAGCACAATTTTTCAAAAAGCTAATGTTATTACACCAGGGACAACAGTTCAAAGTAACACCTCAATCCTTGTCTTCCACTTTATAAACAATTAACAGCAACCTAAAATGCTACATTTTTTTTTTTCTAATTCAGCTGTAGATTACAAAACTCAACTTTAATTAAACAGTAAGCAGAAAATTATTTTCCACAGATTTTCTGCTTTTCTAATGCATTTCAAGACATTTCTGCTTTTTCATATGAATAGTATTTCCTTTTCAGACCCTCTTAATCAGTTTTTCTAACAAGATGACCTCATATCTAAAGTATGGCTGTCATGCTGGCTACAAAGTAACCTAATGGAGAAAAATTATTATCACCTTCCACGTATTTAGGAGACAGAGCTTTAAATGTTTTCAGGATCTGTTAATAGCTATAGTGAAAATCATTCTTTGTCATTCAACCTTTATTCCTCTGGTTTACTTAAATGAAAGAAGGAAAAATAAGGCTGATTCTCTACAGAAAGCTTTTACTCTTCTCATGGTCTTCTAGTTCCAAAGCACATCAAGCCACTGGTCTAAATAAGACCAGAAATCAATGGGGAATAAAATCTGAATTAGAGTACTTGAAATTACAATATTGTAGGTAAAGTTAATGCTTTTTGACATAACTAATCACGTTTATTTTAACTGGAAAAACTGAAATGGGGATGCCCTAAATAAATGCATCCCACATGCTTTTGACACCTAAAGTGTCACGTGCAATCACCTGTCACTGACAAAAGTGTCATATAAGAAAAGCAAGAAAGGATAGAGCCCAAAGAATATTTGTCACAGTAGTTCTCCATTACATAAAAGCAGCCCTTCCCTAAAATATGAACTAGAAATAGGTCTTCTCTTTGTTCCTAGCAAATTAACAAAAAGAGAAGGAAAAAGTGGCAGTACTTCAACACCTAAAAGAGCTGAAAGAGTCTGTCAAATATACTACATTAGGATTCTCAGTAAAGTTTTAGAAAGAATCTAAAATGCTTCAGAAGCAGTCAAATATACAGATATGGTCACTTTTTGTTTCTGTCCTGAAAACAATCACAGAAGGGCTATATACACTACTGAAAGTCATCACTGGAGAAAAAATAACTAAATAACTAATAAATAAATAATAAGCTGAACCCCATACATTTAAACTTCTAGAAAAGTGGTATAGCTTGATATGCACTTAGGTGAGTGCACAGTCTGGAGAAGTTGCAGGGGGATGATGTCAAGTACTAGTTTGTAGTTGTCTGAAATCTTACTGGTGTCACCTCAGCTTTGTATCTAATGTCCATAATCCTTACTAGAACTAGCAAGACCCTTGGCACCAGATGAAAAGAAACCCCACATGAGCAGTCAAAGGAAAAATGAACCACAGGTCCAAAGGCATTGCTGGAGGAGTACCTGAGTATCAGAGAACAGATCAAATACAGCCACAATGAAGAATGTAGGGAACATAAAACTGTCTTCTCTGACTGGAGCACTGAGTCCCATCCATGAGGCATGAAATATTATTTGTGTGAAATACCTTACGCACTTCATATGGTGCAGTAAGGGCGTACAAATTAATTATATTCAACTATTACTAAACAGCAAAAAGTAGCGTAGTAGATTCACATCAGAAGGCAGAGAAGCAGAATTGCCACATTTATGGGAGAGGGAAGGAGTAAGGAAGTTCAGTTCCCAAGCTAGAGTATATTTCTAGGATGTGTGCAATCAGGAGATTTGAGAAGCTGGGCAATATTATGACAGCTTGATACTGCCAAAAATGTTTCAGTAGACAAGGGAGTACCATACAGACAACTGTAGATAAAGGCATGAAGAAAAACTATTAGAAGAGTAAGATAGTCTGTCAAATGCATCTTGACATCTAGCAGTGAAATTTCACTAGAGTGGTGAACAAAAATAGCAGAAGACCACTTATTTTAAGACATTGTTCATCCTTCTCATTTGAAGAGGTCTAAACCTGTTAGACCATATTACATTTTCACTCTAATAATTCATGTGCCTTAAATGTAAGTCACATTAGTGTTATATTTTTAATCAGGCTCAAAGTGAAGGACACACGCTGAAACCATTAGACTGAAATTTCCAACTCCTCCAACAAATCTCAAATTGCATAACCACCAGCTCCAGCTCACCACCTGCCTTAGGAAACTCTTTTAACCTTCACAGCTGAGCTAGTAACTTCACAGGCATGATTAGAAAATGACATGTATATTGAGTGGGCATGCCTTGTTACCCTGGTTTTTTCACATACTTTCTATCAACTCAAGGAGAAATCAGAACTATATAAATTTTTTTTTAGAAATATCAAAATTAACTCGCTTCAAAAGAAAGTGTTCTAAAATGTCAAAAAGGTAATTTTTCCTCTGACTTAAAAAAAAAATTACCTTGACGCAGTTCAGATTTCTTTACAATTCCTTTAATACCTCCTCAGTAAGAATACACTTAAACAATCAAAAAGAAAAATCCACAAAATACAGCCTATTAATTTATACATGTTTGCAGAGTCACTGAAATGTGACTAATATCTGGATAGGAACAGACAAAACTGAAATATATACATGCAACTGCCTTATTTAAAAGGGAAAAGTAGCAAAAAAGAACAAATCAAGTAAATAACTCCTTGCAAATTACAAGGAGAAGAAAACATTGATACAGACTGGCATCACTTATGCAAGAAAAACACTAGAGAAGTCATTTTACCTTTAATAAAATAGGCAATCAAAGAGCATTGTATCTTGTTTTGTCATATAATCAGAACAAATTTCACAGAATGCTAAAGCTTCATATGAGTTTAGTAACAATATATCAAATAATATCATTTTACTGTCAATACAATTCAATAACAATATTAAATATACATTGAATATTCAAAACACTGTTTGCAGTATTTTGGTTTAAAATTATAGTTTCAGCTAAAATTACAAAACTGAAATTCAGCTAGGTAGGAAACACTAAATATAGAGAAGTGTAGTGAGTTCTAGATTTACTCACACTTTGTGTCCTACAAAAGATGTTTAGATGTAATGCTGTTGTAATCCCAAAAGAAGATTATTAAGCTGGAAATTTAAAATCCCTGCTGAACTGATAAGCAAATATATCTTTTGGCCATGTCACCAGAATTAAGCTCTCCAAGTTCAATGGGTATTTAGAGAAAGAAGAGAAAAATCCAGAATTTCCAGAAATAACAGGAGTGAACAGAGCCCATTTATCATCTCTGCCTCTGCAGAACAGGACAGAAAGGTTTTATCTCGTTAAGACACATTCATAACCTAAACTATAATGATAAATTCCCAAGTAGTTAATGATTTATAATAAAATCAAGACAGCACTGAAGTCTGCAGCAGCATTTCCAGAAATGGGCCTGTGAAGAATGCAACTGTATTAATAATTAAATGTAGAGCATGAATAGTGGAACCCAATTGTGAATTTTAGAAAAAAATCAGTATGTTCACCTCAGCTCTCCAATGTATAAAACAGAATAATGAATTTTATTTATTACAAGTCTGTTCAAAAATGAATCCACTTCTTAAATACATATACATATTTGCTTAAAACTATGGTTGAATACCAAATGTAGCTTTAACAAGGCAAGATAGTGTCTCAACAGCTTTGCATGTCGTGGAAAAAAAATAGAGCAGGTGGTGGGCTTTAGCTGCTGAATAATCAACTTGATCTTATCAGCAGTCAGGGGGTGAGAGCCAAGGAAACATGTAACTGTTGGCAACAGCAGAAACAAATGATACACTAATACTGCACGCTATTTTCAGGTAACATTTCCCTAATGGAAGTAATCCTAGTCAAAAGAAATAGAAAGTGTTTAACTGTGGGTCCTGGAGAAAACTGAGTACAAAGGAAAACGACCTTCCCCTGGCAAAGTGCAAGAGTGATTTTTATTTTCCCGGAGACCCCGAGTCAGCCACGACAGCAGTGCTGGGAACACGCCCCTGCTGCTGAGCCTGGCTTTGACCCGGGTAACAGGACACACAAAGCCCCTTCACTTCCTCCTTATCACTTGGGGTGTAATAGCATGCTGCTCCTTAACTTTCCCAAATATATTTTACAAGAAGTGTTGCACTCCCAACATTCTCTCACAACAGGATAGGCTCAAGTTTTAATGTTCAAGTGTAGACATGTCAAGTTTTTAAAAGCAATTCAGGTCCATTGTTAGTTATACCTTTTCTATAAAGGACTAAAGGAGATTTACTGGTTCTTACCCTCCAACAGAACATTTTTCCAGACTGCAATGTAAAAACACCTTAAAATTAAAGGTAGACAAAAATGTAGGGTGAGAATGCTGAAAATGGTATATTCTACAACTCCATTTATTGTGTTGGTCATGATTTTTCTTCAGCATCTTTTGTCATGTACATGTCATATACTGGACAATTTATGACCTCTTTGTTCCAGGCAGAACAGTTTCTTTCAGGGCATTCTTTTGACTGTACAGAAAATGCAACCTGTTTAAGGTATATCATTATCCATTAATCATATTTCTGCACAGTAAGACCTTTAAAATGGATTTTTATGGAAAAAAAATACTATTTTTCATTGTAATACATCCAGCTGTAAAACTAATGCATATTGTCATGTCTGCAGAAGTATTTAATAACTTTTCCCATCCATTGTGAAGTAAATAATGCTAATTGTGTTTAACACATAGGGGAAAGTAAAGCAGAAAGGTGACATAATGTGACCAAAGTCACACAAAACATTAATGTTAGGTGCTAGTAACACCAAGTAAGATAAGATTTATCCTCTGGGTGAATCCACTGTATTTTCCTTTCAGTTATTTTCATCCTTTTTCTATGATTATGTACATGACCCATAGCTATGCTTAAGAAATGTATTTCATTGGCTGTCTTAATGACTAATGTACAGATCTGAATCAACATTCAAACTATAATTGCCTTCCAATTTTTACAAAAAGTAAAAACAAACAAACAAACAAACAAGATTGTTTTTAGTGTTACCCTCACAGGTGACACATTTGAGAACTACTACAAGAGGTTTGGGTTTATGTATGATGACTTCCACCAAAAGGTGTTTAATTAGGATGTCTCACACTTTTCTCTGTATGAAAATCTAATTGCCACCTTCTAGCTCAAAGAACATAATCAAGAAGCTTTATCCCATCTCAAAACTGTCTAAGCATCTTCCTCGTGTCACTTTCACATCTGGTGTTATTTTATTTTTCAGTCTTGCATGCTTCTTTTCTATATAGCTAATATATTGAACCATGCCAACAAACTTAGCACCCTCCAAAAAGTGTGTTTTCTATTATTCCAACTACAGCTACTTGCTGAAAATCATCATCAGAATAAAACTGTGAGCAGCAGAAAGAAATAAGGAGCAGCTAACTTTTATTATAAAAAAAAAGATAAACTAAACATATGTCAGGAACGTCACAGAACAGTTAAAGCAAAATCTGGCAGTACTTTGCCAGACTGGATGTTTGATACACCTAACTCAGTATGATGCAGTTGACTGCAGTTGATCTGAGTTGCACTCAAAAACTCTGCCCAAGAAGAATTTCCTCTCATTCTGGCACATTAGATAGCAGAGATGATTTTCAGAAATCAGTCTGAATCCTAAATTAATACACCTGAACTGATACTTAAGGGACTGGCAGACTGCTAAAGGTTTAGAGGTTTTCTAAACATTGCAGGATGTTCTTGTAGGATTTCATGGAATTGTTTTTGGGCCATATTCTCAAGGAATACTGGAAAACAGATGAGTTTTCTAAGTGGAAAGACTGATTCTTCTGGGCACTTCCCTGTCACATGAAACATTAAGATTTGAGAAGTCAGACACTTTGTGCCCTCATTTAGGTCACTGGGAGCATTGAAATGCTGAATCTTTACTATCTGAGCTGAAAAGTGACTCAATGTCAAGGAAACAAAGCATCTTGCACTTCTGTATGAAACCAACTATGGATTTCAATATATCTTTCAAATCTATCGATTTTGGTGGGTACACTGCATTAGTAAAGACTAAAAATGCAGCTTCATGTTGCACCAGACAATGACTCTTGACTCACCATCGATCAGTATGGTAAATGACATAAATGACAGTAAAACATTTTGGCTTGCATATACAACAGAAGTTTCAAGCATATAAACCCTGAACTTAATGCCTTATTAAATTCAATTACAGCTCAATTCAACGATACAGTGAACTCTTCTCCTGTATCAGGTGGTTTTAGCAAAGTTGAACGAAGGGTGTATAGAATGATTTCAGTGCAGAAACTTGGAGACTCAGGTGAGAAGCGACAACAGGAATTCCTTCCACCATGCTGCCCCATGATAATATCACTACTTTGAGCTCTGCTTTATAAAACCAGACAGCTGGACACTCTTTCTCAGCTAAACAGTTACATGGCTCAGTTGTGTTAGATTAAAGAGAAGATGAAAAATAAAGAAAATTAACTTTATTTAGTAAATTAAAACTGCAAAATGCATTTTCAAGATTTTTGTGTTTCAGTCATTAGTCACTTGCCAAGTAATACCTTTAGCAATACCCTTCTCCAAACCGTAGATCTTGGACTTATTTTTATCTGTGTTACCCATCTTCTTACTCCACAAAAAAACAAAAAAAAAACCCCAAACAAACAAAAAGCAAAACACAAAACTGAAAAAAAAACCCTTCAGATACATAACCCAGCTAATTCTGTGTGGCATATAAAAAACAAGCCCAAAACCAAAACCAAGGCCCCCAAAAATCCCCAAAACCCAAAAACAACAACACAAAAAAATTCCAACAAAACTTCAGAATTTTTAAAATCACAAGCTTATCAAGATCATAGGATGTTTGACAGCATATGGCTTTTTACTTAAAAAAAAAAAAAAAGAAAAAAAAAGAAAATTCTCTTTGGAACTGGAAATATTAGCAGGCACAGGCAGATGTGTGATGATGGCATATAAGAAGCCATGGGGCAATACAGCAAACACTCTGCCTGGCTTCTGGATTCCCACCCATCCCATCTCAGTTAACTCAGATGGGCGTGGCAGCAGCAAAGCCAGGGCTGCTGGGACACAAACTCTCCACAGGAAGGCTGGCAGCCACCCTCAGGAGTGCCCAGGAAGGTAAAAAAGAAAAAAGTGGCAACTTCTGCCAGCTCATGGTTTTTTTCATAACTTCAATTCAAAGAGAAGCTACTTAAATGCAAAGCTGCTGTGGATCTCAATCTGTCAAGTTTGTCATGCAATAAAATCTAAAGAGGTTGCTCCCATAAGTACTCAGCTGGTGGGAAGATCACAGCTTTGATTAGCAATTTAACTGGAAACAAACTCACTGATGTTCTGTGCAGTGTAAAAATAGTGTGGGAGATTTACTTGCACGCTTTGTGCTGACTTTTACAGGTACTGTATGCTCAATAAACTGCAGAACGTAGCATTGAATTATATTACATATGTTCCGCTGAGTTTGTAGAAAACATTCTTATATTTACATAATAAAGTAAGAAATGCATCGTAAAGCATATGCTCATTTTCTGAAATGTATATATAAGTACAAATATCTTGCTCCAAGTGCTTCTTCACATAAAAATATATACACTAAGTAATGAAAAAACAAAAACAAAACCAACAACATTTACAATAGAAATAGTTTGATGTATCATTTTGAGCCAGAGTGTATAATTCAGACAGATTATGCTTTTTTTACAGTAGCATAATGAGGTCAGTGTTTAGAGGTTTCTTAGCTGTTGAACTATTCAACTGATTAAATAGTTTATTGGTTTGTACCATTTTTAAATCCCGTGCTTTTAGTATCCACAAAATATAAAGGAAAAAGACAAAAAAAGGCCAATAAAAACTTTAAAATAAAACAGCTTAAATTGATTGCAGTGAATCCCTACCTTCAAAAGATCATGATATTCTAAGAGTAATATCTCTTTACACCCTGATTCATTGGTCATTGTCTTTTGTTACTTTCTTGCATAGGTAATTTTGTGCATAGTTTTTAGCCTACTATTCCCTAAACTAGATAGGTTTATGTATATTTGTGTATAGGGTGATGGAGCATTCCAAGGTGAGTTGACTGCAGTCATTATAGCTATGGTTGTTAAAATGGTCAAACTGCTCATTCCAGTTACAGCAAACTTTTTTGATCCCTTACTTACAGAGATAAAGAGAAAAAAATACCAAACAAACAAAAAAAAACAAAACCAACAGCCTTCACTTGGATTTAAAATTCCTTTGCGCTTTGAACAATACAAAGGATGAGATGTTTTATGAGAAAGCTGACAAAATGGGGCTATAGTGTTGAATAAAAAATCTCTTTTTAAGGCCCTCCTTACCTCTTTTATGATTTGCACCAGTGTTTCCCAGACACAGTTGTGCTTTTTTTTTTTTTTTGTCAAGTATAAGCAAAGCTAGTTCAAAAGTATTTTTTTTTTTTTAAGCAGAAGTAAAAGAAAGACTTTCCTCCCACTTTGGACAATACCTTGCAATGTTTGCAGAAGGCTTCCTAACAGTTCCAGTCAATCCAGAATAGTGAGTATACCAAACAAGGATTTTGCTTCACAGAGTGTAAATAAAAGAAAAGCCTTGTTAAACTGAATGTTTTCCAAGATTGATATAAAGTTTCACAATAACCAAGCTTATTTCAGTGGAAGGACTTCTGTCTAGTCACTTTATGTATTTCATGTGCAATCAGAAAGGAATTTGTGTTGGATTGATACTTATGCACTTGGTTTTACGTACAAAGAACTATTTATGCTTTCCTTGAGCAGTGGCATCTGTAGTGGGCTAAGAGCTGAATCTTCAATATACACTTGAATTGTCAATACATGTTTTACTATCACCCTCCCTCTCTTACTATAAACCTAGTCAAAAGTCTCAGAAAGAAAACATGTTCCAGTTTGGAACAGGAGGTTACGTTTCCTAAAAATACTTGAAATGTTTTTTTTTTTCAAATATGCAGTTTCTAGGTATAGCACATTTGACAATGTCACAAAAATACTGTTCTTCCTTATTTTTGTACAATCAAGTTATCAGATTTGTTTTAAGTGGAATCCACAGCATTGTACCAAAATCATCTCAGTCAGTAGCAGCTTATTAAACAGATCTAGCTTTGTTTGGGTTTTGCTGTTGTTGTTGCTTGACAGTTGTTTTCTTTGTTTGGGTCTTTAAGTTTCAGGAATAGCACTGCTCAGATGATACTGTGAATCCTAAGCAAAGTGTGTTACTGGTGCAATTCCCAGGTTATCTCTGAGGGGGATGAATGGCAAATCTGAGGAGCTGCAGCACAAGATTATCATGACCTTCTTGCCCTAGAGATCCAGTTAGCTTTCAAAAATCAGTGGGATTTATTAGAACTGTGTGGCATCCACAGACAGTTTAATTCTGGTCCAAACATACGCCTTCCCAAAAATCTAGCCTAGGCAGAATTCCCATGGTTTTAATTAGGGACGTAAACATTTCTTACTGCCTTAAAATACATGAGGTGAGCCCAGATCCAATGTTTACTGAAACATCATTTAAGAGCCTGACCTGAGGAGGTCTGTGGCAGAAGAGACCCCAGAAATTTATCCCCTACAGAACTATTCCTCTATATAATTATGATCAAAATTAATTGCTCTGCATTATCCCCTTGCAACACTGTCTTCTCTCTTGCCTGAGACAAAGCAGCCCAGTTTTTTGCCCAGGAAAAAAGGATCAGATTTTTAAATAGCATACTTTTACTGATGTTTAATGCAAAATACTGAATTAGCCTTTTAGGGGTAAATCCACAGCATCTAGCAACTGACAGTGAAAGACGAGGTACATGGAGGTCTCAGTGCCATCTCATTTACACTGTTATTATTCAGTTTTACTCCCTTGTCAACTATAATTTCATATCCTGCATTTAGAACTCTATCATCCCTCAACATACAAGGGTTTAGTGTCTGTCACAAAGACTCAATAAACCATATGTGTTCACGTCTATACAATGCCATTTCCATCTCAGACAATATATGTATTCTAATATATCTGGGTTTGAGAGCTCAACAGCTCTCCAAAGCACCCAGAATCAGTACTTAAACAGCTTTATGAAATCCTGTATTGCCTTACAGAAAAGTAAGTACTTTTATGCATATTAGAAATACTCCTTATTAGTGTATGCTAACAAAACCATTCTGTGCTATAAAGAAACCTATTATTTGTTCCTTCAGCACGTGTGCTCAGCCTCATTATCAGTCAGGGGACCCATTTCTGTGCAGGCACCACAGAAATTGCTGCAGAATTGGCATGGAACAACACAAAGCAAACTTTTTATGCAACCAAAGCCTTTGGATACCAGAACAGAATAGGAATCCCTAAAGAACAAGTGTTCAAACACAATATTAGAGCCCATCTTGAAGCATAGCTTAGCTAATAGCACCGACTGAGCTGAATTGATTTTCTTCAGCTATTTAGATCTCATTAAGTATGCTCTATTTAATTCCTTCTCCACCTAAATTGATACAAAATATAAAACAACCTCTAAATAATTTAGTGTGAAAAAAACATACAAACTAATTAAAATCTAAAAGTTGAAACCCAAACCTCTCTTTTTTTTAAAGCATCTTTTTTTTTTTTTGTCTTGGAGCAGCCTTTTTTGTTTCTTTGTTTGTTTTGGAGAGACAATGAGTTCTTGAAAGGCTTTTTTTTTCTATAGTGAAAAGTGCTTACAAAGAGGCCCCTAGGCTTCTGCTGCTTTGATTTTATGCCACCAATAAAGGTTTGTGATTTTTGCATTTCTGCTGAAATTGCAATTAAATTAATAAAACCTAAATGATGTATTCTTTAACCAAATAATGCAACTTTCTAGAACTGCAAATTAAAATAAATCCCATTACAATTATTAATCACTCTCTTTTAATTATAAAGTGAAGACTTAAATGCCACCTTACAATATAACAGTAAGGTCAGACTTTGCTGAGATTGTCACAGGGAAGGTTAGAGGGGGCAGCAGAAAAGGGTACATGAATGCAGCAGTGCATTCCATGAACAGATCTCAGACCTGTCTGCCTCCAACATATAGAAGACAAAAATTAAAAATTAGAAATCACCTCCTGTAATTCATCAATTGCACTACTGTATACTTCCCTCTTGTTCTCACATATTCAGAGCTGAAGCTTATTTTTGGTCTTAAACCATTTTCAGGTAAAGCTTTTCCTGAGAACATAATAAATGTAAGTAACACTTAATTAGTATTTTCAATTAATTTCTATTATTTAGTTTCAAATTTAAAAGTTACCACAGAAAGATTTCTGATCTTGTATTATTCTAACTGAAACCATATAAACCTCAATTTGTTTTCTTTTTACTTTTGCCTGTAATTTTTAAAATAGTGTTTGATCCTTCAAAAGATCAGTTTACAAATGTACATTAAGATACATATTTTCACATTCTTGCACAGTGCCATGTATAGGGTTCTGCAAATACTACACAGTTCCAAAACTTTTGAGTTCTATTTCTACTCTCCAAGTTTTCAAATCTATTAATGAAACGTAATCTATTAATCTATTACTTAATCTAGTAAGGAAATTCTCTGTCTGAAATATGAGTCACATTTTTAAATGAGTCACAGTGTCTGACAAAATAAATCTGATTATTATTTCAAATAAATAAAGGAATGCTTCAGTTACATTATTTCCAATATCACTATTCTTACTTAGCTTCCTAATTAAGAGCATCCTGAAAACAAAGCTCTTCTTGAACCCACTCTCATTTATTACACAAACAATTCTCTGACTCTTTCTCTCACACATACACACAGAAATTGTTGCCTGCAATTGTCTAACCTACGACGCCAAATCGTGCAGAACCTGGCATCATCCCTGCTTTACACTGTCAGCTGGAGCCTTAGATCTCAAATGGGAGAAGAGCCACCTTACACGTTTTTATTTGGAGAAGAGCTGCTTTGTACCTTAATTAAAGCACTGTCTGACAGTTCAGAAGATGAGAATTTGCTTCTTCTGCAAGGTTTGACAACATCCTCAGCTAAAATGTGATAATGCATCTTATGCAATAAATAGTGAAATATGACATTAAACCTTAGCCTCCAGCTTTAAAAAAATCAGCTTTAATAATTTTATCTTCATTTCTACTAATTTGCTGAACAGAAATACAACTGCCTGCTTAGCAAGTATATGTATCTAGAATATTTTAATTGAAATTTTAATATACTTAAAAAGAATGCCCACAGTGAGTTTTATAACTATTAGCAAACACCAAAATAATTATTTTCATATAGTAATACTATATTGCCATACACATACTTTGGATGTATTTTACAGATTCACAATTAAATATCAACTATAATCCAAGGGGCTCAGAAGTTTTCTCAACAATTCTTTGTGAAAGTTTTTGTTTGTGGTTTTGGTCTTTGGTTGGTGTTTATTTTTTGTTCATTTTGCTGTTGTCGTTTTAATTTAAAACAACTTATTTTGCTGAATGAGTAACTCTTATTGAAAATGATGACAAGTGTTAAAAAAATACTTACTTAAATCCATAGTAAAATTATTGGCCCAAATAGGTATTATAGCAAGGAAAAGGAAAAAGTGGCAAGTATGGATCTGACAGCAAGACTCACCTACCTCTGAAAGCTGTTTTGTGTGTTGGCCAGATTAAGCAATAGAATGCATTTCACATGGATGCTCCCACACCCTTCAGTGTAATACAGCTAAATCAGAGCTTTCTTCCCTCTGGCATGTGTGGCAGAAATAAATATGAACTTCCATTCACCCCAGTTTATATGAAATGAGAGGAGACATTCTTCACCAGTTTCCACAGGAAGAACATGGTGTGTCTAAACTTTTAGTCCTTTCAGGTGTGGCTAAGAATAGCTTAAGGATACACTCTGGCAGCAATAATGGCATTTGCTTCCAATTGACTTCAAAGGGTGATCTGGAGTAACTATCCTACAGAACATACACTGGAACACTGGGGGAAAAACAAACAAACAAACAAACAAACAAAATTAAAAATAAAAAATAATTTTAAAAAAGGAATCAAATTCTCCTGTTATATCTGCTCTCAAAACAGTTTTGATATTTTACCTATTTAGGTTTTCCAAATCCTGCAATTTTCTAGACTAAGCGTGTGTTCACTTTCAGCTTGCCAGCTGTTGAGGGATGATTCCTGGATCTCCAGCAGCACAAGGCTCACAGTTCTCTTTTCCAGAAACAACAAATGGAAAAAATGCTGCAGCCAAATCCCCTGAGGTACCCACCAGCCCTATAACTCAGGGAGAGACCTGTGGTCCTTGTCAAGTCTCAGTAGTCTTCTCAGGGCTATAACAAGTGTAAAAAAAACACCTGACAAACTCCAGTGAAGTGTAAAAGGTGGAAATATCACCAAGAGTGCATTTTTTCACCCCTCTAATGCTGCCTGGCAGAGGACAGACATAGTGAATAAGGCTTTGACTCTGCTCCTTCCAGTCCTTTCCACAAGAAAATAATTGGCAGCAAGTTGTCAGCTCCCTATACACTGCAATTCCAGCCAGGCCAAGGCTGTCAGTACAAGAAGGCAAAGAGTCCATCACCTGCTTTATGCTCCACCCCTGCACAGCTTGATGAGAAGCAGGAGTTTGCCTTGCTTTAAATTCCAGGCAGCAAACAAGCACATGTGGCTGTCACTGGAAATGCACATTTAAATGCTACTGGGTTTTCTGAAACAAAGTTCTCTTTTCTTAACATGCATGGATGGAGAAAGAGGCCAGATTTAATGTGAGATTAAATTATAATAAATTCCCCATTATTGTTTTTTTTTTTAATGAAACATTTTGTTCATCAGTAAAACAACTAAGGATAAAAATCATAATGAATCTCCCTCCCCTGCTGCATGTAATCTCTTGGTAGAAAAGCATCCAATGAAAATTAAAATAAGAGATGGAAGCTGCTCAACACTGCTGAAGGCATGCTCTCATTTCTTTTAATTCAGCAAAATCTGTCAAAAGTCCACATCCTCTGATGTACTTGCGTTTAGCATAGGGACTTGTCAATTATTTATTGCAGAGAGTTCTGTCAGTCTGGGATTAAGATGTCCTAAAACTCCCAAGAGGGTAATTCATCATAACACAATATAGTGTGTGAATAATGGACACCCACAAAAGGCTCAGCTGACATGATGGAAGTGAATGATAGGTGAATTGAGGTCACGAGCTTGACGGGAAGACATCGGACAATGTACACCCAGGCTGTCAGTCAGGGCATCAAAAAGGACAAAGCACATAAATATGAAATAGCAAACAAACAGATTGGCTTTTGTTTCCTTGTTCCTAACAGCTCAAAGAAACGATGCTGGAGCTAATGAACAAATCCATGCTGTGAGCCAGTACACTCCACAGTGTCTGCTACAGCTCCAACTCAAAGGGAAATATCCTGTAAAAGTTCCAGGTATGGATTAATAAGGCCAAGTGCTGGCTTTTCTTTTGCTTTTTAGAAAGGGATTTATTTCTGTGTTTTTCCACTCCCAACATACTGATGAGAACTATGTTTCAGTAAAAAAAGAGCATCTTAAATCAAAGAAAATTTATATTTCATATGCTTTACCACTTATTTTACCACCACAAACCTATAGATCTAGAAATACAATTGACCCTGAACTATTTCTCAAAAAAAGGAATAGCAAATAACTATAAGCATATAGTACCTGTCAAAGAAACAGAAGTGAAGTGAAAATTTGGTCTTATTTCAACCAAGGTGACAAAATCCCCGGTGTTCCAGTGAGAAGTGGTCACTTCAGATAGGAGGACAATTAATGTTATTCTACTCATAGCTGTAATACACTACTGGTGCACTACTACTACTACTGTTATACAGTACATTCAGTGCACTCCTCCCCTTCAGGTGCTTTTGTCCAATAACAAAGATCTTCTCTATCTAGCTTGTTCTTTTCCACAAAACAAATCAGGAATAAAGAAACCATTGCAAACACTAAGTACAAGTGTTTGCAGGATCCATCTGTTGTTTTCTCTCTGTCATCTCACTTCATCCACTTGTGTATTTCAGTGATTTAATCTTTGGAATTAATAACACATTTCATAGAATGATAGAATGGTTTGGATTGGAAGGGAACTTAAACATCATCCAGTCCCAACCCTGCTGCCATGGATCAGGACATCTTCCATTAGCCCAGCTTGCTCAGGGCCCCATCCAAACTGGCCCTGAACACTTCCAGAGACTGGGCATCTGCAGCTTCTCTGGGCCTGTTCCATGGCCTCACCACCCTCACAGTAAAGACTTTTTTTCTAATATCTAATCCACACCTACCCTCTTTCAGTTTGAAGCCATTCCCTGTTGTCCTATCACTACATACACTTGTAAGAAGCCCTTCTTCAGCTCTCTTGTAGCCCCTTCAGACACTGGAAGGTGCCCTAAGGTCTCCTTGGAGCCTTCTGTTTTCCAGGATGAACAGATCCAGCTGTCTCAGCTTTTTCTCATAGGAGAGGTGGCCCAGCCCTCTGACTATCTTCATGGCCTCCTCTGGACTCACTCCAGTAGGTCTGTGTCCTTCTTTTGTTGGGGGCCCCAGAGCTGGATGCAGTGCTCCAAGTGGGGTCATTTACAGATAGAGAAAATGCACATAAAAAATAACCTTGTGTTATTATAGTAAGTACAGTATAGTAAAAGTGTAGTATAGGCTAGTCTAGTTTAGTTTAGTCTTGAATTGTATTCTCAAAATGCCTTATTTTTCCTGCTCTTGTGTAAGTTAGTGGATCAACCAGCCAGGTAGATGTGACAGTGTGTTATTCCAGAATGTCTTCAAAATTACTACAAACAAAAAAAAAAAATCAGTATCAATCAAAGCTGGTGAAAAAGCTTCCAGCGGTAGCTTCTGCAGCTAACTTGCATTCAAATTTTCCTATATATCAGTCTCATACCAGATCCCACCTCCTCAGTCTGCTTTGTATCTGAAGATCCCTTTCAGGAGTCTGCACAGCTTCCAGTCCTTCCTACTTCAGCCTGTAGCAGAGCCAACCTTCTCCTTTTCACAGACAAACACATTGTTTCCAACTTTTCAATGACTCACTACTCTCAATTTCAGACATAAGAACTCCAACCTACCCTGAGTAATCAGCAGTCGTTATGTACTAGGCCCAGTGTTCAGAAAATCAGTTATAGAAATTATACCTTGATACCTTTTTCTCAATGGGCTTAATTTAGGATTATAATGTTCCCCCTTTGACTCCACACTTGAAAACCCTAGTTCTCAGAGATCATTAAAAATTCAATAAAGCTTTGCCTTTCTGAGAAAAGGAAATTGTTATTGGTCTTTTCACTTTTCTTATTGAATTCTTATTGTTTATAAGTGCAACATTTACCTTTATAGGACTCTCTTTTTCATGTGCATTGACGTTACCAAGGGGGGCATGAGAAATATGAAGAAACCTGGATTAGAGTAGTGGAAGTTGGTTTATGCTTCACCCCAGCCTAGGGAAATGGTAGTGCAAGACTGTAGATATTTCTGATTTATGGCAACCTGATGTAATGACCTGAACACATGTAATGGTTATGAAATATTCCAGCATGGACTCTGACAAAATGCTCATGGATAACTTAAGTCACATTTATATTCCATATGCAGATCCCTAGTTTTGTTCTGGAAAGGGACAAATGTCAGATGACAAAGATGCCTGCTATGAAGTTAGAATGAGTAAGAACATGAACTCTAGCGGGGAGGTTTCAGTTTGGTTTGGAGTCTTTAAGATTGTACTTCTAGGGGAAAATGACAATATTTACATCTTCTTTTGTGAATTGTCTGTGCTCTGAGAGATTTGGGTTCTTCTGAAAGTTTAATTTTGATTCTGCATTTTCCGCTTTGTGAGTCTTGGAGGTAATATTGATCTGAGGCTTCAGAATTTACTTTCCCTAACAATGTTTGATATTAGTCATTAAGCTGAGACCATTTGTCACTTTCTTTCACTAAAGTGAGTCATCCTCTGAACACATCCTTTGTTGTTCTTAAGGCCTAATATAACTATTGATTTCTTGTCAACACATCGTATCTTCTCTGTTAATGGAATCTGTAGACTTTATCCTTCTTCACTCTTTTCTTCAACTGCCATCTAAGAAAGCTGCAGTCTACTACTGTGCTTAATTCTGAAAAGCAAATGCCTATTGTGATAATCATGACATTTATTTACTTTCATACTCCCATCTGTTTTGACATCTTTTCCCACATACTGGATAATGGTTCCTTTTCAGAAGCTAGAAGAATTTCTTCTGAAGGTGCTATTTTGTTTGTTTTAATATAACAATATTTTTGGTAAGCAGAGAGGCACATTACACTCAGCCAATTTCAGACTGATTTCAGGAATCACAAAATAAGAGTGCTCACTCAAAGCAGGGTCACTTCAGGGTTAGATCAGGTGTCTTGGGCTTATATCCAGATGTTTTTTGTGTTATCTCCAGAATGGTGATTCGAAAATATGTCTGTATAAGCTATTCCTGTTGACCATGCTTCATCTTAAAATTATTTTTCCCAATTTCTAACCACAATTTCTCCTACTAGAAATTTTATTCATTGCTTCTTTTCCTTTCTCTGTGAAAATTTTGAATAGTGAAAATGAAAGAATTTGCATTTTCAATAAACACCATGAATTTGTTCAAAATTCAAATTAAAGAAGCCTCGAGAAAAGTAAGCTTGCCACTTTTTTGTATGTACCTTCTATAACAGCATTTTAGGAGATCACTTTCTTCTTACCCTCATCCTCAAAATATCCTGTTTTATTGAATTAAGATTATTTGATTCTGGGCCTGTTAAGGAGACAGTTTAATTACATACACTATCAAAAAAACACTGTAGAAGGAACAAATGCAGATTTACTAGTAAGTTCCAATAAGGACAATGTCTTCCTCTTAAAAACTTCACCAAAATCTTTTGATACATTAAAATTTGAATAATCAAAAGAAAAAATTGAAGTTTTCAGACAGAGGTTTCCAGAGTATGTCTGTGATCACCTCTCCATTGTAGGAACAGACATATGATAGCTGTTTAGCCCAATTAAAGTTTTATGGACAAATTCCTTGGATTTTCTATAAAATTTGCATTTGTAATTTATTTGACAAAATTTCCTCAATTAATTTCAAAGTCACGATAAACAGACACATGTAGTTTGCATACTTGAGTATGGCTCCAACTACATACCAAAGGGAAACAGGCACTGTAGCATTTTAAAAGAGACACAGCTTTTAACAAACTTGTTTCTTTCAAGGCAAATATTTGTAAAAGGGAATGAAAGAATCTTCCCAGCATATGATTCTGAATACACACCTCCTGATTTAATAGAACTGTTCCATTATGCAATACAATTTGGTGATATATCAGTATATATCAATATATTAGTAAAACACTACACAATAAAAAAATGTATATTATCTTTCAGGTACATGGTGGGGTTTTTTGTATGAGCTCAGACAAATCTTACTGGCAATGATACTTAACTAATCTTTTTACCTGTTCCGTGTTTTTTTTCATGTAAGAAATTGAATGCAATTGTTATTCTTGTTTTACAGGTAGGTTTCTTGTAAAGACCTAACAAATGCAGGTCAGGAGCAGAGCTGGGGGAAAATTGCTCTCTTGATGCATCCAAACTTCGTGGCATTTCAAAAGACAGCCACTTTCCCCCATTGTTTCATCAAAGAATCTTTTCTTCTGTGTCCCAAGGCTTACATTTACCTAGGATTTTGAAAAGTCAAAAATCCTTTTGGTAGTCTGCAAAATGTTTTCTGGGAGACAGAATAATATCATGATATGAGGAAAGAGGGATTCAAGGCTCAAGTCCCCAGCTTGCATAAGAGTTCAAGCATTTTACTCTCAATTCATGAGAGAACTGACAGTGAGGCAGTAAAAGAAGCCAATGCTTCTTCCAAAGGCGACTTATTACATAATTACCCATGACAGGATTCACATTCTAAATCATTACATTAAAACACCTCATTAAAAGAAAAAAAAAAAAAAAACTCTAGAAAATAAATGAAGAAATTAAAAATTCCAGTCCATATTTCATACTGTGAAAACAGGAACTCACCAGATGCATATTTTATGAATATAGCAATAAAAGTACAGCCAGTTTTCCATATTCATGAAAACTGTTGCTGAAAATATTCATCGTATTCATCTTCAGGAAAATGTAAATTATCTGTATCACATTGTGCAACTTCTGTAAAGGGGGAAAAGTAAAGGCTTTTCTTTACATGACAGTTTTCTCATCTAGTTTGTCTTATCTGGGCAATCCAGCATTTTCCTCTTCATCTGACTGTATTAGGCTGTTTCACCCTTCCAGTCTGTTCTCAGCTTTGTGCGTGCAACTACTGACTGGCAGCAGTGGCCTTTCAAACAGACTCTGTGGAGTTATTTGAAATATTTAATGACAGTAAACTGTTCAGAAGTTTTACCTAATAATTGACCTCAACAGTACAGTTAAACATTTTTTTTTTTACTTTGCCTTGGGACTTCTAGCTGTCCAGGATATTCAATCATTGCCTCTAATCAGTGCTTAACTATTAATATGTTAAAGTATTTGACATTTTAACAGGAAAGTGATTGAAGAAATTGCTGCTTTTTATGTGGCATGTCTCACAGCCACCCAGGGCACCTCCATTGTGTGGTTGTTCAGCTAGTGAGCAGCCATCATCTATCTACACGTGGGGAGCCAAAGGCATCACTCTGAGGAGGCAAATCCTCATTTCTGGATGCTGCTTACAGGCTGAACTGACACAGTGGCCTCTTCATGCCAGGCCATGCTGCTCAAATGTATAAAGAGAGACATTCCTGTGAATCTTCTCCCTCTGTGGATTTCAAGTCCTTCTTTACGAGATGATTCCTTAGATCTCTTTCCAACCTGGTATACTATAATTCTTCTGAACAATCATCTGTGATAAAAAGTAACTTCCAAAGTTACTTTTAATTACTTCATTCATTATTACTTCAGAAAAAGTCTGCTTTTAGGGAGACCAGTCCATTTTACAGTAGATTTGGTAGATATGTCCAAGTTTTCTGAGAATTCAGCTTTTTAAACGTTCTCCCCTCACTCATGGTACAAGTCAGCAACAAAAGTTACCTTATCATCTGAATATCCCATAACTGCCTATGAGTTTTCCTCTGAAAAAAATTGGTATGAATCACAGTCAAAGACAGAATTCTGCAGAGAACAACCATTGATTCACCCAAGACTGGCCACTGCTGCATTGTGGTTCAGACATGTCTTAGTCTGCCACTCAGAGATTTCCACTACGGCTCCATTATTAGGACAAATGTCCCAATTCATCATAGCAAAGGAATATTCCGTTCCTTGATGAAAAACTAAATGTTGACTTTCCCTGAAGATTTACACACACTGTCAGGGGAATCTTACTTCTCTCACACTGTTTGCTTACTTCAAAAAGCTTGGTATCGTCTTTTGTTGCTTTGTTTTATTTTGATGTAGCTCTAACAGGCAGCACTGCTGCTGAAGCTGCTAGTCAGAGCCCAAATTAATCGTGCTTCTCTGTCCCTCACTTGATTCACAGTAAGAACATGCAAAATGGAAACACCAAAGCATTGGTCAGGGCTCTCGTAACCCAATCACCAGCCTGTCCGATTTAGACGTGTGAGGCTCCTGTTCAATTTTTCCATTTCTAATTCCTCTAAAATGCCTCAGTGGCACTGTCAGCTGCCATCCACCCAAATTCAACCTTTAAAGACAGAAAGGTCTTAAGTCAAAGCAAACCAGGAGAAGACTCTTGGCACCTGTGAAAACTGCTGTATTCACAATCCTCTTCACTCATGGCATTGTCAAATTATGCAAATTAGCTGACACTGAAATGCATCTAGAAAAGAAATTTCCCCTTTCTAAATCTTCAAAAACATTATAGAGGAAAAAAATCCTCACCCTGCACTGAGATTACGATTTGCATTAGTAATCCTGCTGATTAATTGCACTACTAATGCTTCAGGTAAAGGAAGCTGCTCCTCTTTTGAACCTCAGAAAAGGTACCAAGTCAATCTGACTCCTGTCAAAACCTCATTGTGTTAAAAATCTTCCTAGCAGGAATCAAAGCAGAAGAGATTGCAAAAAGTAGATTTGGCCACTGAAAAAAATATTTCCATTCTAAATGGTAATGCAGTCAAAAAAGGCCCAGTTGCATGAGTTTGCTGTAATTATTTGTAAGGAAAAATATTACTACAGAATAATATCCCTGAGAAATAGCAGAAAAAAAAGCAAATGAAGTCACCTGCCACTTGAGAATGCCTGCAACAAATTTCAGCTGAGTATAGCTGGGTTCATCTTTGTTTAAAGCAAAGAATATCTATCACAGTTAGACATGCTGTTATTTATCAATATTATAATGATGATACTTCACACAGCTTTTTATTTTACTGTTTTCTTTCCTCAAGTTTTTTTTCACTGAAAAATTTAATTTTCAAGTCCATCTGGTACAGTAGGATGTTGTGCACATAAAATATGCCTCAGATGTAACAACAACAATGTCTTTATGTGTCTTCTATGTACTAGTCTTTGCTTTAACATAGTCAGGCTCTCTAACACAGTCTATTCTTATCCTGTCATTGTTTATTCATCTAACAGTTCTTCTCTAGAAGCATCTGATTTGGAAGTCAGAAAAAAAAAAAAAAAAAAAAAAAAAAAAAAAAAAAAGACTGTTTTAGAAGTAAAAGACAAGTTGAAGGCTTATTTATTAGAAACAGCAAATAAAACATGATATGACTACAGCCAACTGAATTGGCAAGTACTATCTGGACCTTGCATTTAACCTATTCTCAATCTTCTTTACAATTCACATACATAGAATAAATATTTCATGAAATTAATCATTATTGCAGTGTCTCAAACAGAGCAGTTTCGACAAGCTTCTCCATACAAACCAGCACCAATCCATATTACAGAAATGGATCTAGTTCTGTTTACTGTATATTTCACAAGGTTCAAAAGAATCATGTTCAATTTTTTACCTAAATTTATACCTGAGCCTAATTTTAACCTTTTATTCTGTTGGAACATATTGATTCCATAACTTCTGGCAGCAAACTGCAAGTCCCACTAGAAATAGCTATTAGGCTGGATAATAAATCAGTGTCTTGACAATGGCATTGTATACTCATCACAGTAAAAAGCAGCTGAAAATTACTTTCAGAGTCTGGCAACGTGGCCACAAGTTATTTAGAATGTGCAGTGATATTAACTCATAGAACTGAGGGGGACCAACCTCTGCCAGACCAGCCCAAGCACCTCAACTTTGACAGGAAGGATGCTTTATTCAATAATAGGGAAATTCACAAAGTCTCTTTCCAACTCAGGCAATAAATAAAAAGAGATGGCAAAATACATTGGAAGAGAAAGTGGAGAGGACACACCCTCATACCCTCTGGAGGTTCTTCATGACTGAAGTGTTTTGGTTTTTTAGTTTTCTTTTAAGCATGCCACTATTTAGCAAAGAATGTTTCTGACTTTTCAGGGGTGGGCCAGGCACACACTTAAGCACAATCCCATTGCTTCCTAGGAAACAGATCTTGAAATCAGGATGAGGTACCACATTTCCTACTATAATGTCAGTTCTTTTGAGATAGAAAGGTATGTTTGTTCTGAATTTATTGCACGTGTTGAACGTCCAGCCCCCTGGATATTCAACGTTGGAGCTTTATAATCATAAAGAATAATTTCACATTTCCTTTGGCTGCATTATAGTCTACTGTCTTATGTTATTCCAACTACTGCATACAGCATTTACTATAAACATGACTGGTTCAATCCACTCAGTTGTGCTGCTCACATCTTGTTTGGCCCTGTCACATTCTACTGGCATTACTCACACTTTCTTTTTCTTTGAATTAAGGACATGATTTAGCTGGAAATTTCTATTAATGTAGTGAATTAATAGCACTGAATGTGCTAAGTACTGTAATCCTGGTAAGCCATTGCTGTATGTTGCACGTCTCAAGAAAAGTAAGTTTAAAAACCACCACTGAGGTAGACAGTGGAAAATCACATCACAGGTCTCCCATTACAAGATGAGAAGGAAATCAGCGCAGCTTATTTGTGCCTAAAAAATGTCCCACCAGTGCTTAGTAATTTTCTATTCACAGCAGGTACCACGTATTACGCATCCAGTTGGAAGCATCTGTCGATACCTCGGGCTGCAGCGAAGCGGCTGCGGTTTATTGGCGAACCCTGGCTGGAAGGGCTCTCCAGGGAGGCTCGGATATTACAGGCTCCTGCTTAAAAATGCTACTGGAACAAATACATTTCTGCTTGGCTGCAATATTAAAAAGTGATGCCTGACCAGTAATTAAAGAAGCTGCCAGATAACACAAAATGTGCTGGGCTAGTTAATGTATGCAGATGTCACTACAGAGAGCGATCTCATAAACAAAATGGGAAACAAAGCACTAGCGTGACAAATTAACCTTTATGGGTTAAGCAGTCTGTGAGCAATGAACAGGGATAGGACGTGCGTGTGTTGTTTGGGTTTTTTAATTAAGCCACAAAAAGATCTTAATACTTTTGACAAACAGGATGAACATGAGCCTGTCATTAGAGCTTGTGACCCCTGATTGCTCCACAGCCACTGTACAGCAGCCATTATTCTAATTTCTGTAGATGAGGACTGGACATCCTTACTGAAAAACTGGTTTTTATGCTTAGTGCTGTACAATGTAGCATTATTGGTTTTGCCAGCATTTTAATCAGATGCCAGGTAATGCAAAAAATGCTGATAATACAGACTACCAGTTCTGCTTTTTCATAACACACATCAGGATGTTCCCTGCTTAGTTAGGCACTGCCTAACTGATATAAAGGAACTTTTGTTTTCCTAGAGATAAAACCAAGACCTGGCACCCCAAAGGGTGCAGACTAACACTTACCACAATTTTAAGCTGGAAAGTATACAAGTGTTACTGCAAATGTGCTAACATTAGAGTTCTTTTGAAATTTTGCTAGGCTACTTGCCTTCCATATCCTTCAGTTGTTAATTCTTTAGGTTAATTACAGACTATATCTATGAATATTCTGCTAAAAGCCATATGAATTAAATAGTAAGTCTGATATGAATCATTTCTAGGTGCTTTCTGAGGTGACAGACTCTTGAACCAATATATCATTACCATCTGCCTTGTCAACTCTTCTTAGCTCATGCATTATTTACCTGCTAAACCATGGTGACAGTGGTGAAACAATAATGCTCTGTTTTGAACCTCCAGCTGCCATCTATGCAAAACAGGTTGAATGCCAAAGAGATATGAAATATTCATGCTTTCACTTCTTTTTGTGACTGACAATATCCTAATGCATAGGTGACTTTAAAGGGTCAGAATTTTGGTCATTCATTTACCTCTTCCACTCAAAATATCAAAAAGAAGTGTGAAGGGCAAAATAGGTACATTATCTTTCTGATAATATCCCTTTTTATAGAGGTTAGTCTTTATGGATTAGTTTATTCTTATTACTTTTGTAATTACTTTTGTTATTAATTTAACTAGTCTTTAATTCACTGATTTCTCTGAACAAGTCATGCTTTGGCTTTTCAACAAAACTTGTAACCTTTGCTTGTAACCTCTTTTATGTACCAAATTAAAAAAATTCTGAGATGTACAGATTTCATCTAGATGAACAGGAGTTTCTTCAGGTTTCTTCAGGTTTCCTCAGATTTGCCTTATAGGTCCCATCTTTTGGCATACTGAGAAATCAAAAGCTGATTTTCCTCAGACATTGCTAACATGATTCCCATTTGCTCCTCCAACATGTTCAAGCTTTCTCCCTGTTAAGATATTTCTTTGTGGAATTCATTGTGCCACAGAGAGTTTCAGCAAAACAGCAGAGGATGATAGATGTTAATGAAGTTGCATATGTCTGTATGTTTGTACCATGAAAGTAGCATTTATTTTTGAGCATATTCCCCTCCTCTTGAAATAAATATTTTCAATATTTCAAATAATGGCTTACCATTTTTTTCTCCATGTGAAAAAATTAAATGCAATTTTTAGTTGCAATTAAAACATGCTCTACCTTCTCCATTGTCAGTAAAAGCAATCCAGTGGATTCAAACAAAAGATTTCTTTGTAACAGAGTAATCCACAGTCTACAGTTAATCTTCATTGTTTCCTAAATTTTGGACTTGATGGCATTATGGACTTCTAATGTTCTCATGTTTGTTTCTTGTATTGAATTGTAAAAATTTTGAACAGGTACCATGCTCTACTCTGAATTTAGTAAAGTATTCTGAGTTCACTGCTACACCGCTTATAAAAAAGGTTTCATCTTCTAGGGAAGTCACAGTCTCTATCTGAATGCAGACGTAATAGAGTGAAATGCAAAATGAAAATGTATCTTGTGTAAAGTGAGTTTAAATTCATAAGTGCATTAACTGTTATTTTTATAGAAACACTGAAAGAATTCTATTACTACTTCATAGGCAGAAAGGGATCCCATAATTACCACTTACTACCAACCTCAATGTCAGAAGTGTCAGACAGATTTACAGAAACATTCTGACTGCATTTAGCCCCAAATGTCCCATTTCAAACTGTCATAAAAATTTCCCCGAGTCACTCTCACAGTGTTGATACAAAATGCTCTTAAAGGAGCTTTCAAGGTTTAAGAATGTCAAACGCAGGACTATAAAGAAATATTCTGATTGGAGATACTTTGTAAACCATACCTTTTTTTTTTTTTTCTCCTCTAAGATAGTGACATTTTTGAAAGGCCTGTAAAGGTCAATGATCTGATGAGAATATATTCTACTATATTTACTTTAATTGCTAAATTTCATTATTCTGTGAATAGTCTCCCTCTTAGGCTCATGGCCTTTTTTTGCTCCATCAAGAAACTAATTTACTGAAATTCTTTTTCAGCACAGTATTCCTTTACTGTTGTTCTAGGTAAGCTCTGCAGATAGTCACATTTGAAAGAGAATATGGAGTCATGACAAGCCTTCCTTCCCTGCTTCTGCTCTAGTAATAAAATATCACCAGAACTGTGAGCAACCAAGGAGAGGATTTTATACTTCCTTGTACCCCAAACTGACAAAAGTACTTCTGTTAGACAGAAGAAAAGCAAAGTGAATGATGGAGGAAGTTCAAAAGTGAGCAAGGCCAAACAAGAGCAAGAACAACATTTCAGCAATAAACAATTGAAGTATTGAGGTAACAAGAAAAAGTTCAGGAAAGTTGGATGAAGGATGGATAGATATAATTCAACACTGCAGACTAAAAAGCAGGAAAAGTTTAAAAAGTGAGTGATCAAACTGAAGGAGAGGAGGAGGAAGGTTTTCAAATAATATACTGGCAATTTTCAGTATTCACTAATTTTATGTGTGGGGCAAAATCAGTGCCACAGAAATAAGAAAAGGAAATAAATATAATTCAATTATTCTAGAGCTGATTTCAGTCAATAAAATGACTGCATTTTCTACAGAAATGTAATCTGGCATATACAGTAATCACATAGCAGTTAACATGCACCAGAAAATAAAACCCATTTCTGCAATAACCTCACTTCATCCTCATTTGTATCAGTAAGTGTTTAAGAAAAATGCATGAGGCAGGAGTCTGTTAACAAATTCCACAAGAGGTTTAAACATTCAGCAGTAAAAGGACACTGAGTACATTTAAACTTGCTGAGTGAATTCTCCTGTGTATAACCTACTATGGCTGCATTGATTTCACTTAGGAGTTTATGGAGTCTGACATTCACTGAAGTCAACAGAGTAAAATCATTTGGTATCATCTACAGGTGGTGGCCTGTATGCCTAAAAATAAGAGTTAGACTTTGCCTGCTTGGGTTCTGCAGTGCTGAAAATATTACCTTTCTTTGGACACCTTTGATGTACACTGGTGGACCTAAAATCACAATCAGATTTGCGCTGCTTTGAAAAAAAACATGGTTGCTCAAACAGCAAGTATCTTCAAGAAGGCATGGGAGAGAAAAAGGGAAAGAAAATGGGGAATGGTTGAATCTCTGAACATTCTGCAGTCCCCAGAGCAAGCCTTGCCATCCCTAAATCCAACATCTCATTTCTTTCCATCAACATAACCAACTCCAGAAGCACTTCAATGTGACACCTTCAACTGTCAGAGAATCCTTGGGTTTGTGCCCTACCCTCCTCGGACAAGATTTGGTGGATTTTGCAACCTCCAAAGAGGAAGGTGACCACTCCATCTCTTCTGGACCAGCTGAGCAGGCTCAGGGGGAGAAATGCTCAAAGTGAGCACTCTGCAATGGCAAACCACAGAGTGAAACAGGCAAGGGAGAAACAGCATTAAGCAGTGGCCATGAAGACTCCAGAAAAGACTGAGAAACTTCACCGAGGAGTAGGCACAGCCTGTGAGGTGTCTGAGACAAAACACACTTCTTAGGAACCAGAGGGACCAACAGAACATCAGCAAACCAAAGAGATGCCAAGGGAATTGCAACTAAGCATGGAAGCAAAGACTTGACTGTAGGAGCACAACAGGCAGGGCAGGAGATATTTGACTACCTTTTTAGTCCTACTAAAAAATGATTTATTTTTTTCACTATTTACACATATGAAGTTTGAGTTTTTCAAATTTAGAAGCCTTTTGCATTTTTTGGGGAGAGTATACAGAAGGAATTAAAGATTAACGTCATAGATAACAAGGGATTCTTCCATTAGACAATTGCAAACAATTTTAACTATAAATGGCATTGGTAGAAAAACCCTCAACAAAATGATACTGCTTCTATCCTTTCACAACTTTTTCCTTTAGAAAAGCAGTAAGCAAGGGATTCTACATGAGCAGAATCCTTGAAAGGACATCACAGTTTAGTCTAAAAATTCCCACCTATGGTCCAAATCCTGAAGAGGCAAAGATTATGGCATTAGGGAAATGTTTGGAGCCACTAACTGGTCTTAAATACTTCCCCCCCTGCCCCCTCCCCCAGTACATGGAGATCTGAAACTGTCTCCATCTCAGAGCAACTTGTTATCCATCTTCTTTTTACTATTTATTTATCATAAGGCCATCTGCTCTACTCACTGCTCCACATCCTCAATGTGACAAAAATATCCAAGATTTACAATGACAAATGAGATCCACTTCCACTACAGAAAATTCAGAATTCCTAGAGGACATAGGAGAAATTAAAAGCTTTGTAATTGCACTGGTATTGCATTCAATGCAAGGTTTTTACAAAATGTAGGTAGAGTGTGAGAGTAAACTGGGAGATGGACACTGTTGTCATAATGGCTACGACCAGCATCAAACAGAAAAATTTAATTATCTGACTAGTTCTGCTGATAGGAGTAGCATTAGTCATATGCTTAAACAACCTCATTTTTCTGGACAAACACTAAACATTCAAAAACTGAATGATTGTCCTGATCACAAAAGAAATAGCTCAGCTAACACAAGATACTACCCAGTTGCATGCCCATATACAAATTTCTGTATCTTCTGCTTATATTTTTTATCTTATATTCATTTATTTTCTGCTGTATTAGGTCTGTTTGTCAAGGGTTTTTTGGAGGGAAGAGGGAAACACACTTCTACTGTACAATATTGTAGAACTAATAAGGGGAAAGCAAGCAATTGATATAATCTCATTATTCTCTTCTGGAAGCTTCTTTCTGTGTCACTAAAGCAGTGCCAGGTGTAAACTGATTTCAATCTGAAATTGAAATTGTTTCCATCACAAGATTCTGTCGCAACCTTGGCTTCTTTCACACTGTTTTTTACCTGTTACTAAACATGGGATATTGATACTGAAGAAAAAACAAACTGGTTGTTAGTGAAGTAAACATAGTACAAGTACATTAATATACAAAAATGTTAGGAATAGAAGTTATTTTTAAATATATATGTTTACATGTATTTTGGAATGGAATAACAAATGCATTATCAAAAATAATAAAATAACCTCTTATGTGCAACAGTAATTTCAAAACATGTCACTTCACATTGCCCTTAGACTTGATATTCTGATGCACTTCTTAGGCAATTAGATTTTCCCAGTCACTCTAAAAGTTATTAATACATGACCTTATTATTTAATAATTTCATGTTTTAAAATACAGTTATCCATAATATGTCTCATTGTATAACAATCAGAAGAACTACTGATTAAAAAAAAAGGAAAACTAAATTTTAAATCAAAGCTTTGTTGATTTTCTTAATTGCTAGTAATTTAGATTTTGAGCAGCAGTTATCCAAACAATAAACTATTCAAATATTAATATAATAATTATTAATATAATATATTTTTAAACTAAGAAGTCTGCACAAAGTTGAAAGAAACTTTAAAATACTTTTAAGTGCTGCAATTATACTGGAATTAGAATATTCCATGCCAAATTTTCTATTTTGATAAAATAACTACAAGGGACACAGGCATAGTAAATAAACAGGGAGTAACTCACATGAAGATAAAGACTCCCATTTCAACAAGTCACTGCCTCATTTACATCTCTTTTCAATCTGTAGATCTGAACATAGACATGGGGCTCACTGGGAATGAAATAAATTTATCTAACTGATAAGAGATTAACACTTCATTCATCATCCATTATCACCTGATGATGGACTAGGAATCTGACTGACAGGAGAAAACAAAAGCTAAATTCTTTAGCCATATCTCTATTTCATACTAATAATCCCTGCGTTAGGCAAGACTGGACCAGATATCTTGATGAATTTCATGCATCCTAAGTTATTCCACATTTCTTAGAAAGGCAAAGATGTATTTGACTAAAATAACTTTAAATGTCTAAAGTTTTTGAGTACAATCAAAGTTGAAAACTATTCAACTGGCAAAGATATTGCCTATTAAATACATATAGAGGAAGCTCTCCATATGCCATTCACTGAATTTCTATCTTAACTATGTGCCATATGAAATCAATGAAGTATTCTCTGTGGGATATATAAAATATTAATATTTATCAAATTTACATAAACACTGACACATGTGTAACATTAGAGCCAAGAAATCCTTCCTCAGTCTGACTTCCAGGTAGATCACCAGTCCTAATAAATACTGGTGCTTCACATTTAAAAAAAAATCCAAACAACAAAAACCAAAGAAAAACACAGGGCAAACCATTTTCAGGTTTTCATATATTTTGTATTGAACATTCCTCTTTTCTGCTAAGAGTGATGTTAAGGAAAGCAGTTTTAAAAACAGAGTAAAAATACATGAGTAAAGAAAGCCAGAATAAATTGTACAAACCATCTGCAAATCCATATCTCATTTATACAAAATCAATGAGTTTTTCAAACATACACTTACTAGAGCCAAAATAATTTGGATTTTACCACAATTTTTCATCTGATGGCTAAATGAAAATGATGCAGCTCTAGGAAAAAATGTTACTTTCAGTTTTATCACAATTGCTATTTTATTCAGTATCCTTTATTCCAGATAAGGGTAATAACCTTATTCTCCGCTAGTCCAGGTTAAACCCACGTAAGAGTGTCTTCTTCCTCAGACTTCTGAATCCTTCCTTTCCAGCAGTGTCACAGTGTAGTGCATCAAACCATGACAGCAATATCTTCTGACTTGCCTATGAGCATCTATTCTCCCATTTTCAAATGTCACAAACCAAAATATTGTGTTAAATATTCCACTGAATTCTGTATTTCCTTATTTTTCATACAAGCTAGACCAGGAGAGGGTCAGGATGAAAAAATACATGTTATGCATGCCAATGGTTTATTTTACACAAATATTTTAATTAGACAGCTACTCAGAGTCAGACCTTGGCAATGCATAGGAGTTAAATTAAGCTGGACGGTGTGTAAGTACTACAGGAACATTCATCACGGTTTATGATGCACAAAATACCAAACTGAAATACTAGGGGAGGAAATCACCCAAGATAATTGACAACATTGTTCCAGCACTCAAGAAGCATGGAGATGAAGTGGCTTTCAGCACAACCTGTTTTATCCACCATACAGCTTCCCTGTTCATGTTTTCCTTTTTCATACATACCTAGCTCCATTGGCAGCATGCCAGCTTTTGGAAAAGTAAATAAAATTGTTGCATTAACAGCAAGGAGTATGATATAATTATTCTTCTGAATAACTGTTTCCCAGCAACACTGAATAGTAGGGAAATATGTAATACTATGTGAGTATGGAAGATGCTTTATTCTACAAGTGAGCCCCATGTATTCTGTTGACTTTGTAAGCATCTAACCTTGTGGCAGAGGAAGTTGTTAAGAGGTAAGCCAACCAAGTTTTTCTTCCTGTATTTTATTTTTATGTCTTGAAACAAATCACTATGAATAATCCATCTCTGAGCCCAGCTGACAGCAAAAGAGCAGCTCCCTTGTTTCAAACCCTGCCCTTAATAGGGCACTACTAAGGATGATATTGTTCAGCCTTTAGGCTACATGATGAAACAAAGAGGACCAGGGTGAGCACCTGTACCTGTGAAGTCACCATAACATAGCATCCCGCTGCTTCCATAATTTTATTGTCTAGTTTACTTTTATTTTTCCATCAATACAAGACAAGAACAGAATGAAAAGCTTCTCTCTGAACAACCAATTTTCCCAAAGGTGTAAACTGGCGACTTTAGTTTGTGTTAACTGTGGAGCAGCTGCTCTGAAGCAACTCTGTTGAAGAATCAGGTTTGGAATTTTCTGTGTATTTTTTTATTCAAATGTATGGACTTTGAGGAGAAAGGGAGACTTTAATACTGACTTCTTCCCATCCAAAGAACTGGAGTAAGATTAAAATCACCTTGTAAAAAATATTTTTTTTTCTACTGTTTAAAACCATTTATTTATGCAGTTTAAATACACATGTATTTGTCTGCCAACATTACTTTTCAAATTAAATTAATGGCATGAAAATGAGGATAGCTGCTGCGACAAAAGCCTCAATTCAGAGGCAGAACCTACTGCAGATGTATTAAACCTCATGAAATAGGCTTAATAAAGGCTTAATCAGACACTCATAAAATATTATGCAAACAGAACCAAGCATAAATTGATATTGTGGCTTAGGAACTAAAGCACTCATTATAAATAAAATTTCCCCCTCACCACAGGATTTTTATTCAGATATGATAAAACCAGATGCGCTGCCGTTTTGTGATAACTAAAAACTAAAAGAAAGATCTTTAATTTTCTGAAAAATCAAATTTTTGTTCCAGACTTTGTCTCCAAGCTATTCTTTTCTATTCCTTTACTATCTTATTAAAAAATCGAGTTTCTCATTAATTTGTTACTAAACTTCCTCTGGCTTTTGATACTCTTTGCAGCCTGTTGTAATGGGATACATTTCTCATTTGCTTTCTTTATAGAAGACAAGATTTTGCACGTTGTTACCTTTACAGCCAAGGCATATTAATATAAAAAATTTACATAGTATTAATTTTATTTCTTGCTGATTAAAAAAAAAAAAAAAAAGACAAGTGCTGACTTTTAATTAGCCTTTCCATTCCTCAGTCTTTTATTATTATTTCTTAATAAATTTGGTAGAGAAATCTAAGCTAAGTAGGTAGAACTTAAATTTAGTATTTTTTACTAAGGTCAGGTGATGAAAGGCTGATAAAACACTGAAAACACAAGCCTAGCAAATAACATACACTCATAGTGAAAAGAAAATGCCTATTAAGCTTAACTCTAAATGAAATATTGTCCCAATTAAATTAATTTTCCCATTCTCCTTGACAGTGACAAAAAGCTTAGAGTTGCCAAGTCATTAGACGTTCCGTAGGTGCTCTGTAATGCTCACACAGTGATTTTTTGCTGAGAGTAACAGCTTATTTTCACTGCAAATTTCCTTTTTCTTCCAAGGGGCAGACAAGGATACTGTATGTAACAAATCCAACTCCATGAGAGCAGTATGGGCAACCTTACAGTCCAACATCAGCAGCAGCACCATAGCAGGGAGAGAATACGAAACTCGTAGCAAGGCTTATTACCACTTCCAGAGCTGTGCTTGAGGATACCACCATTCTAGAGCTGTTTTCTGCCTTTGTGCTATCACCTATTAAAATGAAAAATAACCCCAAAACTTAGGAAATTTAGCTTGTTGCATGTATTGTGGTGATCAGCATGAGTATTCAGCCATAATCAGGGACATGGGTAGCACAAATACCCAGTGTGTTTTTAGAACTGCTCAGTTTTACTGCATCCTTTGTTGTACTACAAGATTTATATAAGGAAAAGACCATATTGAACCTATTGATAAAAGTGTTAATAAACTACAGGGAAATCAACATCATTGATGAGTTTTGCATCTTTACATCAGGCTGTGTCCTAAAGCATAGTACAGAACCCTGGCGAAGCTTCATTCTTCACATGGCTGTGATGAGATCTGAGTACATACTTTAACTGTAACCCTCATCCTCACTAAACCTAATTCTGTAATTAGTCTGGAGATTAGTTTTCAAAATTCTTCATCATGGCTTTTAGTTTCAGCTGCCTTCCATCCAAATCCTACACCAATATTTTTCCCTTGCACATGGATTTTCAGAGTTAATCGTTACTAGCACAGTTATCCAAAGATGTATACAAACAGATGAGCATCACTTTTCAGTGGATAAAGAACCCTGGGCTGTTAATTACAACATGAATTAGTGGCCATGTTGAATGAGAACAAGTCCCCTGTTTAGGGACTTGGCTTGTTTAACAAGTTTCATTTTCATATCTGCCCATTTCCCTTGAAACCCACTCTACCATTAAGCATCTCTCAAATAATCTCCCAGATCTAATTCTAAATAGATATTTATTATTGAAATATCTTGTTTATTTTAATATGGATTGCATAGCTCACGCTATATTTAATTTTAAAGTGATTTACAATATTGCTTACAGACAAAATATAACAATTCATAAAGACACGCACACAAGCCTGGTTTCAAACTAAAATTGGACATTACATGACACTTTAGTGAGCTTTTCTGTTCATGTGCTTAGGAACTGAAACCAAAGTTCCAATCAAAAACTGTAAACTATCATATTCCAGAAGATAACCTTAGGGATGCTGTTACAAAATTAATTTTGTATGTGTTGTTATGAACCTGTAAAAGACAATTAATTAAACATATGATCAAAGCCTATAAAAATATGGCTGGGACAGAGGGGATAGCCACAGACTGTTTTCATTTTTCCACTACAAGCTTAAATGGGATGATTTGAAAGAAAGAGGAGGAAGGAACCCTACTTCGCACACCAGACTGGCTGCAGAACTTGCACAGATTACTGAGAGAATAAAAAGTTTACATCTGTTTAGAACAGACCAGACATGGGAGGAAAATCTACTGAGGGTTATTAATACAATTAAAACCATCTGTGATCAGAGAAATTCCTGGACTGCAAATGGCTGGAGGTGAGGAGAGCATTTTGAGGAAGTACCACTGCATCTCTCCTGGTTCTATATCCTTTCTGGCATATTTGCTTTTGACCCTTGGACAGAAGCTATTGAGGGATGGGCTGTGGGACTACTCCAGGATACTATTTTGGGCTGAGAGAATCAAACAGGCATACTCTGTGTACCCACCCTTCAGTGGGGTAAAATGTAGTAAAAAGATACTGATAAAAATTATATATGCCAAAAAGTATCTGTCTTCATGCCCTCAAAATCTTTTCCATGCACAAAATTCCACAAGCGCAAAAAACCCCCAGATGAAACAAATCCCTCTTCTGAAGAACTTAGCTAGGAAGGCATGGGCAATTCTGTCTTACAATTAAGAATTTAAGCTCTGGTCAGCTCTTTTCCAGTAGGAATTAGTTGTATCTTCTGTCCACCCAGGTAGGAACAGGCAAAATAAATAAGTGACAGAAAAACAAGACCCATATTATGTGTCCTTGTCTCATTTCTAGGGACGAACTAGAACAACTAATAGTAGTTGTTAGCTAGTAATATGTGAGTATGATGTCACATAAATAAATTCAGACCTCAGCATTCTTAAATCATTGACACAAGCCTGAAAACTTGCAAATTTGAGAAAAAATATGAGAAACAGCGAAACAATAAATGCCTCCTGTTTTATTGACTGACGATTTTTGACACAGATCAAAAAAGATGAATTCAAAGTCAAGACCTCAAAAGTAAAGTGAAATCTGGCTATATTATTTGGACAATTTCCTATCCAAAACATGCTTTACAAGAGATTCTTAAAGAAATGTTTCTGACTCATCTCATTAAAATATAAAACCTTCCTCTCCAAGCTCTCCATTAATTTCCCAGGGAAACGCTTATTTTTGAGACAC
The DNA here is from genome assembly GCA_013398275.1 of Promerops cafer. NCBI lineage: Eukaryota > Metazoa > Chordata > Aves > Passeriformes > Nectariniidae > Promerops > Promerops cafer. Next base: position 121,595 of record VZSE01008168.1, read on the forward strand.
ACTGAGTCATTGCTTTTCAATTTATGTGAGAATTTAGACTGTAAGTTGAAAGAGGACTCAGAGTGAAGGCCAAACACCTCTTATTACATGAATCAGAAAAAAAATTAATTCAAGAGCTGAACAACCATTCCATGGCTGTAGCACACAGTCAGTGAAATACATGTGCATCACAAATATGTAGATTAAATACAAAACTTAGAATATCACAGTAATTTATGAAATGCTACAGTGTTTTGGAACACATGCCCAGCACATGTTTAATAGTCCTATCCCTCAGATGCAAGGACATAATCTGTTTAGCATTATTCTGTCCTTATTTTCAAGATGCACACAAATTAAAAAAAAATTCCCCTCTACATTATATCTCCTGGTTACATTATTCATAGCTGCACATGCCACTGTGATTCACCAGCTACCACTGATTATTCACAATCTTCTGTGTTAGTCACAAACCTTTACCTTGTCCAAACTTTCTGTGGATGACTGACAATTGGCTCAATTTCAGTGCCTAAAATCAAATTCAAGCTTCCTGCTTCCCAGCAAAACAAAAGAAAAAAGCCCAAACCCTGACAAAAAACAGACTCAGGCAGTATCCTGAGGCAACTTCCCACTGTCCCCGGTGACACCCGGTTGTAAGGTACAACATCTGCTCTCTTCAGTTTATGCAACTGAACAAACGCCTTCATTTGAGCTGTGCGCGCAGCTCCTGCACCAGCACGGGTGTGTGATGCGCCAAGAGCCTGGGATCATTCGGCCTCCAGCGCTCTTGACGGGGGCCGGCGGGTACCGCACGCACGGGGACCGGCACGGCTCGCACGGGCCGCTCCTCCAGGGAAAACACATCCCACTTCAGAGCTGACACCGGTGTGCCGGGCTCGCTCACGCCGCGAATGCCGCCCCGGGAAGCCGCGAGCGAGGCCGGGCAGGGATGAGGGGCCGGGCAGGGATGAGGGGCTGGCAGGGATGCAGGGCATGCGGGGATGTGGTGCATGCGGGGATGCGGGGCCGGGCAGGAATGCGGGGCTGGGCAGGGATAAGGGGCATGCGGGGATGTGGTGCATGCGGGGATGCGGGGCCGGGCAGGAATGCGGGGCTGGGCAGGGATAAGGGGCATGCGGGGATGTGGTGCATGCGGGGATGCGGGGCCGGGCAGGAATGCGGGGCTGGGCAGGGATAAGGGGCATGCGGGGATGTGGTGCATGCGGGGATGCGGGGCCGGGCGCGGATGCGGGGCCGGGAGGCGCGGGGGCCGCGCTCCGCCAGCACCACCTGCCGGCAGNGGCGCGGGGCCCGCCCCCCGCCAGCCCCCCCTGCCGGCAGCGCCCAAGGGACGCGCCCCGCGGAGCCCCCGACACCACCAGAATTGCCGGAGACATTGAAAACAAATAATAACACATATATAATAATGATAATAGTGAAAATATATTGAAATTAAAAATAGTAATAGGTATAATAAAATAATGTTGATAATAATAGAAATACCACGAGCCAGATCACAGCAAGAACTGAATGTCCATGACCTGTGTCCTGCCCCAATTCCTGCCTGCCCTTATTCCCGGGAATGCCAGGGTGAAGAGCTACCCTTATTTTTTCTCTCACTGATGGAACCAGAATAAATCGCAAAGTCTCTTACTGTCCCCTCAAACCAAAATTTCTGCATTAATCAGTTTTTAAAGGTAAAATAACACCTCTGGTCCTGGGTGTTTCAGCAAAACCTCAGGTTGATGAAGCACTGAAACAGGTTGCTCAGAGATGTGGGTGCTCCATCCCTGGAAGTGCTCAAGGCCAGGTTGGGTGAGGCTCTGAGCAACCTGGTCTAGCGGAAGTTGTCAGATCTTTCAAGTCCCTCCCAACCCAAACCAATCTAGGTTTATATGAACATCTGTGGCCAAACCCCCATCCTCACACTGTCACAGCTAGCAGAGGGCCAGCTGCCTCTCCTGGTGCTGGAGGGGAGTGGAAAAGCAGCCTGGACAATGCTACTGCAGAGGTAGAATTAAAGACCAAAAATAGATCAATTCAAATTGGTAAGAAAATCATTAATGAATAAATCACTATAATAAAATAATCAAATCACTTATAAATAAAACACTGTAATACATAAACAAGCAGTAACACTGCAAAATAACATTAGCAAAGTATCATGTATGCACACAATCACTCTGTAGGCAGTGGATCAACCCAAATAATTTCTATGTATTTGATTTTTTAAAGTCCATTTTAAGTATGCTTACCAATGTGCTCTTCTTGAAATATGGCCTTACAAATTGTTCAAATTNAGTAATAAGTATAATAAAATAATGTTGATAATAATAGAAATACCACGAGCCAGATCACAGCAAGAACTGAATGTCCATGACCTGTGTCCTGCCCCAATTCCTGCCTGCCCTTATTCCCGGGAATGCCAGGGTGAAGAGCTACCCTTATTTTTTCTCTCACTGATGGAACCAGAATAAATCGCAAAGTCTCTTACTGTCCCCTCAAACCAAAATTTCTGCATTAATCAGTTTTTAAAGGTAAAATAACACCTCTGGTCCTGGGTGTTTCAGCAAAACCTCAGGTTGATGAAGCACTGAAACAGGTTGCTCAGAGATGTGGGTGCTCCATCCCTGGAAGTGCTCAAGGCCAGGTTGGGTGAGGCTCTGAGCAACCTGGTCTAGCGGAAGTTGTCAGATCTTTCAAGTCCCTCCCAACCCAAACCAATCTAGGTTTATATGAACATCTGTGGCCAAACCCCCATCCTCACACTGTCACAGCTAGCAGAGGGCCAGCTGCCTCTCCTGGTGCTGGAGGGGAGTGGAAAAGCAGCCTGGACAATGCTACTGCAGAGGTAGAATTAAAGACCAAAAATAGATCAATTCAAATTGGTAAGAAAATCATTAATGAATAAATCACTATAATAAAATAATCAAATCACTTATAAATAAAACACTGTAATACATAAACAAGCAGTAACACTGCAAAATAACATTAGCAAAGTATCATGTATGCACACAATCACTCTGTAGGCAGTGGATCAACCCAAATAATTTCTATGTATTTGATTTTTTAAAGTCCATTTTAAGTATGCTTACCAATGTGCTCTTCTTGAAATATGGCCTTACAAATTGTTCAAATTCATAGTTTCAGTTAGAACTTTTCACTCAAACAGAGTAATTCAGCTGTAATGTCTTTATCTTGAAAAGTAAAATGTAATTTTCAATTTTAGGCATTAAGTTGCAAATTTAAAATGATAATACAATTTATTTTATGAATGATGCCAAAATGAAAATATAATCTAGAATTATTTCTTTATATAAATATATATATATATGTGTGTATATGAAAATATTTTAGTTCCCATTCCATTAAGAAACACCAGGATCAATTTAAAAATTTTATTTTATAATTTTATTTTCAACTTTATTACTCTTCTATGAATTTTTCTCTTCTCTAGGAGGTTTTATTACTACCAGGGTCTCAGTGCAGATTTTATTTGACAGCAACTTTTAGGTAAGCATTCCAACATTTATGCCTGATTTCTCTGCATCTGGTAGGAAAAGAAGATTCTGATTTCTGCATCAAGAATAAGCAGCAGTAGCACTTCTCTGAGTTTATCCTTCATACAACAAGCATGTACCAGTGAAAGAGCAAAACTTGTCCAGCTATCCTTTCATTACTCAGCAGTAATGGCAGCATTTATTTTAGCACTTCAAACTCAACAACCACTACATCATCCAGATAAAATATTCCCATTGGGCTTTAGGACCAATAATAAGAATTCTGAACATCATTAATGTATTATGATTTGAATTATACTTTCACTGCTATTAAGTATATAGTATTTTTTGTAATCACTGCAAGCAATAAAGAATATGTGCATTTTAAGCAGCAGCCCTGAGAATACCAAGTTTAATGTTGCACATGGGGATGATTTTTCCCCCTGTGCATAAGCCTACACCAGGACAGCATCCTGGGCAGCCCAGTCTGCATACATTCCTTCATTTCTTTCCCAGGCTGGGCATTTTGACTTGGCTATCCCCAGGGCAGCCTGGCAGAGCTCTTTGCACTGTCACCCAGCCCTCAAGACAGAGCCACCAGCTGAGGACAGACCCTTCTTCTTCCTTCTGCTATGAAAAGAGTTGGAAAAACATGATACTCACACTTTACCTGACCAGTAAATAAACCAATATAAATTATCATCTACACTGATGACCATACTGTTAGCTCAGTTAACTTTAACTGAAAATTGGGTCCTGGAGGTGTTCCTGAGAACGGGGTTGGGTGGATGCTTTTATAACTCTCTTTTTAAGTCAAAGTTTCTTTGCAGCACACTTGCAACATCAGGATAAATTTCAGACGCATACCTGTATAATGTCTTTTACTAAACAAGTTGTGGACTTTAAAAAACAAACAAAAAAACAAACAAACAAACAAACAAACAAACAAACCAACAAACCAACAAAACAACAAAACAACAAACAGTTGTAAAAGCTACCAGACCTTTTAAGCTTGTAGCATCATAAAAAACACCTCTATCAGCTAATAAAATCCATTGTAAATGCATGAATGTGATATATAAAATCTTAATTTGTGCAAGCACAACTCTCAGAATTTGGGGAGTAGCACATTAGCCATTTTACAAGCCAGATTAAATTACTGGCAGATTATGCTGGCATTTGTTTACAACTTGGTGATGAAAAGGGTTAAGGGATTAAATATTGTACCTGTAGCCCAGTGAGACACTTTGCACACTACCACATGATTTTTTTTCCTCAGTTTTCATTACAGTGTGAAAAATTAGTGCAAAATTATTCATTTAAATATCCTTAAAATACCTTATCAATGTTATGATCTAGTTATGGTTTATAAAACAAAAGTACAGTAAATTTAATGGTAAAAAGGTGTTCAAGAATTAAAGCAATTAACGTTTTATCCATATAACATTTTAAAAACAAAAGTATAGGTTAATTGTATGATAAAAACCCTCTTAATTAATAGCTAAATCAACACATATTAAAAAGCACTTCACAGCAACTGATCCTTCATCAGCCAAAATTAGCTAATTGTGTGGCTTTAAACAGCAATGAGGCTGCTCTACTGATCTAAATCTGAATGCTGAACTGCTGAACCCATTTCTGGGATAAATTTAGCTGTTCTTTCGTGTTCCACTTTTCTTTGGTACTTGGATCAGTTATGCAGTGTATAATTATGCCAGTGCAGTTAGACAGTGCTTTCCATCTGAATGTCTCAACACGCTTTTCAGACTTAATTACTTTGGGCTTGGAAATCCTTCATGACGTAGATACCAACAGTCAAATTCAACAGGGAAGGAAACAGAGTCAAGGAAGATGGGAGAATCTAGAAAAGGACTGAAATGAAGACTCAGTCTACTGGAGTTTATTGCCACCTTGCTTTTACAGACATATGAAATCAAGATGCTCTTCAAGTTTAGCTTCTGGACATATCAGGAACACCTTGCTTTTGGTAATGGTAAGTAGCTTGGCACTGACCTTACACGTAAGCCCGAGGAAAATCCAGACACCAAATACTTCTTCAGCATCCTCACAAGTATTTTCACCCATTTGCATTCCCAAAGGGAGACAAAAAACTACCTACAAGTCCAGGGCAAGGCACGGGGGCATCCTTCCCACTCCTGTTAAACACACAGCATCACTTAGTACTAGGAGCTAAGCACTGACACACAACATGGAGCCAAGCTCTATCTTTTCTCAGCGTGAGAGAAAACTCACACCTTACCTTACACCTCTGTGGAGAGTGTCCTATTATTTTATTTTATATGAAAGACACCTTTCTCTTTCAAGCTATTTTTCTTAGAAGAAAATAGACAAAAGTATTTTCTTTTTTTTTCTGAAAGAAATCTAGAAAATTCCCTTCAGCAAATGTTCTTGGCTGTAGATAGCTTTACTTGAATAGTAAAGAAAAAAGGGTTTTAGACATACCTATGTATTCAAAATATTTCACCAAGTAAATGAACTTAGCACACATGAGAGACTGTGAATATACTTGAGAACTGAATTTCCTTATCAGCTGGCTACCTTTAAGTCTTGAATAGAAGGGAAAATAAACTCCACATGCTCATTTTTACACATCTTATCCCTTTCTGCATGATGAAGAATTCCTAAAGTGAAACATAAACTTAAGAACTGGGGAACCCTTCTCTGCTCAGCCCTAACCTCTCACTGTTTTAGCACCTTGGTATATTAGGGAGACTGAAAATTACATCTCTGGCACCTAGAACCTTGGCACTGGTTTGTGTCAAGACTAGGGAGCTTGTTTTATTTCCAAATCTATTTTTCTGGTCTGTGGGACTTGCATTCAGAGGTCATGGCTCACACTCAGAATAGATGCTGTCTGTAACAGCTGTGCCCAAGCTAGGGGATGAACTGAAGGCAGGAACAGCTATTAATGCTGCACACTGCTTGTGCTAACAAGCCTAGCTGAAAGGCAGGGCTTATTAGGTGGAATACAGGATCAGAAAAAGAAAGGATATCTGCATAGCAATGTGCTGTATTATATGATAAATCAGCCATGCAGAAAGCAAGCAGAGAGGTAAAATGCTTATTAGCATTTCCCAGACATATCTTGCTTATCTAGGTCACTATAAAGTAAGTACTCACTACTTTGTCTGCCAAAGCTTTAATTCTTTTCTTATGTCTAGAAACACATAATAAAGTAAAATAATTAACAGATTGTTAACATATGAGTGGCATCATGTGTCATTCACGTGTACCTATGTAGTTCTGTGGTACTACTTACAAAGAAGCATGTGGTGCAATGCAAGAAAAATGAATCCAGAATACAGCCTCCTTTCATCCAACTGCACTTGCCCCTTTAAACTTTCTTGTATTTTGCTTTTGGCAATGTATGCCCAAAGTATGGGCTGTCACCAACACAGAACTCCTAGAGGTCCTAATACTGGCAGGACTGAGCAACACAGAAGAATGGAGTTGCAAAGAGAAGGCCTCCATGGGAGCTGCAGGATAGACCTTCAGCACGTGTTTCCACAAGACAGGAACACTAGCTCCTCCTCCTCGAGTACGACCACACAAGGGTGTGATAGTCTGCAGGATCAATTGCATCCTGATGTTTTCAGGCAAGCCCAGCAAACTATTTCCTCTAACTCACAGTTCCAGTTAAGAGTTAGGGGTACCTCAGAAGAGAAAGCATTGACTCCTCAAGGATGTGTGAAAAAATTCCTCTAAGTGCCAATTATACAAACATCATTTTCATTGCTTTTATTGTTAATTTTAAGTGCTGATTGATAACTACAATTATTTTGATCCCTGCATTAGCATTTAAATTCTTGAATATAACAGCATTGCACAAATACATGAAGAGGTATGAGAAAACTGAGTGTAGTGATAGCTGTCTTTAATTCAGTAGCACTCAGCTTATCCTTTGACTCCTGTAGTGCATCTGCACATATAATGTTCCTCCCTTATAGCTATGCAAGTAATTCTTAGTGACAAAGAGTAATCTTATTACTGGCTTCCTCCATGTTAAGATGGAGGAGATTGGGAGATACACAGAATGTTTAATGATGCATGTGGCATGCAAGAGAAACTATGTAATTTACTGGGAAAGACACTGGAGGAAAGAGTGCTTGAGTGACACATCACTGATCCTCTTTCAGGAATAAAAAGAAGAACAAATTGGGGTTTGTTAATTTCCTTGGCCACACTTCTTCCACTGACTAAGAATTCTACAACAGAGAAATTTGCATTGCTCCAGAATATTTGCTTGAATAGTGAGGGTCATATAAACCAACATAAACTTGCATTCTTTTGGCACTGTGATATCCCATATTTGAGACTGAGGTATAGTTTGCTACAAGCATAGCTCGTGCATCAAACATTGTTAGTTGCAGTTTGTGCAAATTGTGCATGTTTCAGGACCACTGAACATTACCCATAAAAAGGATTTAAGGTAGATACTTCTGTGTCTCATATCGTTCACACACTTCTGAGCACTAAAGATAACTTGTGAGTGCAAAGAGCACATTCAATATTTAATAATACAGTGGTAGAAGCAGAACCAGTCTGAACCCTGTGTGAAGTCTGGAATGGAATTCGGTACAGAGACCACAGTGGAAGGCAAATGATATCCCAGCTGTCCTGCAGAACTCTGCCCACAGACTCTGAAAAATGAGCTGCAGGACCCTGGGAAACTTCCTGAACATCCCTCCAGCCTGACCAATTAGAGCAGTCTGCACAGGCTTTAACACAGTGTTTCATCTTTTAAAGGAGGGAACAGAACCTCAGGTAGTATAAATTACTCTTGTCACTTCAATTCCAGCACCTATTTAAATCAATTTACACCATTTGCCTTAGTGAGCAAAGCAGAAATTGACCCAGGAATAGATATTATGCTGTATTTGCAGATTAAAACCACTTCTCATGAAAGAATTGTGCCTGTAATATGTAACCCATTTTGTCTCTGATCTAGCTTAGACAGCCCATGACAGATGTGTTTTTTAAACATGCAGTAGCACTACTCACTATGAAAATCATACCTATATAAGCAACAGTAACAGAGCTAGGAGACATGAGATACTTCCCATCCTAAATAAGAGTTTTGTTTAAACACACTATTTCCTTGGCAAAATGAGAATCTTCTGGTTTTAATCTTCAATTAAAAGCAATTAATATCAGAGTTAACTATTTAGAAATTAAGTAAATGGAAATTTCCATTGCAGACAAGCCATGTCTTCTAATGCCCACTCAATACTATTTCTGAAAATACCCATTACAGATCTATGGAAGCTGACTTATTCAATCATTAAATTTTGCTTGCCAGGATAGGTGCAATGAAGTGTTATCACAAGTATATCATCTACTTTCAGGACTATTAACTTCTCAGAGCTCAAGTTACTTGTTTTAAAAGAAAAAAACATCAAATGAATACAAATCAAAAAGGCAGAGAAGATATTTCCAAATGCTTTGAATTTAGAATGAAAGCACTAAATGCTATTTCATCACAAACTTAAAGCATCAATCCTGAAGCACAGGTTAATTATATTATGGACATATCATAATGTGATTTGTTTGGAATGCTTCTTTTCTGCTTATTTTATTATTGACATACAGGCTTTCCTTTCCTGATAGATTCAATAAAATTTTCGTAGACACATTTTTCTCCCTGTGCCTGCACTCAGCATCTCTATCACTTCACAGCAGGCATATGAAATAACTGATAGAGCGACTACTTTAAAGGGTTCATTGTCATCTTAGATTTCATTTCAGAGTCAACCTAAAGCACTCTCTGTGCTGAGATGCTTTGTGCTTCCACAGTTACAGCTAGGCACAACCATTTAGAAATGCTGATAAAGAGGCACCTTGTATAAACAAAAGACAAAGCACTTTGTACACCCCAGTAAATAGATAATAATCCTTTCCACTGCTCTTACTACAGAGTTTGAAGCCAGAAGAGACCACCTGAGGTGGAGCAAAGGACTGAAAAGAGGAGCAGGGGTGTCAAGAGGATGGATCCAGGTGCTTCAGTGGTGCCCAATGCAGGACAAGGGGCAACAGGCACAAACTGAAACACTGAAGTTTCACCTAAACGTAGGGAAAACCTTCTTTACTCTAAGGGTGACAGAGCACTGAAACAGGCTGCCCAGGGAGGTTGTGGAGATATTAATTATTATTATTATTATTATTATTATTGTGGACCTCCTCTGGAGATATTAAAAACCTTCCTGGACACAACCCTGTGGAACCTGCTCTAGGTGAACCTGTTTTAGCAGTGGGTTGGTTGGACTGGATGATCCCCACATGCCCCTTTCAGCCCCAACCATCCTGTGACAGTGATTAAGTGAAAGCTATTAATTAAATTACAAAGTTGAATAAATTACAGTATCTCAGAAATTATCCTTCTACTGGTACCACATATTTCTGACACTCAGTTGTTAAGTGCCTATACAAATAAAGGTCTCCAGAGTTCTCATTCCTGATACAGTAATTACAGCTTAAAGAGGTTAGAAAACAATTTATAGGCTTTAAGGAGCATGTGATAGCAAAGAAAAAGAAAATTTATTTTAAAAACCTTAAAGACTGTGAGTAATAGCTGCTGTTTTGATTTGCTAATGTATTCATGTATTGGGTATCTAAAGCAGGAATTTTATCTGTAACTTCCATCAAACCTTCCTAGACACTGAAGTTTTCATCATTGAAAACTTAACAAGAAAATTAATTGAACTGAAATATGCAGACATATTAAAAAGACTCACTAAATTCACTACAGCAGCTGATGAGGCCATCACCGAATAGAAGATACTAATGAAGAAATATTTCTTGCAATAATATCCATCATCCTGAAATTGCTCTGGAATAAAAGAAACACTCACTGGTAGTTTTCTTCTGAAGCATTTATTTCTAATTTCAACAATGTTAAAGAAAAAAATATTTTCCTGTTTCTTTCCAATAAAAGTGATTATTCAAAAGAAAAAGCAAAATTGGACACTACAAGGGCATACTTGAGGCAAAGCAGTCTTTTAAAACATCTAGTACTTTGAGATACCTGCCTCATTCAGGCTAAAATGTAGCAGTCACCAGATCCTCAATCGTAGAAAGGGAGATTAAAAAAAGAAAAATTACAGCACTTCAAATTTGAGGCTGATTCAATAAATACAAATAGTTTTAATTTGAGGCTTCATATTAAAAAAAAAACAAACAAACAAACAAACAACAAAAAACAATCAAGTTGAAGGCATATTTGCTTTTCTCTCTTCTGGGAAGATGTTCCCAGACTCATCCCTTGCCAGTTGCAACATCCCATGACAGCTCAGGGGCAGTGTCTAGAAGCATCCTTAATACCCCACCAGGTAAATGGGGATAATAAATAGCCTTTGCCTATCTCACGGCAGTTTAGGAAGAAAGATATAATAGAGAGGCTAAATGCACAGAAATGTTAAATCTCAACCATCTTTGAGGGAACTGTTTTCCAGGTGAACACATTTTACTTCCAGGATATTCTCCTGACACTCAGTTGGAACATTTGTTGCTCTGATTCCATTTGCCTTGTTCCAGTGGTGTTACCCTGAACACATATCAGACATTTTCACACATGCACTACAACATTACCAGCACCTTAACTCCTTGCTGAAAATATATCTTACTTCTGCTACTTTGTACACATTTTTCAAACTTCTGCTCTGAAATCACCCTTTCACTTAATGTTATTAAAGTATTTGTAAGTGTTCTTTTGATTTCCTTACAATCTCTCAATATTTTAACGTTGCCAGAAGCCTACAAAGTATGTCTCCCTGTTTTAAAAAATCAGAGGTGTGTTCCCACTAATAAGAGTGTAAACATGATTTTTAATCTGTTTATTATTATTTTTGGTAGGCGAGAAATCTTTGTCTCCCTCTGCAATACCTGAACTTCTCCTTCCTACACTTTAATTCTGACTACTAATCATTACATTTATCAACCTACATTTTGCTGAGCTGAATCTCTTCTTTCTAGTTTTTTGGGGGAGGCTGGGAAGTTGTTGGTTTATTGGTTGGTTGGTTTCTTTTTTGTTTGTTTGTTTGTTTGTTTGTTTTATGTATTGGGTTTGTTCAGCCCCACAGTGTTTTTGTACCTTCAATAGTATTTGAAACCAACCTTTATATCACATGCAAATTTAATGAACATGCTGCCTGTCTCCTTCTTCCAAATCATTAAAGATGATGTTAATCCAGGCCAAAATTAAAATCTGTCCTGTGGTACTTCATTAGACACTTATTCACAGTTTAGCCAACCTGGTCAAATTTACTCTTGTTATAAACAAAGGCTAATTTCAATGAATAAGAAAACTTGCACCAACGTATGCAAGCAATGACTCATGCTCATTTCCTTTTATCATTAGCCTTTATTTGTAGGCAAGTGCTCAATTTATGGCATTTATTGAAACTGTCAATAACTTGCTGTTCAGTCATAGCCCGAGTCCCATGTGGTGCTCTCCTATTTAAGAGCCTTGATGGGTTTTTCTTTATAAACTGGCTGAGCACCTTCAGCTGTAACCTAAAGGTCCTTCTAAGACCTGCAGCCATGACAGACAGCACAGCTGTATGATGGGTCCTGCCTCCTTCCTCCAGGTCAGCCTGCATCTGACAATTTCACATGATGCCTCCTGCTTCTCCCAGGGGAGCAAACAGGCTGGTCTTACCACATCTGCACAGTTTGCACTGATGCTAGATGGGCGTGACCCCTCAAGCAAGCAGTTGGAAGGGATCTGCTGCCTTGGAATCAGCATGAACTGCTGATTAAACCAAAACAGGTGCAAAATGTAGTGGGCGAAGATACCAACATATTTTTAGTCCATAAAAAAAAAACAAACTAAACCAAAACTATACACAAATAACCCCAAACCAATAAAACCCATGTCATTTTAGCCAATTATCAGTATAATTATTATGAAAACAATTGACTCTACAGACTAAATAACTTGTATGTTTGAAAATCCCTTAAAAGTATAGGATGGGACTTTGAGCAATGTGGTCTAGTGAAAGACACCCCTGCCATGGCAGAGGGATTGGAATTAGATGAACTTCGAGGTCCCTTCCAACCCAAACCATTTTATGATTCACAATCTTTCTCCTCGCTTCTGCCCATGTACTGCTTTTTACTTTACTTCTTCAAGGATTCTAAAAGATGTACTCCAGGCCAAATACTAAAGACCAGTAGTGTCCAGAGAATAACAGACAACAAAATAGTCCTCCTCTTCCTTTAGGAAAAGCACTTTTCCGTTGTTAACATGGTAATGCACAAAGCATGCCAGGGGCAGTAAATGGAGCTTTCACAGAAACAATGAGCATTTTTTTTTCATATTTATGATAAGAAGGGAAAACGGTTACTCAATATAAAGTGAAACACAGAATATATTTGCAGATGGAACCAGTTGTAGTTCTGAACAGTCGTAGTATCCGTTTCAATTAAAAGAGGTGAAGCTCTAAAGTGCAGAGAGTTTCACTAACCACCAATTAAATAGCTCTGCCAGAGGAAAAAGGAAAATGAGGAATGAAATATAAAACATTAGCCATGCCCTTTGTTACACAGCGACATTCATTTCTTATACAATGAAAAGAGATCTATCTCAGTGCAAAGGCACTGTCCAGCCCATTTGCAATTATTTTGTGGCTTCTTTTGCTAAATACAAAAAGGAATAGATTTCTTGCAGGAGGGAATAAAAAGGTATTTCTTATCCCCTTTCAAAAAGTCTATAATCTTCCTGTACACACCATGGGAACTGCATCTCTTTTTTAACAATTTACAAACTGTATCACTAAAAGACACTTTAGGTGCCAAATAAAGTAAATTCCTTTTGTTAACCCATTTCCCAAGGAATTTCACACATAGCTTCAGTGCTCAAGGCCTTTGATTTCCTGCACATCAGTTTTTGGCCTGGTCTGTTAGTAGCACAGTAACTCTTATTTCACTCCATCAGATCCTCAACCAATTGCTTGGAGCCAATATAGAGACACATTTATATTACTCTCCTGTCTCATCTGTAGTATTTTTAGTATTTTTGTCCTCTGTCAATAAGTGCAGGGTTGGTCCCTAAATACTCAGTCTTGTATTTCCCTGTCAGATTAACTGCCAATTAGTGATAATTGGACCTGGCAAAATTTTTGTTGATGGACACATATCTACTGTGAGACAGAATGAGAGTACTAATTAATTTCAGATAGGTCACTTCTGGCTGTCAGTTTTTCTCTGAACTCTGGATGTGTCCTTCAAATTAAATTGGTTGAAAGCTATCTATTCTCAAATGTAGAACTGGACAGTATAGTTAAAACTGCTGTAGTTAAATCTGAAAACCACTGACTTTCTATGTGTGGAGAGGTCCAATTGCCAGGTGGGATCTTTTTTTTCTGTTCATCTACTCTGGAAGTCAGTGCTCAGGGATGAAACTACCCGAGTCTGTTTGCAGGTCCTTTCATTTCTCAGTTCCTCTGCAGGCTGCTGCAGCATTTGAACTGCAAAGACTTCAAGGCTTAAATGATATAGAGAGAAGTAAAAAGGCTTTAATTGCTAGTTTGGTAGATTCTATACAAATATTTCTACTAGTACTGGGCTTTCAAAGGCTAAACAAAACTATAAAATTTAAACACCCTTAACAGTTACTGCCCTTAGGCTTCATACAAGTGAAAGAATGAACATGCCAGACCTTGGAGACCCCATAATACTTTTAAATAAGTCTAAAATGTAGCCAGCCATCTTTCACTGAGAAATTTTAAAAGCTGTTTCAAGAGGAGACACCTCTAGTTCTGTGCAGCTCTTGCTGTTAGTACATTTTAGATGTGTTTCTCCAATGTGAAATCGTTCCTCTCTAGTCAAATTCTAAATCAGAGGCCTTTTAGCTCTTACTGTAGTTTTATCTTACCGTGAAATATCAGTCTTTCCTAGGACAGAAGAATATTTCAAACCTTCTCAGTAATAAAATTTAAGGTCATTTCACCTTTTTGATCAGGCTTTCAATAGAAGTAATGAACGAACCCTAGCAAAAAGTAAAATAAAATAAAATGAAATAAAATAATATTTTAAAAGCATAATAATTCCATGAAATTGTTGTAGCTGATTACTGGGTTTTGCCCATAACATTTTGAAATCTGGAAAATGTACTACATGCCCAAAAAGGCTTTTTAGGCTCCAATTATTAATTTACTTTCAAAAACTAGAAGTGACTCTGTCAGCTGCAACAGAAGTTAGCACCATAAACACAATAGAATCCAACACAAATGTTATTACTATATGATAATTTATTGGATGTCATACCTTTTTCCCTTCAGCCACTTCAGTAAGTAATTTGACTTCTTTTAGAAGTAAATATGCTTAATATTGCAAGGCGGGCAAACAACATCAAACTTAAATACTCCCTAGAATGAAAGAATAAAATCTCAAGCTTTTTAGTCAAATAACAGGTCTGTGAAATCACAATTCAATATAAAACTTGAGATCTTTTAAAAATATTTTCAACTTTGAGAATCTATTTCAATTCTAATTTTATATCTGGTAGAAGAAAAGTGCAAGTCCTTGATTTCCTCTGTAGAGAATTCCACTTTGCCACTTCAGCAGTCTTAAGAGAGCCCATCATGGTGAGGATGGTGGGAACTTTGACCCAGATACTTCCCAGTGGAAAAAAAAAAATACATAGTTGATAAAAAATAATTGAGTTTGGGGCACTTTTGTTTGTTGGTTTTTTTTTTGGTTTTGAGGGGTTTTTTAGGGGGGTTGTTTTTTTTTTTTTTAAGTGGTGATTTTGTTCTAGTGAAAATAGGGAAATATGACACTTCACTTGTCCTGCCTTCCTTTACTGCTTTATAAAAGTTTAATTCTATTTTATTTTGACTTTTAACATCAAATATATAAAATAATTTGAGGTTCTGAAGCTTTCTTCAATTTTCATTCGCAGAAACTTAAAGGTTTGGAAAATTTATGACTTATACAAGTAATATACAAATAAAGATCTTAATTTCTTATCAACTTTAACAAGATCATAGACCATAGACACAGAGTTAGGTGACAGTCAAATTTACAATCTCCTCCCTCTCCTCCTCCAGGAAAAATGGATCTGTATTTTGCTGTTCCTTCAATGACTATACCGAGCTGACAATGTAATTTGATTTGTTTAAGAACATGTATCAACAGAGATGATGGAGTCACACACCCTACAGAATTTACAATGTAAACTGATGTGCATGCATCACAGAAGATACAAAGTGCAGCAAAACAATTGTTGAGTGATGAAAATGTAATCTATGTTTTGCTTTGATCCATTTAAAGCTGTTTATGTCTTGTCATTCATCCTTTCCCTGACAATTTAAAATAAAAATGTAAGAGCACAAATCTTCTTTCTCTGTTTTCTTTTTTGCTTAGAAAAAAAGCTTTTCCTGATATATGGTTTATTATTTATGTGTTATAGCTAAACCGGCCCGCACTCAGCAAAACAGTAGTGTAAGAAAGAAGAAAGTGGGGATTTTTTTTAGTTTATTTGTTTACTTTAAACTTGGAAGATTTTAGTCCCAAACATATATCTATAAATCTGTATAAAGTTCCTGGATGAAACCCAATCCACCCACAATTCAGGTTCTGCTTCATTGTAACTTTGTAAATCTGAATTATGAGGATGGGACAGGCGATCTGGCCTACCTAACATTTCTGTCAGAATTCACTTCACATGCAAAAAAAGAGAGATGCGTAACCAAAGAACTCTGGAAGGAAATCCACCCTGTGCAATAAAATGTCCTTGTTACATTGGCTGCACTGTCATGTCTAGAGAGCTGAACACTTTACGTGTATGAGCTGTGCTTGCCTGCACTGAGAGTTTGCCTCCCTGCTCGTTGGGGATCCAGCTTGCTCAGCAATCCTTAGAAGGACAAACCCACACGTCCCGTGACTGCTCCATCCTGCTGTCTAAGGTCTACCTCAAATAAAGGCACTTTTTAGTTTTCCTCTTGTGGATGGGTACAGTCACAGGCACACATCCAGGAGACATGGCACCCAAGCAGCAAAACTAGAATCCATTTTTAACCTAAGAGATACATTAAACATAAAGGTGAAAAGACAAAGCTTTGGATCAGAAAGCATCCCACACTTTTTTGGTTTATCATCCAGCCTAACAAGACACAGGGAACCTCCTCAAAAGCCTTTCATAACTTGCTTTTGTTTAATTGTTGAAAATAACCATCCATGCCAGGAAAGGCTGTGGAGTCTCCAGTGTTGGAAGTATTCACAAAATATCTAGCCATGGTTCCAGTCAGCTGGCTCTAGGTGGTCCTGCTGGGTCAGGAAGGTGGGCCACACAATCTCCAGAGGTCACTTCCAGTCTCAACCATTCTGTGCTTCTGTGATACCTCTCTGGATGCCCACGTCCATGGCACTAATGGATGCTGATTACACTGAAGGAGACGAAACTGAGTTAATGAATGCCAAACTCCTTAGAAAAGTCATGGTGAATTCCCTATACACAAGGTCCAGATGCCTTCAGGCAGTGTGGGAAAACCTTAGGAAACAAAAAAAATTATTTCCTGGGAAAAAAATCTCAATAAAAAGTGAAATTCTTAGTGAGAAACAATAGCACGTCACTTTACTCTTTTCATTCTGAAAAATCACAAGGCTTCAAAAAATATCAAAGATGATAATCTGAAAACAAAACACAGCAAAACAGATGTCACTGCAAAATTAAGGCTCCACAGGCAAATACACAAAAGCCCTAAAATGCAAAACTAAGTGTGTCACTTTACAACCTCCCCCAGTGGATACCTCTAATGCATAATACATTTTCACTCAACACATAATTAGCTGTTGGAACTCATTGCACCAAATTAACATGGAATGAAGACCTTGGCCTAATTCCAAAAGATATTGGGAATTCCTGTGTAAGTATTGACATGGAATATTCAGGAGCAATACTCCACTAACCCGCCCCAGAAGGCAGGAAAAAAATATTATTCTTCAAGCTTATGAAAGTCCAAACATAGAGAAAATGAAAAGGGCTTGCCAAAAGTCAACTAGGAAACCTCTGGAATAGTGAGGGGTTCTCAGTTCTTGTGAGGGGTTCTCAGTTCTTGTGAGGGGCAACACAAAGTATTCTGTCACTGTGCATGAGCAGCCTTTTTTAACCTTTGACAGCACTGCCACTGAGGGTGCAGGGACACTGATCACTTGAATCTTCTGAGCACTGATTGCCATGTGGGAAGTGCTGAGCACCCACATAGGCAAAAGCAGGGAGAGATGTTTGCAGCTGGGCTTTAAAACCTCATGGCCACTCCCTCTCTTCTCCTAGAGAGCCACCCTGCCGTTCCCATCATCCTGAAGTAGCCCACTTTCATGAAACCCTTCTTTGGTAGCCCAATTCGATGGGCCACCTCTGACTCCAGCCTTGCTTTCAGCTCTGCATTGCACCCACGTCCTTCCTGGGCACAGACTCAGGGACCACACGGGAAGGGCTTTCCCTGCAGGACATCAGCACACCAGCACTCAACACAAGTGCTGCAATGGCCCAGTGGAACGGCTTGTGATGAGCTCAACCTTTCCTCTTAAAAACAAAATGCTTTTTTTATCAATAGAAATTGAAGTAAGGACGAACCAAAGCAGCAAAGCTGCTGAGTCTGCAGAAGAGAGCTGTTGTGGGGCAGCCCAATAAAGTCTGCATCAACAAACATCAGACACGTCCCCAAAGAGACACCTGTGCTATCTTCTTGGAGTTGTTTGAAGCTTCAGTCTGGAACTGAAAATTGAGCTTACTGAGTTTTATGCCATTTTGTGCTAAAATATTTTTTTTCCATGTTGTTGTTGATGTTCATAGCATCAGAAAACATTTATTTCAATTTCAATTTGTAAATCAAAACTAACCTATGAAATCTGTTAATCTCTTTATTTGTAGCTGTTTCAGAGATTATTTTTATGTCAAGTTCTCCCTGGTCACCAGACAATCTATGGCCATTTTGCAGTGATTACTAATGAAAATTCTAATGCCATTAGGCAGTAGCTGACACTCAGCCTTGCACACTCCAGTTGTGAGAGCTATGGAATTTATGGCATCTACATCTCTTTTCAATTTTCCAGAATAAATGTCCAACATACCCTCAGAAAAAAATAAGGTTCTTTTTATAGAGACAGGGGAAAAAAAAAAACAAAAAACACAGCAAAAACTAACAAACCAAACAATAAAAACTAACAAACAAACAAAAAAAATTAAAAAATAACAAAACTAACAAAACAAAGCAATATAGTCTAATTTACAATTGAAAATCAATCATTATTAAAACTAGTAACAGCATGAAAAATACAGGATGATTTTTGGGTTCTCTAAGCAAACTCTATGATAAAGGCAAACTATAATTAAAAACAGTTATTAAGAAATAACTAACAAAGCAAGTAAATTTTACTTATGCAAACCAGCAATTATTATTTTTATTTTCTGTCTGCTCTAATCTCAGGGTCTGATAAAAATAATTCTACAGAAACAGAAGGAGATAGGGATGATAATTTGTCTGTAGTGTGAGCTAAATCTACTCCCATTGGACAAATAAAATTGTATTTTTATTCCTGCATTGTTAGATATTATTCCAACAAGCTCACCCCTCTCTGCAGTCCTATTTCCCATCTGCAATCACCTCCAACACCACTCAGACTGTAACTTGCTACTAAACTGCCTTTTCCCTTTCTGTGGCTTATATCAGATCCCTTAAATTTTCTTGATATCTCTAGTATATTCATTCAGAGATTCAAATGACTAAACTAAACCATCCTACAAAAATAATCTGTTCTTTTACTCTTTTTTTTTCTTTTTAAATTCTTGTCTTTGTGAACAAAATTGTCATTCCTTCTTGCTGCATACCAGTCTTTTATCTTATATCATGACTGCACTGACAACACAATAAACTCATAAAATACATTTAAATAAAAAGGTTAGCTCACTTTTATAGTATTTTTTATTTAAATCTAATTACAGAGCACCCAAAAAAAGTGAGCGTTTATATGAAAAGTATTTCATGAAACAGAATATGGAAAGTCAGAGAAAAGAGTTTATTTAGTATATATAATATCCCCTATTAGTTACTTTTACTGAGGCTAAACAGACCAAACTGTCTCATCTCTGCCTGCATGTAATGTGCTTCTGATTAATTTTAGATTATTTTCTCATTCATTTTGTTTAATTTGGTTTTGTAGCAGCCATAAATAAATGTGTGTTCATGTGTGAATACACATATATACATACATATATATATATTTATATATAAACAAACAAATACACACATATACAGATATATATATATACAAGTTTTACTTCCAGGAATAACAGAATACTCCAACATCAAAAACCAAAGGGCATTATGGAACTGCAAGCTGTCACTACATGTATCACTACATGCTCACATATGGAAATAATACTCAAGTTTTCAAAGTCTTCTACTTCAGTGTAGGCAACACTGGTAGTCTAGAAAGAGCCAGGTTGTAACCTTGCCCATAGTAAGAGACAGCATGGAGATGTCCAACAAAATGGGAAGAAAACTGGAAATGAACCACTATTTAGTCCTATTTCTTATGTCCTACCATGTAGGGAAAAAATTATGCCAACACTTTTCAAGAAATGGCTTTTCTTTACATCTGGTTACTCATCCTCTGCAGCAAAATTAGGAAGAGCACTCAGTGATCTCCCTTATCCTGTACATTTGTTAGAGCTGGATGGACCAGCAAGGTGGACAAGGAACACAGAGCAAGGTGATAAGAGACTTTGCTATCTTCTCATCTCATGGGAAATGCCCCACATCAAGAAGTACTTACCTGTGGCATAACTTTCCTCACTGCCCTGTATTCCCATACCATAATCCTGCTGTGATTGTGGGAAGTAACTGTCAAGAAGCCACCAAGACATTCACAATCAGCAATGACCTGAGAAAAATACTCAGAGGTGGTTTTACTCCCATTTATTCACGGAGTATGGGTGAGTAAGGACAAATGAAGACAAAAAGAAGACGAAAACAAAGCGGCTCAAAATGAAACTGGTTTCCATGTCACAATGGAATACAGCATTTCCATGGTTCAGAAGTTATTTTGTGTCACTACATTTGGTTTCTCCTATCTGCAGCTACAACTGAGAAAATATGCAACTGAACTAGAGAACATGGTAGGCTCCCAGCAAGGCTTGGCATTGCACATAAGAGCGCTCTGGCACCGGGCCGACAGCAGACTATGTTTAACAACTAATGATATACATTTCCATAGCCTTGACACTAAAAACACATATCTAGTGACAGTCATTCTGGTGCCATTTAAATTCATATACGTCTTGGGATGGTTTCCATCCATGCTGGCAGACAAACTGTAATGAATAAGGAGGCTGCACTTTGCAGATAAATAAAAGCAAATGTGGGATGTACCTAAATGGATTTGACAGATTGTAGGAATAATTTAAAAATATAAGACAGAAATGTTGGCATTATCTGTAATGAGGACAAGAATTCTTGAATTATGTACTATTGCTAGACCAGAAAAACAGGAATAAGTCCCAGAGACGTTCAAGTCCTTCCATTTACACAGCAGTAAAGGAACAAAGTCCTCTTGCTTTATATTCAGTAAGTGCCTTTTCATTTGTAAACCCCTAGGCTTCTTATTAAAAAAACAAAGATTCTGAGCATGAAACACAGGGCAAAGAAACAGGTGGTTTTGTCTCACATGGAAAACCAGCACATAACTAGGAGAGATATGGCAAAAGACATTGTAGGCCATATCCCAGTCTCTGAAAGAGAAATGCAATTCATGCTGGGGCTGTCCCTGAGGACTCCAGTGATTGCATGCCATTAAGCAGCACAGTGCAACCTTCCTAATATCCACTACTTGTTATCCACTTTTTAAAGGCACAGTTCTGGTACAAAGCCCGGAAAGGATGAACTAGCTCATAAACAAAAGCTAGAAAGCCTTTTCTAACATCTATCAAATTATTACTTTGCTTACAAGCAGTACTGACATATTTAAAGGCTTCCTAGGTTGGACAAGATACTTTACACAGGTCAGTACCAAAACCAGAAGGGTACTAGAATAAAGACACAACAAATATTCTAAATAGATATGAATTTTTGTTAAAAAAAATCCCTCTAAACCCCTTTAACAGCCATCCCCAAATTACCAACCAATTCTTCAAGTATCCTACTGGTTTTCCTGGTACTTTTTTCCCCTTCTTCTTCTTCTTCCTTCTGTAACAACTTCATTTCATCTTTTATCACTATTAAACTAGAAAAAGGGACTACAATTTTTTTACTAGTTTTTAAATACCATACAGTATGCCATTTCAAGAACATAAATGTAAAATCTTGGGGAAAAAAAAACCTATCAAGAAATGTGCAAAACAAGCACCCTGCCTACTTGTAACGTGGCCCAGTATCTCTACAGATAGAAATAACACTATTATATTTACACAACATTAATACATTAAACGGATATTATTTACCCCAAAAGATGACTGTGGTCTGAGCTGTGCTAGCCAAATAACACATAAATAAAAGAGGCTCTAGTTAGTTTATTTAGTTTTGCATTTTAAAGTGGTTATTCACAGAACCTGGGTTTAGGGATAACCAAAGTGGTACACCTTGTGCAGATACGTGGCTGTCAATAGGGTTCTTCAAACCCTTTAATGCTGTTGCATGTGAGACACCCAAAGATCATAGACTCCAAAGAATAAGCCTTTCTTGAAAATGTTAATTAGCTGCAAATAGTAACAGCTTGTGAATACTGTGGGAACATCTCACTGATGAAAATGAGTACTACACCACCTGAGCAGGAAGTGACCTTTTAGTTCACTGTGGCAATTATTCATTAATATAGACTAAAACATTAATTACCATGGGAGGATTCACTGTAAATTATTGCAAACCATGAGCATGCAAGAAAAGACCACCAGAAATTATATCACTTGTGCATCCTAATCTTGAATTTCAACAATTCATATTAATGTGATGATGTATCTCTATGCTTATTGTACAAAATAATTCTAGCTCTCAGCCAGCAGGGGCTTAAAGCCCCGTGCTGGAGTCTCTTCATGTACATTCATACACTTCAGCCAGTATAGTGACAGAAGTACATTTGAAATGGATGTTAGAGGTTTACAGCTTGGATCAATCGTGGCTTAACAAGGAATTTAAAAATTGATTAAAGAAATAGGGGCAGTTCTGTACCTTCTGGCCAGCCTACACATGCATATGGATCCATACACATTCAAAGAGGAATGAAGGAAGCCTGAACTGCAAGAATTGAAGCAAGGTATTCATTGAATTAGGTCCCTTCTAGATGATATCATGTATCATTTTCATGCTGACTCCAAACACCAACATATCAGATGTACTTGTTTCCACAGGGGAGGGACTGTAATTATTTGCCAGGATGACCAAACTTACTATGTACAATCTGAGCAAGAGGGAAAACCTCATAGAAAGGACCTCAGCTCCTCCCTATGCCTTTTTATATTTGTTGTTGTTGTTGTTGTTGTTGTTAACCCTCCATCAACAGGCTCAGAATATGAAAATGCACAAAAAAATTAAACAAAACAAAAAAGCATGGAAAGCTATTTACTCCAGAAATTAGGAGAAAAAGTTTATAATTGCTCCCTTTTCATCCTTTCACCATATACCCAAATCCAGTAAAGCTATGACTAAGGCCACAAGCACCTTTAATAATAGGTAGGAACCACTTAGTTCCACCAATTTAAATAACCTGAATTCACCAGCAATTGTGTGAAAAAATCCATTTCTTACACTTTAAAGAACAAGCTTTGGAAGGACTAACAGCAACAGACAAATTGCACCCAGAAACAAGGAGGAAGCCAGCCTTAAACAGACTATTTCAATGGCATCAATGTGTATTTGTCAGAACACCTTCAGATAAGTAGTTTTTATAAAGACAAAAATAGGAGGGCAGTTAAAAGACTCAACTTGGTTTGCCTTGAATCACATTTATTAGAGGGATCTTATCTACTCAGAGATATGCTCTCAGTACCATGGCAGGAAATAAATAAAGACCTCCTATGTTATTTTTAGACATACTCCTCATAACATTACTAGAATATTATATGTCTTGCTGCTATTCAATGAGCTCCCACTGATTTTAAATTTCATTAAGCTCATAAACTCCTCTGGCTGGCAGAGAAATTACATTTTCTGGTTTCTAAAGCTGCATAAGGAGTCATGACCTATCCCTTCCCTTTGTCACCTCAAAATACCCTTTTCTTGGCTAATCTCCCCCTATTTTCAATTTTCCCCATACACTCAGATGGATATTTACACACACACACAAGGTAATATTGCAGAACATTCAATTTTTTGTTACAGAACTAGGGATGCTTTATATAGGCTTCCCTGCAGCCACTATGAGTGAAAGCAGGAGAGGAGAAGGCAGTTTCATATCATATTTCTCCTGTCTTTGATTAATCTGCAAGCCACCTGTTTTAATGAGTCCTCATAAATAATTCAATTTCTAATTATGCTATAAGCCCCCTAACCCGGAGAAGAAAAAAGAAAGGTAGAAAGGTAGGGAAAAGGGAGGGGAAAAGTGTGCATGTTGGATCAAACAATGCCTGCAGCAACTGAGCTACTCTTACTTATTCTGGCCCTACAAAATGCACCTCCTGCCTAAACCTTGAAGTGATTCTCTAATAAAAATGACAGGATTACATAAAAAGTTGGGGTTTACGACAATAATTCTGGAATCTGTTTCTTTTCCCCTTACTTTCCCTGTTCCACAAGGTACACACACGCTTGAGACAAGCTCCTCCTCTAGGTGAATTGAGCATGCTGACCCCTCCTACACTGGTGGGACCAGCCCCCTGCCCTTGCACCTGTCCCTGATCACACTGGAAGGGAGTAAACCAGCCACAGAAAAACCTCTTCTCTTGATTCTTGATCCTTATTTCTCCTCTTTGAACTCTTTGATAGGGACTAGGAAATCCAATATTGGCTACTCTGTTTTACCCTACAACTCATTGTTAGAACTGCCCCTCTGCCCTCCTCCAATAAATATTCATCTTCCCCTAGGCACAGACTGGCCAGGACTTTGGGAGGAAACCATAGCAGCACACGAATGACATCTGCCTTGTCCTCACAGAGTTCTGAAGTTCCCTTTGCACCCTGGTCTCACTTTCTCACTGCAGAAAACATTGCTGCTAAAACTCTTTTCATGCTTCAATCAAAATACATTTGACATACAAAAAGCTGGTCAAGGTGCAACTCACAGCACACAGACAGCTGAATGATCTCCTCCTACCTACAACTATTTTTTAATTGCAAGGAGGTCTCTCAATACACAGCAGAGCATCTGCTCATTAGCACTACAGCACTATTTCTCTTACTGACACTTCCTACCCTTCCTCCTCTCCCATCTTTAACAACTATTCCTAAAACACATGCAAATTGCAAACTTTCTGTGACCTGTGGGGTTGGATTTATATTGTGCATATTAATGCATTTTTCTAAAACTTCCTTAAAAAAATAACGAGCAATCCAAACTCACTGTGGCTTTTGTCCAAAATCAACAAGATTTACTTTGAATGGCAGCTGTTTGGTTTGCCTTGGTTCCTTCCTGAAACAGGATTGTACATTGCTACCATATACAGAGCTTGTATATAGACTTCCACAATTCTAATTTTAGAATTCAGGTTAGAGAATTCAGCCAACACTGTTACACAGGCCAAAGTTCATTGTGTCAGAGCTGCTGCAATGGTATTTTATAGAAGATAATGATAAGTTGCTGCAATTTTATTAATTATTCATTAATCAGAATGTCATGGGAATGGTCTGTATTACAGAGGGCAGTGCATTTTATTTAGGAAACACAGTCCATCTGAGACCACATATTTTAACTTCTCCAGTTTGCTTTACAGCCAAACACTGTAGTAATAAAAAAAATGCCAGAAAAACATACAGGTTGGTCATCTTTAGTTTTGCTGAATCCTGTGATGCATATGGCCAATGATCATAGGAATTAAAGCTGCAGCTTAGCTGCTGACAAAGAACACTTACAAATGATCTGGTCCCCATCCCAACTTGTCCTGGAGCCAGATCTACATACACTATGTTGCCATTTGATCACCTGCAGACTCCTAGGAAAAGAACAGGATGCAACAGGCAAGGAGTGTCACATCATGGCCCCATGCCCAGACAAGGTGCTTGCCGTGGGACAATGTTAAATGCACTAAACTTCACCAAATCTTTACAAAGTAACACAGAAGCCTATTTACTCTTCAGAGAACAATTAATGCAGAATTAAAATCTCTAGACACACTTGACCTAGGTTGTCCCAGAAACAACTCTGAGACTAGAAAGTCAGCCTGAGATCAACCTTTAAATCACATCTCCCTGGGATTTCTGTGCAAGCAACATGATACTGCTGCATCCCATGGCATTAGTGAGAAGGTGAGGAGAAGCCAGACAAGGCTCAGTGCATTGGAGTTACATGTGCATCATACAGGTTGTCCCATCATCTCACCTGTGAACACTTCTGAAAACAAAAGGCTTGAAAGAAGGGATGTGTTCTAAGACTTCATTTGTCTACACATCCTGCATAGCTATAATCAATCAGGCAGATGTCATGATGAGGTGTCTAACTCCACCTACTGAAATATTAGATATCTTGCCTGAACTAGTTATCCATGTTTCCTCTACAAAAATACCTGGCAATACCTACCTCTCTTCTGAAGAGGGATGTACATGTGATTAATTTAGAGAAACAGATGCTTAGACAATCCTGAAAATAGTTGGACTGAAACCACCCAAGAAATGTGCAACCAGCATTCCCGATGTCTGAGCCTAAAGCTCTAAATATGGGGCCGTTGTTCCAGTTTCTCACACAGGTCCCCATCCAACACAAGTTCAAATATAAACACACGCTTCCATTTTTTGTATGTTATTACAGTTTCACATAGAATTTGTTAGGACTGTTCACAAACATAAAATTAGCATAAAGTACACTTGGTTCTTTTCAAGTCCAGGACCCAAGTGAAAGCCAACAGAAAGAAAAAAGCTGTAAAATTTTTAAATAAATATTTATTTTAAAAATTCCATACACTATGTTAAAACCATGGCTATAAATACCATGTGTGTCAGATGGTTTCTTCTGGGCTAGATTCTTCACAGCGGCACATACTAAATACTCTTAGCCACTCAGTGCTGTATTCTTGAAGAATTAATGAAAAATGAGAGCATTCCCGCAAGTTCAATAAGTATTTTTCACGTTCCATGCACTGGTAAAGCCACAAACCAATGGATATATGTAATTCCAAGTTTGCACAAATCTCATGTCACTTTAAGACTCAGCAAAACCCTCTCCTTACAAAAAAAACCACACCTTTTTAATTCTAAATTTCAAACAGAACTGCACGCCACCGGAGGCAGCTCATTACTCTAATATTGTTCTTCCATTGCATGGTAGCTTCTACCCAAGATTGCTCTTATTGCTAACAGAAAGATCTGTTCTGAACAGCAAAGGAGCTAATATGTTCTGCATAAACTTCAACTCTTCAGTCCTTCCATTTATTTTGATTAAAAAACACCACCAACAACAACAAAAGAAACCAAAACAAAAATAAAAAACAAAAAAACAAAACCAACCAAAAAAATACTCCACCAAAATTAAAAAAAAACTTAAATCAAACAACAACAAAAAAAAAAAGAAAAAAAACCCAAACAAAACAACAAAAACACCAACAAATCTCACAAAAAACTCCTCATGGAGGAGAAGCTTTTTAATCTGTGTTTGTATATTTGACTTCACACAATAATTTTTTTTTTTCCAATAAATGCCAGCAAATAAACTCTCTGTGTTTTTGTGAGCTGTCTCAGTGAGTCAGTCCCGAAAGTTCATTACAAACATTAATCCTTTATTGCTATAAAGGTAAATATAAACTTTGCACTCTGGAAGAGCTTTCTACAAAGCTCAGTGGCCAAACCAGAATATAAATACCAGGTGGCTGGAAGATCATGTTCCTGAAAAAGCTCCCCTCATCTCATTATTAAAATATGAGAACACCCAAGACTGTTGTATAAGTCATATAAGGCGAATATGGTGAACTCCATGTGTGTCCTCCTTTGTGTGTGTGAACTTTTGCAGCAAGCTTTGGATCCAGCATTTGAATTTTTGATTTTCCACATGGGTCAGGTTTACCCAGAGCTGAAGTCTCACCATCTGTCCAGAAAATATCAGCTTTAAATGGCAAAAACTTTACATTTTTAACTTTTCCAATGGTGAGGGAGAGTGCAGCACCCTGGAGGCATGTATCTAAATCAAGTCCACTCTGTCCCCAAAACAATCTCACTCACTTCACATAAAACCAAAATCTGTAAGGACAGATCTAGAGCTTGTTTACACAGACATGGAAAGGAAACTTGACTCCAGGCTACTTTTAAAGTGGGTAAGTTACATTATGCTTAACATCCATCCAGAGAGAATTAAAGCAGGCATGGTTAACATGGCCTTTTGATTTTTTATTATTTGATTTATTTATTACTTTGTGAGTCTTTTAAGGCAATTACCCCTATACAATATAAGCCTGGGAAAGAGTATATTCCTCCCACCAGTGAGAGCACACTGATTCCTGGACTGAGGATAACTTCCTCAGTCTCCCCGGGTTTACCCACCACAGAATGACACTGAAAACCACAGCAAGCCAAGAAATCCCCTACCACAAACCCACTTGGCTGCTGTTACCCTCCATCAAGAGTCCCTGATTTCAAAAAAGCTAAAAGGCAAAAATGTAACTCAGATAGTATCTCACAGTAATGCAAACATTTTAAATGTATTTACCTAGAATGTTTGCCTCAAAAAAATAATTGAGGATTTTGCTAATAAACATATTGAAAAAATGGAAGTAAGATAAAATACATCAAAATCAGAGAGAAAAGGCAGAATTAAGCAGATTATTTAAATATGTTCTAGTGAGTTTTTAATGTAAAATATGAAAAAAGTAAAACAAAAGCATTTAAACAAGAATCTTCTTTAAATGGTTATTTGAATTTATTGGCCCACTTGAAATGATAGTGGCCCCAGAAGCAGGGAAAAACACAGCCACAACACAAAGATCAGACATTTAAATCCCCATTCAATACTGAATATTACATGTAGAGTGGCAAGATGATCATGAGGGCAAAACATACTAAAATGTGTACAAATTAATATAAAAAGGGATTTTTGTGGCAGTAGCAGAGCTCTTTCTGAGCTACGAGGCTCCGAGCTGGGGCTTGTACCGGAGCTGATGTTCTTGCAGGACTCACACTTCAGAGGGATTTCACCCCTGCAAACTCTGTTCACAGGTTACAGACTGTGAATTCTGGAAAGTTCCAGCCCAGGTTGTCAGAATGGTCTGTTTTGACATACGGATAGCTGCTAAGTACCTGGTGCATCAACTCAGGATTTAGGTGAACATGAAAACTGAAGAAAAAGGAAAAAAAGTATACTCACTAAGAAGCTATTATATTTTAGTGGAGAGAAAATAATTCTTTACAACTTTTCATGAGCCTAAGCCAAAAAATATATTTGGAATTGTAAACACATCTTCTAAAAAAAGCAAATAAAAGAATGACTTCATCTGAAATCCACAACCACATTCCCTATCTGGGTGAATCCTGTGCCATCAGTCAGAGCCCTATCTGACAAGTTCACCAGGCATTATCACTTAGAAGAAAAAAGAGTGTCTTTTTGATCCATTATCTAATTGGTGTCTAAACAGCTCAGACTACAACAAGAAGGGCTGAGTAAAACAAGTGCACGGCTTCGCCTGCTAGGACAGCCTGCACATTTTCTGACATTTCAGATCTCACACAGTGACCAGAGCCTCATAAAACTGTCTCCTGCTTTCTGCTCTCACCCATCTTCCCCGGGCAGCACAGTCACTTGCTTCACACCAGCAATCTGGGAACATTAATCCCCCAGCAAACGAATCCTTCTGCTGCTGTCTCTGGCATCAGGGGTGGCTCGAGCGCCGGCCGCAGCGCTGCGCAGGGCACGGTGCTGACACACTGTCCTTGACACGTGCCACACTGGAGCAGAGTGTACTTGAAAGATCTGCATGAACGGATCCGTGAGTTCACCTACAAGGCTAAGGGTCTCAGTGTATTTTAGAAAAAGAATGTAATTTTTACAGATTTCTACCGTCCTTCTCTTTTCCTTGATTTATTGCTTCAGTAGACAAACACCTTGGAAGACCTTAATCTCATGAACTCACATAGTCCCCATTTAGACTGGGAATGACAAATATACATATTCTGAAGAAAATACAGACCATATACAAAAAAGTGCCAAATTTGAAAATTATTTCACTAGAACTACTTCCTGTAAAATAGCTGTAGTAATTACATTTCAATTATATGTAAAAACAAATTCAATTCCTTTATTTCTCATTCACTTTAATTCAGTTCCAGAAGCTCTAGCCTGAGACTCATGTTTATTCTTTCTGCATAATTCTGCAGCATAGCCTGCAGCTGGGACATATTCCCCAGGATACTCTTGGCCTCTAGCTGTGAACTTCATTTGAAAAATATTAAGGGAGACCATAAAGCTTCTGCTATGAGCTGGGCTGGGACCATGCCATCATAAAGGACTGATTTAGACTCTAAACCAGTGAGTTTTGCCTTTTCAGGGTGAAATAAAATATAAATTTTTTTTTACTTGCTGTTTGGCAGCAATGATAAATTGATGTACTGAAACAAAAAGGACTATTTAGGGTGAATTTACAAAACAGAGTTTGTAAGATGCCATACTTTTCATCTTGAAAATTGTAATTGCTCCATCTGCAGCATGGCTAGCTGTCATAAACCATGGACAGAAAGGCTTTTGAGTAAGGTGCAAAATAAAAGCTTCCGTTAACTTAATATTTAATGATCTCATTCATTAATAATTTTTTGCAAAGCTGAAGCAAAAGCAATTGTATTTTGTGATTAAGTTCCAAGCTACACAGTCACAGCAACACCTTGGGAATGAGCACCAGGTATTCTCTTACCTTTGCAATTCAAAACTGGGTTTGCATTCCTACATGGAACAAAATGCTTTATCAATAATTCAAGTAACAAAGTCTCCTGGGTATTAGCTTACAACTGGAAGAGTAAACAAGCACTGAAGCTTAGCAAAATTGATTGACACTACATTAGCAAGAAGATCCCATTCTGCTGTATTACTGTGGCTTTATTTTAAGTGTAATATCTTGTGCAATGAGTTCCTAGAAATATAGTGGTTCCAAAGAATACAGCTCACCTTCTCTGTGGAAGGTTGTCAGATCACAATCCTGTGAAATCATAGACCACTATGAAACAAGAATAATTCTCTTCACATCAAATCCTTCATGAGTGAGACACAAAAAATCATGGAATTTGACCTAATGCACTCTCCAGAATGAACAGCCTTGCATAGCACCACAATTCCTTTACACACAAGGAACGTGGCATAATGAAGGACTCAACTTCATGAAAGGACTTAAAAGGCATTAAACAATTCACAATACATGCATCCCAGAAAAAAAGTCAAGGACTGAAAGTTTCATTAATTGCAAGAAAAAAAAGTGGAATGTTAACAAGAAAAACACATTCTTGATGAATGCACAAGAGACAGGTTTTGGAACCTAAAGCTTAATAACTGAAACCAAAAGTGAAGAATCATTTGGATGCAGGCATAAAAAAAAATTAATACTAGTCTAGTCTGCTTTTCCAGGGACAGGGAAAGAAGACAGAGTCCCTTTCTTACAAAGGTTGTTACTTGACTCAGTGATACAACCAAAAATTATAAATTAGTTTTCATGAATGAAGAAGGCCAAATAATTCATATTGAATTCTCTGTGAATTGCAACGTATGTATTGAAACCTAAGGCATGACTCTTTGAGGATTTTACTCACTTTATTATTCTGTCAAAAAAACAATTGATACTGAGCAAGATCTTTGCAGTGCTTTGGGGTAATAACAGCTTGATCTGCTGTGGAAATGAAGCCTATGCTACCTTGAAACATGTCTCTAGATCAATGAAAAAAACAACAAAACCTTGTAGTTACAAGCTCCTTGGGGGAAAAAAGAATTGTCCACTCTTTGCTCTTCTTATTATAGGTTGAAAGATAAGATTTGGGACTCTGCTTTCTGTCTCACAACTTCTCTTCAAAACTTCTTTGCATTTCCCTTCTCCATGGGGATTTTGAAGTTTTTCCTTCCTAAAAACAAAAAATGAGCATGAAGAAGAGAAGCATTGCTGGGCAGCAAATAGAGGAGCTGCCATGCTGAAAGGCAAGAATTAATTCTTGCCACCTAACTGATGGCTGGTAACAAGCAGAGCACATAAGTGGCTAATAGTGAGCCCAGCATTGTTCAATACCTTCACTGACAGTCTGGATGATGAGACAGAGTACACCCTCAGCAAATCCAAAATGTGACATTAAATTTGGCAGAATGGCTGACATGCTGAATGACAGAGCTTCAAACCAAAGAAACTTGAGAACTGAATCAAAAGAAAATTCCTCTGGATCGACAAGGAGAAGGTCAAAGGTCTGCACCTAAAATGCCATGCAGCAGCACCAGGTGGGCAGCTACTGGCTATGAGCACCCTGCAGGAAAGGACTTGGGGCAGAGGACACACCAAAAATGCACCAGGACTTGTCTCTCATTGCATGGAAAGCAGCCTGGCTGTCAACTGCACCAGGAGCAATGTGGATTGATGATGTAAGGAAGCTTTTATTCTCCTCTGCTCAGCAAAGGTGAGGCAGCATCTGAAATACTGTGTCCACCCACACACTCCCCAGTCCAATAGGGACGTCATTTCTGATTAGAAAGTGTTCAAAAGAGGGCTACCAGGATGGCCACAGGCCTGGAGCACGTGACCTAGAAGGAGAGAGCAAGGTTTTTCAGTCCAGCAAAGGAGAGGCTGAGTGGTCTAGTAAAATCCCATAACCATTTGCCATATTGGCAGACAATACAACAGCAGCCAGTGAACACAAACTGCAGCTCGGTAAATTCCAGATAAACATTAGGGGGAGGCAGATCATTAAGAGAGTAGTGCAGCTCTGAACCTAGCCACTCAAAGAATCTACTGGATCTCCATCCCTGGAGGTTTTTGAGACATGGCTGATCTGTTTGTAATACTGGCAACAGTCCTACTTTGAACCAGAGCCTGGATTAGATGATTTCCAGAGTCCCTCCCTACTAAAATTTCTGCGATTTGATAGTCACTGCAACATAGATATGCTGGCACATGGCAGGAATATTTAATCTATGAATTATTCACCCCCAGGGAAAGGAGCCAATGAGGTCTATATTTCAAAGCAGCATTTAGACAAACATGTAGCATTCTCACTCTTGAGCTGCCACCTGGGAGTGGCACAGAGAAAAAAAGTAGGACTGAAGGGGCAACAGTGTCATGGGAGTACTGATTCAGACTGTGTGAGTACAAAGGATGGAAATCTCCAGGAGAAGAAATAGGGGAACAGAAGTCTAGGAAAAAAAGGGAAAAGATAAGAAGATAAGCCAGATGGAAGATTTGGAACTGTTGATGGAGGCAGATGGAGGGAAACCTCTGGAGATTCCTTCTGATCATGAGGACTCGGGCTAGGATAAGCAGCATAAAAGAGAAAGGCAGGATTTTCTGTGCTGGGAAACAGAAATATAATGAGGAAGCAGGTTAAGGGGGAGAGAGAAAAAATAAATAAGGACAAGCAGAGCAAGGTAAGTGCCAATTATATCTGGCAGTAATTAGGCAAAAGACATTCTACCTAAAGTAACACATTTCCCTACAGAGCCCTAAGGAGAGTTCAAGATTCATAAGTTTCACTAATCCGCTGTGAGCAAGGATTTGTGCAAAGTAAAGAAGCTAACTTGGAGAGTGAAATCTCTGAGTGATTTCCAGAGAACCAAGAGAACTGGTTTAAAAGAGTGCCTAGGATAAAGAAAAAAAAATTATATGGCAAGACACAGATGGAAGCTGATGCTTAAAGTCAAGATTTGTTTGTCCACCTTAAATGCTACTGCAGTCATGACCAATCAATAGTTTTCAAAAAAGCTCAAAATAAACAAACAAACAACAACAACAACAACAACAACAAAAAACAGAAGAAGCCAACACATAATTAATGTGACATAGCAGATATTGAGAAAAAATTTTGAATCTTTTTGTAATATAAGTCAACAGACACTGATGCAGAATTAATTAAGAGCTACTGCTGACTGTTAAATTACTTCTTCCTAAACTCCTAAATGATCAGTCAGAATTTCTAAGTAAGTTAATCAAAGAGAAAGAATTTATTTTGTCTATTAAGATCATGCCTGTAGGAAAGGCCACAGGATCTAATCTTTCCCACTGAATGTTTTGCATATGAGACAGCCCAATTTAACTCAGCAACAGAGATTTTAGGGTGCATATTTGATCTAAATCTATGTATGGAACAGATTTTTTTTTTTTTTTTCAATTCTAAAAGAAGATTGGCTTAATCAATATGGCAAAAGACTGGCTTTTTTGTGTGATTTTAGTAGATACAAATTTTTTTCAAGACAGAATAAGGTTTGCAGAAACTCTGCATTACTTTTTTTCACTAGAGTCTGAAGACACGTAGCCAGTTGACAAACTTAAGCTTCTCAAAATGCTTTTGAAAGACAAGATTTAAGTACTGTTGAGAAATTTACCAAAGAATGTCCCCAAAAGTGCCTTTGCTATTTTCAGGGGCACAGTGCCATGTGCTAATGTATTGTGAAGGTCTTTGATAATACAGTGTTGGAGACCTTTTTCTCCTTTCCTTTTTTTTCATTCTTCTGCTGTGATGAAATAGACCCTACAGATTTGGCTTCTAATTTTCCTTTTGTTGGATTTCTTCAGCCTCATAGGAATTACAGCAGCAGAGCATTGTGTCTGCAACTTTTCAATCTTTTCTATCTACCTCCTCTGTCTTCGAGCTGATGTGATGGTCTGACGTCTAGAGAAGCTACACAAGAAGCAAGAGATGCAAAGGCCTGAATTAACATCAGATGACCTGTTATATGTCCAGTGATTTCCAATTAATTTTATTATTCAATTCTGAAAGGTTTCTTTTCCACATTGCTTGGAGCAGTGTTTTGGTGCTTATTCATCTTCTTTTGACTTTTTCCTTATTTAAGAACTCATTTAATATTAACATTTCAGCCCCAAACAAAAATTACTGCATACAATCACATCTTTACACCAAAGTTTTGAAAACCTGAAACGTGCACCTTGCAAAACAGCTGCTCTTAGGGGGTGCAGCATGCATACAGATGAGAGTCAGGACCATATATTCCCTGTTGTTTCGGCTCCAACCAAAATGTAAATCTGCAGTAATAGATCCTAATGCTTGAGAATCACGTATGAATTAAACCGAAAATATTCTAATGTAATTAGATTCAAGGGTCAAGTTGAGGTAGCATTAGGTATGGATCAGCAGTGGCAGTGATTCTTTACTGAATACAAATATTCCATTGCCATTTCAAACCAATTAGCTCTGTCTGGCTCTAAGTGCTGCCTGTACTCTCCCCTTCTCTTGTCATATGCACTTTTGTTATTTGGGTTGACCTGACATCTTGTCAGCTGAAAAACCTTGCTAAATAATTCATGAGAAGATTAGGGTAAAGATTGTTCTTACTGCCCAGTCCTCTTCTCCTGACACATACTCCCATACAGTTGTCCATGATGAATACTTTTATCACACTTCCTTCAAAATAAGCATTAGCAAGACAGGTAACATCACAAAATAAACAAGAGAAGCCAAGGTTTCTGTAGCACAAACACAGATACATATCACAAAGGCCTTTGCAATTTTTATTAGATTCCCCTTCCTTGTGCCTTCCCACTTCTGGTACAAAAGAACCAGCAACAACCCATTATTATCTCTCTGGATTTGCTCAAATGCAGGTTGGCAAGACAGGGAACTTTTATTATCTTTTGTACAGACTGTAATAGAACATCTGTCTTCCACACACAAAACCCATCAATGCTCCCTGCCTCAAGAGAGAGTCTGTGAAAATTGACAACTTGTCGAACTTATAAGATTACTTCTGATTTTGCTGCCATCTCATGTACTCTCACAAAGGGAACTCCTGGTCTGTCTCTCCAGAACTGGGAAGTCCTTTGCCAGCATTCATACCAGAAATGTGCAACCAGCTTATCCAGGCAGTGATTCTTTTGATTTCATTTGTCAGGTTGTTTTTTATTTTTTTCGTTGTCCTTCCTGCATTGTAACAGATTCTTTGAAAAAAAAAACCACTAATTATTGGTTCTCAAATTCTCTATTTGTGTACTCATAATTTCTGTACTGATTTATTCTTCTTTCATATTAAATTAATGTATGCTTTCTGAAAGCAAACAGAGCTGGTAAATTATTGATATATAATAATCTGTAGACAAATGCTCAATCCTAAAGAGAATTTTACAAAATGAAAGCTGTGCACTTGAAGCCTGACAATTTTTCTATGTCTCTGCATTTGTGGCAACAACAGATTTTCAATGCTATTCTGCATCGTCTACTCAGAAAAATGTAAGAAATACTGAAAACATAAAATGAAGTTTACTCTTAAATTTAAAAAATAGAACATTTGCAGCTTTTTTGATTTGAGGATTCAATTCCTAATGCAATAATATTTAATACAGAAAGACTTTCATGAAAATTTGAAAGTAATAAGTCCTCTGCACATGGACTTTAATATCCCCTGCAATTTTTGGGTCAAGTCCAGAAAGTTCCACTAATTTCATTTGAACTTATATTGATATCCATCAGCTGAAGATTTGGTTCAGTAATCATATCCCTGCAGTGTGATCATGCTAACAATAACAGATCAGGCTTTAACAAAGTCCTATACTCAGACACAAGCACTACACACTGTTCTAGGCACCAAGCAGACAGCTCTCATGGCAAGACCAATTAAGCAGCAATGTAAACCTTACCACGTTAATTAAACATGAGAATTTACAAAGGACCTCCAGCAAGAGACTTGTATCTCTCAGAGCAGCTTTCTGAAAGAGTAGTGGAGAATGTAAGACTTTTGGATACTTCCCAGAATATCTCCAAGCCAACAAATCCCTTTTCATCAGAGTATTTTGGAATGCAAAGATCCCCCCCAAAATGAGGAGCTGGTACAGGCTGCCTGTTGTTCAGCGTTTTGTTTTTTTTTTTTTAATCCTGCAGCTCCCTGGAAAGGCTCACACAGCCAGTCACATAAGGTAAAACTGCAGATCCCACACCAGGTTCCTAACCAGGCCCATCATTCCTACACGGAGCTGTATCATTATCCCAGGAAGGGGCCCTTGTGCACAGAATACCATGGCCTCTGTGTGTTTTTTCTGCTCTCTCCAGCGAGACAAGTACCATCTAGCAGGGTTTAACGCTGCCATTTTTGTTGAGAACCTGTAATTATCTTCCAAAGGCGACACTTCAGTCTGTTTAACTGATGAAAGGACAAAGACTCTCAATGGCACAAAGTGACAAGTCACAGGCAGCAGAGGGAATATCTCATCAGGGCTGACTCACATAACGACACAGCATTTAATGACGTTTGCTCAGGACTGAAGTTTAATGCTCTTCTGTGACTCCCGCTTTGCACGTGTATTTCACTCATTTAATCAGTTCTGCTCTACTCACTTTTTTAAAATACAGCTAAATGTCCAAGACTATTTTCTCATAATGCTGTAGGAACCTTTATTTCTCCAGACCCACTGGACTGTTCTTACCATCAGCAGTGGGAACTGTAGATGAAAGGTGAAGTCTATAGGAGATTAATATTTACCAGGATCATCCTTAAAAATAGAAAATTGCAATACAAATTCCAGGAAGACACAACAGTACATTCTCTGTCTCATGATGGAAAATAAACTGCATGAGGTTTATAGGTCTTTCACTTTGAGAACAAAAATACTGGTTTAGAGACTACTAAAAAAGCATTACTTCCTGCAACAGAAAATGTTTTGAACCCTGCCATAACCATGGCAGGTGGTAGTGGTACATACATGTACCACCATGGTAGTGGTACATACACTATGATGCCATTTTTTAGGGTAGAATAAGAGAAGGCAAAAGCAGTGTGGCCAGCATTCAAGGGAGGTGATTCTACTCCACTCTGGAGAGACTCCACCCAGAGCGCTGTGTCCAGCTGTGCAGCCCACAGCAAGGAATGATGCAGACCAGTTGGGGTGGGTCCAGAGGAGGGCCAGGAAAATGATCAGATGGCTGAAGCACCTCTCCTATGAGGAAAGGCTGAGAGGGTTGTAGTTGTTCAGCCTGGAGTAGAGAAGACTCTGGGGACATCATATTGTGAGCTTTCAGTAATTAAACATGGAAAAACAGTAATTAAAGATGGAGGGAATGTTGATAGCAGGGTATGTTGCAATAAGACAAAAAGGTAATGGTCTAAAACTAAAAGAGAGATTTAGACTAGATGTAAGACAGAAAACTTTTACAATTATGGCAATTAAACTCTAGCACAGGTTGCCCACACGTGGTAAATGGCCTAACCCTGGGACCTTCAAGGTCAAGCTGGACAGGGCTCTGAGCAATCTGATCTACTTGAAGATGTCTGCCCATTGCAGAGGGCTTGGACTGGATGACCTTAAAAGGTCCCTTCCAACCCCAAATTATTCTATGGTTCTATGTTCCCATGATAAAATAGGGTTTGCCTAAAGAAAATAACAACCTGGAATTTCTTCAGATGGCATCTAATCAGACTGCACACAAGGACCAAACCAATACAGTGGGTTTACAACATGAGCACATGCCCAACACAGCACAGTCTAAATAAATCATTCACATTTTTGTCAGTGTTCCTTTGCCAAGACCCCAACTCCGACACCTCGTATTTCACCCTTGATAAAACAGTATCCTTAGCATTAAAAAGCACTACCAAACAGACAAGACAAGTTCCCACAGGCCTAAAATGGTAAAATATGACTTTCAGTGCCTGATAATCATCTCTTTCCCCATAAATTTTCATGAGGAGTTTTAGTATGGAAAGACACTTAAGCTTACCTGCTGGCTCATCTATTGTTCCTATAACCTCCCCTCTATGTGGACAAAGAAAAAGAGAAGAAATTAGAGTCAATTCCTAAACTTTTGGCCTGTAGTACTGTCCTGTCAATACCTCTCCATCTTCCTTATTTACAGCCTACTAGTAGAGGAAAGAATGGATAAAGGGAGGAGACAAAAAGGGAAGGTGATATTAATTTCATCACGGATCTACACTTGAGGCAGTCCTGACTTTCTCTCTCCTCTGTAAGTATCTAAACTGGACCAAATGTATCATGTTCCAGGAAAGGCTGTCTCTCTCTACTGCTTGCAAATTTTGTGTATACAACTAGCTCTCAAGTAGACAACTATACAGCAGAAACCATAATTTCTTCACAAGAAAGTGCAAGCAAACAGTCCTAATCTCCCTAAGAAATGAGGCTCTGCATTGGTATATGCACTTTATATCCTGGACCACATCAAGAAGGGTCATTTAGCTGACCACAAGGAAAACACTGAAGCACAAATCCCACTAAGTGGGCATTAAATGGACATTGAAACAGGATATATATAAACTCCTTGCTGTAATTTCCACTAACAACCTTTGATGATTTGTGTCTCCATAATATTGCTAATATATTTCTGTGTTTTTGTATTTTAGATTTTCTGACAGATTTTTAACTTCAGCTCTGAACTGAGCAGGACTTTTTGTTTCCCTGAATTCAGAAACAAAGTAAAAAAAAAGTGAATGCAAGAAATGAGCTGGAGTAATTATGTTTCCCTACAATACATTCTCCCTTGAGGGACCAATATGCCCGCTCTTATGAAATATCAAATCACAGTAGCATTTATCTGTAGGAACTGAAGTCTAACGGCATCAGTCCTCGCTTCAGAAATCAATAAGAAACTATGATGTTTAATATTTTATTGCTTTTTCTAGTAGTGACTTTCTTGGGTTTGAATGAGTTACTAGCTTTTAGTAAATCATGAAATCCAGGTAAGCCAAAAAAGGATTTAAAGCACTAATTTGGTCTCTGGTACCACAGTCTTCATCTAAGCTGCAGTAGAGAAGACTCTATCAAAAGTCCTGCCTAACTGATGACAGATAAGACTTCCAGCTCTTACCAGGTCTTACCTCTTCAAAATATCCTTCGTCTTCAAAATATGTTTACTGAAAGAAAGAGCTGGCTGGGTGTTTGATGTCTGTTGTTAAAGGGATCAAAAACTAATTAACATGTTAAAGGCTCACTAACTGTTAATGAGATTTACTGTTCCATCAGCTAAGTACTGCCATGCCACTTATTCTGCATGACAGATTAATATTTTGGTCTGTATTCAGAATATACTCAGTTAGATTTAGTGTTTAGTCTTATCAAGTTATGGCGAACTAAATAAAAATCCTTAACCTGTAGGGTATAAAACTGAGTTTATTCCTCAGTTTCTAACTGAGAAACTCCCATACAGAGAGTATCTACTCTATGCCAACAGAAACCATGCAATTCCCTGATCCATCATCCTTCTCCCTCCATGAAGACTACATCAGTCAAGTCAACCAGCATGTCCTGGGGCCCCCTGTCTTTCTGGTGTGCAAAGCATAGTTGATTCAGGTGCCAGTTTGTCAGTGCCAGATTTTCAGCTGTTTGCTGACCTGCATTCTCTGATCTGCAGTCTTCAGAAACCCCCTGGTTGCTAATCTGCAGGTAGACCACCACCAACCCTCCCCTATGCCACACAGAAATTACTTTTTAGTCTGTTCTCACCCATCTCAAGCCCATCTCACTAAAGTTTATATACACAGCCCCAAGTCTGCTTTCTTTCCAAGTTCAAGATCCCAAACCTAATCATAAAATCTTTAAGCCTGCAATCGAAAGTTAATAAAGAATAATTTACTGATCAGTTATAAAAGACAGAACAGGAGGATCAAGACAACTATCAACATGGACGAAATAATAAATTTCTGTGTGTTTTCTTCTTTTTCTTTCGTCTTTTTGGATTGATCTTTCCTATTTCAAGTCTCATCTTGCTCTCCTTGCACACCAATTAACTGTTGTTTCTACCCAAATCCACCACTGCTGTCTACCTTCTTTTGTAGTTTCCCCATTGCTTTCAGTACATGTTTCTGGCTTCTCTTCTGTTTATTTTATCTACCTTTCTGGTAGTTTGCAGACCCTTGAGAAAAAATTTAATTATATTTAATTTGAGATTGATATATAAAACCACTGTTGTGTAAGAGTCAGGTGTTTTGCCATTCTGCCACAGGATTCTCTATTTACTTTACTCCTATATTAATAAAATAAATTTATTCTCTGACTTTTATATGAAAAAAAAAAAAAAGAGTACAGGTTGAATTCCTCTGTAGAACAAAACACCACAGTATGATATTTTTCTGTAATTTATTTAATTAGCATCTTACTAATTGTTGTTTCAGTTGTCTGAATGCACTTCATCTTTTTAATGATAATGCTGGTCCTTGACTTCCATGAACAGAAGGTAAAAAAATTACCTGAAGGTCTCTGGTGTTGTTTTAAAGGTCTGTTTTATTCCCAGAACTCAGATCTTTGTTTCAATTAAACAACAGTCAAGGTTTTTACTTTTATATAAGATTGCCAAAAGTGAACATGAATTGCTGCAGTGATAACAACTTTGATTTTTTTTTTTTTTTAATCTGTTGGTATTAGGGGCTTTCAGAAACCAAGGACTAATTTACAGGAGTGAAAAGTACTGTTCCTCTTCAACAACAACTCATTTTATAAGCTCATAGTAGACACAAAAAATAAAATATATATAAATATAATTCATGTGCACATTTAGGGGAACATGCCATTTCTCCTTTCTATTCCCTAAAATAAAGAGAAGCATCTAAATGACAATATTAGCTAATTTTCTCAGTATCCACTCTGTAAAATTATTTTGAGCAATCTGAAAAATACAAATGGTGTAGGACAGAAATATAGTCCTCAGGCTGGATAATATCCAGTTGACTGTTATCAGAGCCACCAGAGTAGGAAAAAACCAACAAAAAACTCCTTCCAAAACAGAGGAGAAAAATAAAGAAATATGTAAAAAAAAAAAAAAAAAAAACAATGAGGGGAAATAACAGCTAGAAATACTTGCTGTGCTCTGGTTTTGAACACGGAGATCAATTCTACCTCCCCTCCCTCCAAACAAGGATGGCATGATGTCCCTTAGGCTAATTTGGGGGAATCTGACCAACCTACAGGTGCCAAGGACAGCACAGAACATCCAGCTCGCAGGCCAGCACAGGGAGATAGCAGTGACAGCAGTGACAGGCTAGCTGGGAGGGAGAAGGGCAAAAATATCAAAATGTCAACTAATTTACAACTCATTTGCTACTTACTAAGCCTGTCCTTTACACACTGTTTTGTTTGTTTTTTTTTTTTTTTTTCGCTAAAATGCCACCTTCATCTGAGGACACCAACAATAAGCATGGATACATGTTTCAGCTTCCAGAACATGGCCTCAAGAGCAAGTCCCCAGGGCCTGACGTGCACATCAATTAGTGTGTGGCTGTGCAGCCTTCTCTGATTTCCTGCATTCCTGCCATAGCTAGATTGTTCATTTAAAGAGACTAATTTGCTATTAGCTAAGTTCCTATAAAGCAGGCAGATCCAGATATTTTTTTCTGTTTTTGTTCAATACAAAGCAGTTGTTACTGTGTTTGTCCCATGGATGTGCTCATTCATTCCTGTTCAAATAGCTGAATCCCTGCTGAACGCTCCTTGTTTGTGTTTCTCTGTGCTTTTGCTGCCTTTTCAGACCAGAACATCTGTGCAAGATGCTTCCCTGCACCATCCACATTGTGGATTGCATGCTTCAGAAGGGACTGAAAACCAAAATCCTCATCAGGAGGTAACCCTGCCTTTCAAATAGTAACACATGCCACAAGGTAGTACCAGTACAACACATCCAATGGCTCCATGCACTTAATTAACATGCAATTGCAAATTGCAGCAAACCATTATTATTTTTGAAATGGGAATAAGCTCTCCTTTTTTTGTGGCCACAACTTCTTCCCGCAAAGTAGCTTGGATCAGATTTCCAAGATTTTTGATTATGAAGATTAACATCTTATGATATACACAAGTGTAAGAAGAGTTTGGATGCCATCCTCCAACTGAATAGGAAGTCACTTGAGGCCAAATTATCTTCAGTGGTTTAAAAATCCCATTCTGTAACTTCTTGCATATGTGACCGTTTCATCTTGGTAAAAGGCTTTTGGCCATTCTTTTTTGGCCTCTGCAGGTGAACTCTCTTCCATGAAAATCTCTTGAAAACAATGTGTAGGGAATTGCCAAATAAAATCCATATTACTTGATCTAGTGGAATGTGTCCCTGCCCATGGCAAGAGGTTTGGAACTAGATGGTCTTTAAGGTCCCTTCCAACTCAAACATTCCGTGGTATATCATATGATTTTGGCAACTTACAAAGAAGATATCTGAGCTACTTTTTGTAGGCTTCTAAATTTGCCTCGAATGGTAAATGTCACATAAATACATACCAAAAAACCTCCCAAGAAGTCCAAAGATGTTGTCATAAAAGTGCCTTGACCCAGACCTACACATAAGAAGCACATTCAAATTTAGCCAATAACAGATGAAAGATTTGTTGTAATTGGAACCATCTTTATTTGTCCATAGGGGAAGACAAAAGAGAATGCTTCCTTTGGTTCTGCCAGTGACAGAATTGATCTCTGATGGGGAGGACTTTACAGCTTTCATTCACAATTAATAGGGGAAAATATAATTCTGGAAAACCAACTGAGCATAGGGAGGTTATACAGATATAAATGAGGCCCACTACCAATCAAGATGCAAATGGAAACTAATGCTGGGTTGCAGATGTTTGACAATTTGGATAGTCCATCAAATAAATGAAAGAATTTGTATTTATACTTGAACATATGAGCTTGCACTTTTCAAAGGGAGTAAGGGCTTGCAAGGGGTGCAAAGGGGTTGCAGATCACAGCTGGCATTAAAAAAAAATAATTCACAAGGTAGATTAGCAAGAAGGATCCAAGCTGTGAAGAAATTTAAAAGGATCATATGTTTTCCTTTGCTGCAAAAGAGAAAATATCACCAAAGGGACTGAAAGAAAGTGAAATGAATCCTCCACTCCATTGTGGCAGAGCCTATTTTCTGACAGGCACAGAGGAAGCCTAGCTTAGACTCCTAGCTTAAACTACACAACTTTTTCTTTTGAAGCTTAATGTAAGCAAAATGAATCATGCAACATGCTTTTTAATCATTTTGTATTCAGCATTCAAAAGATAGCAAAAAACCTAGTGAGCTCAAGGATAGCTTATGGGCAGTGCTATAAAAATGAACCTGTTACTGGCATATCGTGTGGCAGGGATTTATACTTTCTTGCATGCTGCTCTAAAATGTATTGCAGAGGCAATAGCTACATCACACCTGGACTCCATGACATAGTAATGGTTCTGCAAGAGCACAAGTACTGACACAAGTGGCATATAAGGATTCATTTTGAAAAATGTGAGAAATTGAAAAGTATCTGTAATCTTTGTCAGGTTATCTGAGTCCCCTACCTTCAATATGCTGGGGGCTGCTGTGAAATGCTTCCAGGCAAAACTGCTCATGGGGCTCAGAAAGCAGCTAGTTTTTAAGCAG
Source organism: Promerops cafer (assembly GCA_013398275.1). NCBI lineage: Eukaryota > Metazoa > Chordata > Aves > Passeriformes > Nectariniidae > Promerops > Promerops cafer. Next base: position 165,678 of record VZSE01008168.1, read on the forward strand.
TTGCCAAGCCCTTATCAATGGAATTTATTTCCTGATCACAAAAGTTTTCCAATGTCTTACTGTAGTGCTCCATTTTTATCATGGCCATTACAACTGCAGATAAAAAAATAACTTGGGAAAACATCAGAGCCAGACTTTTATGTAGATGTTGTAATGATTCTCAATGCAGATAAAAATAAGTTTAATTTCAATAGTACTCAATCTTTGCATTTCTATGTATATTGATTTACTAGCATTTTCCCTTGCATTAAGTGCCTTATAAAGTTAGCAAGATTACTATCATTTTTTTTAATAAATCAATTTTTTTTAATTCATAACATAGGAGACTTGCACAGATGCAGAAATCCCGCTAGTATAGGGTGATATGTATCATTGCTCCATGCAAACACTCTGCTTATAGGAAATAAATGAAAACTTGCTTCCATCAACATCTATTACCTTCTCCACTTACCTGCCTGACCCTTACTGAAATACATCAAAAATGTACCAGAAAACTTTCCCAAAACTAGATGCAATTTGAAAGGACAGGAGCTTACCCTGACATAGAGTAAAAGAGCTTAGCTATCACTAATCTAATTCTATACAATAGAATGGAATTCTGTAGCTTTCAAGCTGACCAATGGTTATCAGTAAAGAAAATACCAGCAGTTTAACCTTTGTATGAACATGCTAGGTACCAGAGAGCATAGAAAGAAATATGGAACAGTCTTTTCTAGGCACTGAGGCCACTGCAAATATATTGTTGAAGCAGTAGCAGTATATATGTAGGAACAATGTCCAAGTCACTGCACTGTGTCACTGACACACAGAGATCTCAATGGAACTGCGGGAGGAAGAGCTCCCCTGCTGAACTGAACATAGCTCACAGCTAAATAATAAATCAGAGCATGTAGTCAAGCATTCTGCAAAAGCACATCTTGTTCCCACATCTCTGCCCCCTTGGAGTCCTTCCTGGAAATTCTGATCCATGGCCAATAGTTGATGCAGATGTAGTTACAGGTGAGACAATGAGGATGTCTTAACAGAAGTATTTCAATTAAACAGCATAACCAAGAATTTTACCAGTAATTCATGAAACTATGTACAGTGTTACTAAACACTGAGACAAAAAAACACCCCCACCAATCAGGAAAAAAACAAGCACAGTCTTGTGTTGTGATGAAGCCAAGAGAAGCACAAAGTTGATGAGCTGTTTTATAGCAACTTTTGCAAGCCTCCAAAGCTTAGACCTGCCCGAAAGAATGTGAGTATGTCACAGCACCAGTCCTGGTAGAGCACAAGAAGCATTACTGAATACTCTAAGGCACATGGTGTGACTTTTGGGAGTAGTCCTGTGCAGGGCTGGGAGCTGGACTCTATGACCCTCATTGGTCCCTTCCAACTCAGCTGATTCTGTGGTTCTGTGATACATATAAAAATTCTGAACTGCTTGTTCAGTTTAGATCCAGACAATCTGACAAGATTATAGCAGCACTAGTTCCATTCCACATAAACTCCTTTGATATCACTTCAGAAAGCCTGACTGCATCAAGCACATATGTCACACCCACACTCCTCCCTTACCCTGAGAGTGAAATTTTATACTAATAAGGAAGGCAATTCTGAATAGGACCAATATTTGGATATAAAACATCCCCACCTGCTTTCAAGATCACCAAGTTGAAAAATACCAAACCCTAAACACTAAGACCAAAGGGGTCTCCCACATGAAGTGATTTTGCAGAAGCTTAAAGTAAATTTATTAACAGTAGGTAAAAAAAGGTGAATAAACATAAAATAACCCCAAGCAGGAAATACTCAAACTGTTTGCAGACATACATGTTAAGAAATATTGTGCCCATTTAACAGAAGATTTCAGTGAGAAACTAATAGAAGGTCTAAGTCTAGAATAAACCAGACGATGGACTGTCTCCTTGCACCACATGAACATAATTGTATTTTGTGCTTCCATTACATGCATTATTATATTCACTATTACAATTTTTTTTCAATTCCAAGTCATACTGTAAATTTGATTCAAGGAAAAAAATGTCACTAATAATATTACAAGCTTAATACTAAGTCCATATTTCATTCAGAAAAAAATGAGGAACATAGCCTGCCGCCATAAACTTTGCCTACAATACAGTAATAATTACCTATGCAAATATGGATCTTATATGAATCTATTGCAAATACAGAAAGCTCTTTTATTAAATATTAGAGCAGTATAACAACAGTTAAAAGAAAAATGTGCTTCATTTAAAGGTTAAAACCATGAAATCAAAAAGCTAAAGCACCTTGTAGTAGTACCTATGCTCCATTCTCCCAGCTACATGGTTATAGTTATGCTACACCACAGTTTGTACTTTGTAACATTAATTTTTTCCTCATTTTCATCCTCTGTAGTCACCTCTTTACTATATTCTTAGCAGACGAAAAGGCTGGCTGTAGCAAGCTCTGGCTTTAGAAAATGAAAGCCTAAAAATAAGATGCATATAGAAAATGAAGAGTTGAGGTTGCAATATAGAGAGTACAGGGAAAATATACAGAAAAAACAGAAGATATAGAAAAAAAATAACTCAGGGTAAAATTACATGATCTGGATTTCTACTTTGGGAGAAAAAATAGCAATAAATTCTTAATGAAAACTCTTTCAGATTATAACCTTAAAATTGAATTTATTTCACATTCATTATATGCACATATTTGTACCTAATAGTATGTTACATTTGGATACGATGCCTCTTTTTACATGGAACTGAAGCCCATGAAATGTGTCATGAGATGAAATACTGTTCCTAGAATTGCAAAATGTCATGCACTGGTCCTTTGACTTCCATTCCCCTCCACTGGTTACGAAAGGAATACCCTTATGATGCTTGCAGGCTCTGGGGAGGGAAGCGGGGGGAGGAAGGATCATTGAGGGGCCAGAAGGGAAGGACAGCTCTGTTGACCCAGTGGGAAGTCTGGCATGTCAATGCTGTGGAAGAGAAGAGGGATTGGAAATGCTGAGGAAATGCCTGGTGGGACCACATGGTTTACACACGTCAGTATATTCTGTGTTGCTAAAGGCTGATTCTATTTGAGATCGACCTGAAAATACTCACCTCTAGGATTTCAACTCAATCTGCTTTTATCACCTTGGGAACAGGTAAACATGTTCCTCTAGCATTTTCTGTTCATTCACATTAATTTTTTTAAAGACCTGGTAAAACATAAATACATCCTGACAACTCCAGAATACATGTAAACCTTCACAATAAAAAAAGAAAGCGGGGGGTGGGGAAGTGGCACAACAAACGTCGAGGGGGATTGCTCACTGCCTGCTCAGCACTGAGCGCGTTACCGCCGCCCACTCCGCACCATCCACCCAAACACATCCAGCAAAAACAAAATCTCTGCTCCATGGTCTCTGACTCAGAGGCGGTACTCGGGGAATAGCTGCTGAATTTAGCAGCAGAGCCTGTCTGTTAGTACTTTCCAGTGGACTGAGCATTAGTGAGTCACTGCTGCTGTAACACAAACCAACTTGGAGACGGCACAATGAGCAAAGAGCAGGAACACGGCCATTGCCAGCATGCAAGCTGCAATTGAAGCTGAAGGATTATGTAAGGGGTTTCTGTACAAGAGGGCAAAGGATCTTCATGACCTTTTCAGTTTTGGCAAGCATTCCCTGCTAGCTTCTTGGCAGGGAAAAAATCTCCTTCACAATGAAGTGCAACCTGCTGACATCTGTAACAGGTTGCACCATAAAAATAAAGAAATACCCTTGAAACATAACCACTGATCAATTTCAGGTTTGTTAATTAAATGTTAAGAAAGAGATATATTTTTTTCATTAGAAATGTCAGATCTGGATGTAATGAAGATGTTAATGTAACAATCTAGAGGGGAACATCACTGTTCCATCATCATTGGACCTGCTGAACGCCAGGACCAAACCCAGATGCCCTCAGTCTTCTTCACACTGCTCTTGTAAGCCCACCACTGCACAGAAACATTTTCCCTGTACTAATTCAAGACTACACAGACCAAGAACTTCCAGTCTCTGGTCTGAAGATAATTTCAGAATTCACAGAATCAGGAGTGTGCATGATGAACCTAGGCTCAAAGAAAAGTACATGTTCTTTTTTTCTTTTTTGTTCTGATATTTGAAGGGGAAAAAAATCTAATTACTTCATCACTTATTTTAACACCACATGAAAAGGAGCAGTATATGAACAATTAGATTTTTCCATAATTATGCCTGTCATATTTGCATAGAACAAAATTTATTGCCTCGGGGCAGTTTTAATTACAATCAAGTGGAGGGTGATTGAAGTTTTAATAAGAAATAGTGAATTGAAAATAAATTAAATCCCCAAACAATTCTATTAAAAAGCAGTATTTGTCTCAGGGTATACTGAACCTAAAGATTGGCAGAACTTCTCTTGTTATTAAGAAAGGCAGGCTTGAAATATGTTAATGATGTCACTGTTAACTAAACATAGGCAAGGTGATAAAACCTCAGACAAGGTATTTCTTTCAGCTCTTAAGGAATGAAATGGACTCCAGGAAGACAAAAAAGAAAAAGAAAAAGAAAAAGAAAAAGAAAAAGAAAAAGAAAAAGAAAAAGAAAAAGAAAAAGAAAAAGAAAAAGAAAAAGAAAAAGAAAAAGAAAAAGAAGAAAAAGAAAAAGAAAAAGAAAAAGAAAAAGAAAAAGAAAAAGAAAAAGAAAGAAGTAAACCAACCAACCAAAACACCCAAAACCCCACTAGAAGTTCAAACTGCTTTTTTGTGCAAGACACAGACCATAAAAGAACTATTCAACAAAATTACAATATTTGTATTTTCTCATAGCTCAACTACATATCACCACACTTTTTTTTTTTTTTTAATATTCCGTAATTACTTAACAGCAGTGGCTTCTAAATGATTTCTGTTTGTGAGACTAGTTCCAAATCAATATTGATTTTTAAACAATTAAAAATTAGTATTAAATAAAAGTTAATTTCTTTGACAGTCATAATCTAATGCAAACCTTTGAAATATACTTGGGGATTCATTCCCCCCGCTTGAAAACTAGTGCTCTGCACCTTCTGCTGATGGTGGTTTTGTTTGTCAAAGATCACATCCATCAACTTCAAATAAGAAACTGACTGGCCTTGTGTTTGCAAAATATTAGCAGAATTTTGTAACTACAGTGTGAAAGGTATAAAAGAGATAATTTATAAAGGGAAAGAATGAAATAATATTTTTTAGAAAATAGACATTAAGAGACCAGAACAACACAGAAAGAAACATTACTTGGGGAAAACGTAACATCAAAGGTTGAAAGAAGCTGAGCAGGTTAAAGAAGGTTAAACGTAACATCAAAGGTTGAAAGAAGCTGAGCAGAGGCTTGCTTAAGTTAAGTGTATGCCTGACTTTTGGGCACTAGCAGAAGTGCAGGAGCAGTAACTTGTGCTCCAAACACCCATCTGCAGGGCCTAACGCTGAGGTGCTCAGCCTCGCACCCTCCTGACCCACTGCCATGCTTGTTTGGAGTGTCTCGCAATATAAGGAAGATGGTGATGATGTCTGAAACAATACAATTCCAATGGGAAAATACTTCTCTCTCATACCTGAGAACTGTAAAAACTAAGATCCAAGCCCTCCTGTGCTACCCTGCCTCCTAGTTCTGTGAATCCTGCATTCCTGGCACTGTCTCAGCACTGGTAAGATGAAGGAATAACCAAGGACAGGCAGGGCATTTTCATTCCATCCAGTTTGAAATTAAGTCATCAGAGAAGTCTTTTAGGAGGCAGGAGACAAACATAAACTTTCTTAGACTGATGATAAATTTCATCTCAGATCCCTGATTTATCAAAGAGCCATTTGAGTTATAGAATCCTCTTTCAAACATATAAATAAGAAAAACTATCAAAAAAACCTCTGACCAAAACAACAACAAAACAAAATAAAACAAACCACACACAAGATCTCTGCAGGTACCAATCCTAAGCAAAAGATTTCAGTCTCTGATCCTAAAGAAATGAAAGTGTCATCTTGCAACACTGACCCAAATGCAATGCTCCAGACAGAGGATTTCAGTTTCATCTATGTAAGACATCTTGTGCTTAGCACATATATATCTGTCCTTCAGCTGTGCTCCTCATATGTCCAAGTGCCAAAGGTGGAATTTGGACTGAGCTGACTCCACAAGGACAGTCAGCTGTGTTAAAATCAAGGATACATGGGAGACTTTTCAGTCTTTGGAGCTCATGCAAAGATTCTCATCCCACTGTGCTGTAGGAAGAGACAAGTGAACACATTTAGAGAGAGTCCACTGAGGATCCCTTTCACCTCCATGTGAATTCATAAATCAAATCCCAATATATAATAAATCTGATCCCTTTAAGAATCTAGTTGAAGAGCATCCATTTGTATCTCTTAAGCAACTTCATAAAAGCAGTTGAAAAATATTCCTGGATAGTCCTTAGACTTTGAAGAAACCATATCTTCATCACATTGACACATCATAAAATGTGTCATCACCTTTTTTCTTGAAGCTTCCCCATCAAAGAGAATCTTTTAATCCAACAAAAGGATTAACATAAAACACATATGGAGTACCTCAGCTTCTACTGATTAATAAAGTTTTTGAAGATGAACATTTGTTTATTGGCAAATTCACAGTTTGATCACAGAAAGTTAGACTTTGAGAAAATAGTAAAAAATAGTTTATGCTTTCCCTCAGCATATTCTGCTTTCTAAGTTTTGCCACAAAGACTTCTGGTACAAAGAACTTGCTGGGTTCCTGTGGAATTTTGCCTTTTGTACTAAAAAGTACGTCAAAAGTCAGTGTTGCAAAGAAATCTGACAGGAGCTCTTGTAAGGAAAGTTCTAACATGGACATGGAGATTTCACTACAAAGCCTGAAAGGTGTGACACAGGTGACAGGTGGACACCTTAAACTGATAAGGAAGAAAAACATGAAAGAAAGATGCCAGGTGAACACACTCCGTGAAACTGCTTCATACTTTCATGAAGTTCAGTATTTCTTCTTAACTAACTCTGCAGCAAGATTGTCCAAGGATTGGAAACAGCTGATCTAATCTCTTTAAACCTTACTTGGAAGAGCCCCAGATTTACCTGCATTCTTTCCTGAGGGGTCCAATTAACTGTGCTCCTGGAATACTGGCACAAAGTGTGCTACCAAAATGCCTGAAGAAAAACTCAAATATTCCAGGAAATGTGTTACACTACTGAACACCCTGTTATCCTAACAGTGCATTTAAGGATACTGCAGCTATAGAATAAGCATTATAGCCATGCTTATGCATATTAGGTACCATAACACTCAGAAAACACTACCATTTACAGAAAGGAAAAAAAAAAAAAATCAGGAAGCTTGTTTGAAAGAACATACTGTTTAACTACTCATTCTTGAATGCTAATTTATTCAATTATATGACCAGAAACCAACCCAAATGCAGGGATTTATCTTTTGCTTGTGCAAAGGACAGATTCTGATGTTCATTATGCAATTCAATTGGTTTTTATTGCAGCAAGAGTTCTACTGAAGTTGAAAGTCTGATGCTTTTACATACTTCATCAGTCAAAATTGGCATTTCTAAATTCAATCTTACTGTGGTGCCACAGTAACAATTATTGCATTCAGCTCAGTCTCACTAAAAATTTGACCAAGAAAAGGCAGGAAAAATAATTTGAGCATTTTATCATGACATGTACATAACAATTAGGAAGGGTTCCATTTTAAACAACATAGCTTTAATTTTGCATTTGTGCTTTAATTCTGCTCTCTGAAGCGAAAACTGAACTGAATTACAATTCAAATGTTTTGACAATTTACTAAAACTCTCTAATCCAGGAATGTACAGATTTTGTAGCATATTTAAAAAATACTGACTCAGAGACAGGTAGCCTGGAAAGTGTTTAAAGTCGAATGGGGTGAATAATTCAGCATGAGTTAGTGTGATGCTGCAGCAACACAGTCTAATCTGAACTTTTAATACGGAAAATGTGGAAAGACAAGAAAAGGGTACAAAGAATTCCACTGAGACAAATACTGAAATCATGCATACAGTCAGGTATCAACGCTCTTAAAGCATAGGATTCTGAAAAACAGCAGAAGTTAAAGAGTTGCAAATTTAACCCAGTCTTGGGGAAAAAAAACCCAAAAAACCTCACAAAGGCAGAATGCAGGCTTGGGGTTGTGTACAACACACAGCTATTGTACCACATTTTATGTATAATGTGTGTGTGCAAGTTTGCACCTCTGAAAACAACACTTATACTTCATTCTTCTCCATAATGTTTAATAGAGCTTTCATCAAGTAAGTGGAATTTTCACTACACAGAGGATTTAAAAATTTTAAAATTTTATTTTATTGTGGTTGAAAATGTCAATGTAGTGACTGAAGAAAAAATAAGGAGTCTTGAGAGGGTTCACTAAACAGCACAAGGGTATGGAAGCCAACACTTGCAAATTAAACTACTTCTATGTAATATTATGATTTGAAAAATGTGGTTTACCATGGAAAATCATTCTTCTGTAAAACTTTCAACTAGCCACAGAGAAAAACCATCAATGTGTTTTTTGGGCATGATCTGAATAGAAGCCATCAGACAAAGAAATAAGAAGAAAACAGTTCTCTTTGCCTATCAGGTAGAAGCTCATACAAGGAAAACAAAAATAACTTCAGGAGAAGAAGCTGCCTGAGGGTAAGAAGGTTAGCAAAGCCCTTGAGACTAAAACTGGAACTAACTCAAGAAAAAGAACTACAGAGGTTTGGGTTACATTGTTTTATTTTCAATATTGAGCTTCCAAAGCTGAAAAAGAAACTTTAAAACCAAAAGAAACCAAGCCTTATTTGAGCAGTATTTCGCCTTTCACAGTCAAACCCCCAGCTTAGGGTGATGCTGGCATTAATGAGGCCATGTGCCTGCAGAACATCTTTCACAAATGAAGCTTCAGTACCCATTAACCTAGACAAAGAAACCATGAAGAATCTCTCACACGGAGTAAAAAAAAAATCTGCAACAAAACTTCTGCAAAATTAACCATGGCCATTTACTTTGTAAGTGAATTTGTGCAAATGAATATATAAAAGGATCTAAAGGGGAAAGAACTGCTAAAGCTATCAGTGCCCCATATTTTTCTCCATATGAAATGTGGATGCAACAAAACTACGCTAACTGTGACAATTCTGTGTAAGGAGAAAGAAATGTCACATTGTGAAGCTGGTCATCAAATAATATTATTTGCCACAAGCACTTTTTTAGCTTTCTTTGTCTCAGCCACAGTTAAAGCTCCAAGTGCAATGCACTGTGCTGGCAGGATGGAGATTCAGCAGGTGTCTCTCTAAGCTTGCAGACTTGATGCCATTGCAGCACTACGTAGGGTTCAGGGCCACAGAAATCAAAATGATGACTGTGGCTATCTATGGGGACATGGGACGTTGGAGGGATGACCCCCTCTTTATCTGTCAACAAGAATACAAGATCTGCAGAAGGCAAATCAAGTCAGCTGTGAAAAGAAAAGCTCGGAAACAGGCAATCTTCATAAGAACTTTCACTGCAAGCCCTCTGATTTATTTTTCCAGACTTTTATGATGCCTTGCAAGGTATGTGAGTTATGTGAATCTGTCCTCTGAGGCATAATGTTGCATCCACACAACCTGGATTTTGGTTAATAAAATAAGACTCTAGGCAAGACAAGCAAAAACAAATTCAAACATCTGACATGTGGACAAGTTGACAAATGTTTGACTTCACAAGTGTTGTGTCTCACTAGCTGTCATTCCAAAGCACATTTGCTTCAGCAACTACAGCTGACTTTCAAAATAGACTACATTTACATCTGGAAATTTAAACAGTGTTCATATTTAAACAGTATTATTAATCCATAATAGATTCAGTACTGTAGTCTAAAAAAGCATAGGTAAAACTTTTTCTGCTTGTCTGCAAATTTCCAGTGAGTCTAGTTTCAAAAATAGCAAAACATTAGTCTTAAACTCACCTGAAAAGCTCCTGGCATATCTGAAGAAGCAACTTAGATCAACTCTAGCTATGGACTGAAATCTAAATCTAATGCTGCAACAAGGAGATGAAAATGTCTATTTTAAATACTGACAGAAAACATCCAGAAATAAAATTTTATACCTCAAACTAATTTTAAAATGTTCCAGCTCATTGAGCTACTTAGTATGTAGAGAATTTATGGAGATATAAAAAGTAAATATGTGAATAGACCTGGAAATTTGGTAAAATTCTACCAAATATGTGACAGAACAGAGTTAAAGAACAAAGACATATTGTAATGTAAAAACATATGGCATTCATGCATGATCCTACAGTCCTTAGACAGAGGGAAGTGTATTTTAGTTGTATTTTTCCAAAGTGTAAGCATTTTTCTGGGAGGATCACTGCAATTAAATCCATTTGCATTATGATGCTGGTACACACTTTGTGTAATCTTTTCCTACAGCTAAAGAGCGACACCCTACTTGAAATCAAAACGTAATAAAATATTTTGAAATATTAAAGAAAAGAAACAGGCACAGACAAACAATTTCAAGGGAAAAATTAAAATGTTAGAGTGAAAAATAACATAAAACCTCTGTGCATGACACTAAAACATGCATTGACAAAATTTAGTTCATTTTTTTGACTGGTAATTTACTCCATTTAATTTGTTCTTTTTCATCTTTGCAGACTTCCTCTTCTCAAAAGTCATACCTGAGATTATTTTGGCAATCAACTCAACACATACAGTCGACGGCCAGCTTCCTTATGATCTTCAGCTTTCCACAGAACTAACAAAAAAAAATACTAACAAAATGTGGAAAATTGTTTTTTGCTGGAACACTAAGCATAGTTCAAGCTATTTTCCTTCTCTAAATTTCTCCAACTTGAGCCTTTTGCAATAAAATTGCCTAACATTGCCTGTAATTGGCAGAGTCAAAGGAATAGAAACACCTGAAAATTAAAAATTGAATAGTAGCATATCTGCCAAGACACAGGTGATGCTTCTTTTTGTACTGAAACCAGTTTTCAAATCCAATCTCAACAACACTTACATTCTTAAAATCACTTACAAAAGAGAGGAAGGCAAAGACATTTTATCTTGATTAACCTCTGATACGACAACAACTCAAGGGTAAAACTCTCTCTGCGGATTCTATGGGATATCACACACATAACCAACAGGAAACATCAGAATCCTCAAGACCTAGTTAATCAGTGTCTCCTACTGACAAAATCACAGTGTTTACTATGTCACTGTTTGCAAAGTAACGAGGGAAGTCAGAAGCACAGATTGCCCTCAACTTTAGGAAAATCCAAACTACACCACTGAGAATTACCTTATTTTCAGGCAGGGACTTTAGCCCTCACAGGCTGAGAATAAAAGTAAATGGATTTACCATTTGGAGTTGAAGGGATACTGGAATATAGTTAGGAAGCGATTTCAACACATCTGTTAAAGTGTGTCCATATTCAATATGCATCCGCCTGTACTCACAGATATTTTCAGTTTAGAGACCTGGTCCAAGGCAACACAGAGTGATCAGCTCTAAACTTTAGATTAGCATGAGGGAATGGTGGACTCAGCTATGAGATGTGACTATTTAGGCTTCTTGGAATTATTAATGGAGCTCAGGAAACTGGTGACTGAGTTGTAGCAGAGCCCAAAAGCAAGAGATGATGTCCAGTCAAAGCTCTGCTAAATGAGTGGACAACTCAAATTTATCCAGAGAGTCTCTTTAAAAAATGGAAAGCTATCTTGCTACTACAGCCACTTTAAGATTAGCAGACCAGAAGGTAGGTGTCCCAGGGTGGTTTTGAGAATTTAGGTTCATTTTAGATATCAAAACAAAACTCAAGCTAGAGTGAGGATACCATTCAGGAAACAGAAGTATCAAGCGCACCTACAAAATTTATTTTACTTTTATTGGTCTTTTAGGCTACACAAAAATTCCCAACCCTATTTAAAGTGCACAGGATCTCTGCCTGGGAGCCTCAAAATATGTTATAACACATTTAAGCTTCCCAGTTTTATGGTGAGACACTGAAGCTTTATTTCAGGCAGGCAGGGAAATACTGAGAGATCTGGACACACTTGCACAGCTGTGTTGAAATTGCATCTAAACCAGCAGATAAACATTCTGAGCTCCTCATTCAGAGACACAGTTGTGCACCTTGGACATTTCCCAACAGCACGTAGAGGGAACCTGTCTCCTAGCACACAATCTGTGCCTCAGTTTCCATGGAAACTCAGATTCCTCAGTTTTCTTAAGAAATCAAGGCAAGGAGGCTACAATGAAGATATGCCTCTGGTTGAGGAGTCTGAAGAAATCTAGACAATAAGGTGCAAATGTGCGTGTAACTCATCTTTATCTACACACAGCTCAAGAAGCCAAGGGTACTGACTAGAGCCTTCCCTTGAGAGACCTTAACCTGAGTCAGCTAAAAGCAGACACAAATGACCCCAAAGCAAAACAAATAAATCACAGGCAGGAATTTGGCAGTGAAAATATGGCTGTCTCTCATTCTCCAGTGAAATGTATTTTAGTGCAGCTTGAGTGTTTGCTTTACACTAATGGCTATGCTGTTGCCTTGCAGTGTGGGCAGTAATGGGAAAAAAGTGTACTAATAAATGCACTGTGAGTGTACAGCATAGTGTTGATAATAAATCCAGACACTGAATCCTTCCAGAAAGAAGTATTTTATTGTGGAAAAAGACTTGCAGGGGAATATGCATAAATTCTACTTTTGGATAGGAGGATAATTAGTATTAATCTCAAACTATTACACAAACAGTAAAACATTAAATGATTTCCAAATGCAGAAAGGGATCTTAGCTAAGCAAGAAATAGGATGTTTTGATGTTTTTCCCTAAAACTTCTGCAGTCTGCGCTTGAAAAGACTGTTAATGGTGTCCGTTATTCTTAATTTTCTTTCTTTAATTTTCTTGTACCTAAAAGGTACAAATTGCTCACTATCTTCAAATCAAATATCTGAGCATAAGGGATAAGTGATAAAATTTAGATTTGCCTGCTGTAGAAGATTCAGGATGTTCCCCAACATGTACTGAGCAATGGGGAGAGGAAGGCCAAGGGTTGCACAGCTACCAACTTCATACTGCACAGGATTGAAGCTGCTGTTTAAATTGGTGTGCAGCACTGGGCCAAATACTAATTTTTATATGTTTAATATGTTATATAAACAAAATTATACTTAATTCCCCTCATGATACAATGCATAAACAGAAAACAGAACCCAGAAGTATTTAAGATATACCCTTCTAATTTTAAAGTATGACAAAAAAATTAGGATCTTTGCAAATCTTAAGATTACTAGAGTATTTTACATGAGCAATAAAAAAAAAGTATTATTAATCCATCTTGTATATTAATAACTTGAAAAAGGTTTAATTTTTATATTGTCAATGAGGAAATATTTGTAACTCCTCAAACCATATCTTATAAATATAGTACAATGTCAGGTACTCTATTTAGTATTTCTGATGCTATGCATCAAATAAGTATTACTATCTTCCAAATTTCCCATTTGAATGAAAAGATTCTGATCTATTAGCATGATCTACACAGCTCCAGAAATCTATTGAATGGGGTAGGAATGCTAAAACTGTAGCTAAGTCCAGCAAAAATGAACGATTTGGGTGCCAGACAGCCGAAGGGGCTAGGCATACTATTTGTTGGTATCCTTGAAAAGGCTTTGTGAGCTCTGCCAATTATTGCAGGATAGATTTTCAGTGAAACCTCCATCCATCTGCCAGGACACCCCTGGGGATGCAGGTTGCAAGGTAGCACAGCTCATCTGTACCCACCATTTAGTAAGGTACACAGAGACAGAATATTAACTTCTCCATAGTACCATGACATTGTAGAATTATAGAATGTCTTGAGTTTGAAGGGACCCACAGAGTCCAACTCCTTGTTCCTTGCAGGGCCATTTGTATATGGGAATCCATTATATTGAAATAGGGGGTGTTCAGTAGGGTTAGGCCAGAAAAATACACAATAGTAAACAGCAGTAATCTCTAAAAGAAATGTTCACTATTTCAACAATAGGCTCCATTTCAAGACAGTCTTTGACATTCTTCACTAGGAGGCTGTTGCCTGTCTCCCTCCTTACTACTCATACTACTCTCTTTCTCCACAGCACTTTGCTAGAAAATTTTCCATTTTCTTTTCATCCTAATTTTTGTTCTATGCATTATATTTCCTAGTAGGAGTAACCTAGAAAAGCCCTGTGAGTTCAGATCAGCTAGGTACCTATTTCAACCACCAGTTTTAAGCTTCTGTCAAACAGAAACTCATACCCATTTACCTGGTAATTTTACTCTCATTGCTAAGAGATTTTTCTAGCCCACAGTTACATGAAAACACAAATAATTCAGAATGCAAGAGATATTTCTCATTTGAAGGTGATCTTAGGGCTCAAGGGAAGGCAACGTATTATTAGAAAAGTCATCACTAATATTTGTTTATTATAACCTTGGCCAAAGGTTGTGTCTCTCGCCTAGAGGAAACCATGACATCCCTGAGTTATGCAAGTCTCTGAACAATAACATTGTTGATGCAATTCACTGGCACCTTCCTCATGGCATCACTGGAGGATGTCTCATGCCCTTGCATCATACTCTTTTCAGGATTCAGGTCTTAATTAACACTTTGAGTCATATTAGCCCTAATGGTAAAACCCTCTGTGCAGTCATTAGTAACAGTTCCATTCAACTCCACTCTTGATTTCAGAGAAAATGTGACCCATCAGACTTAAGAAGACTGAAACTTCAGGTAAATAACTCAGCCTCATTACATAAAGTTTATAAACTGACAGCATAAAGGTAGTCCTTAAAAAAAGCAGAAAGAGAAATATATATTGAAGGTGAAGAAATCTTTGTAGTAGAAATAATAGATCAGGTGCAGGAGATAGTAAGTGTCTCCCGTGTAGAAAAAAAATGTACAGGAATGTTTAAAGTCAGAAGTCATTGAAAGTTCTGGTATATATCTGGGATAATTGCAAATAGAAAAGTCTGTATAAATACTGTAATAACTGAGCTATTAGGAGCTACTGGACCAAAGGACCATCCTTCTCCTGATTTAGTCTTCTTTTACCTCAGGAAGCTGAATCATATTGTCCTTTAAACAGGACCATGTGCTTGCCTGAAGTGAGGTAGCACCTTTCTTCCACATTCACAGAAAAACTGTTCTGGAATATTTCTTAAAGTAAGCATGAGATACTTATTTAATTTTCTTAAAATTTTAAGATCAAACTACCACAGACACATATAAAAACCCCTACATTAATCTTGAGTCTTGAGAAAGTATAAGCTTTTGTTAACTTAAAAACATAAAACTTACATGGGTGGAAGGGAAAAATGGTAGGGAAAATTGTCAGAAGGTTCTGCTGAGAACCAAAGGCAGGACAATGGGTACATCTTGTGGTACCTATGCACAGACAACAGACTGTGCAAAATTTCATTGCCTACAAGAAGGTGAGTCCTCAGGACAGCAGCAGCAGTTTCACTCACACTGATTCTTCAGCTGCATGAAACTGTACTGATAAAAGGACTGTTTGGGTGGGACTCATCTCCCCCAGACTTACACACTTAAAATATAGACATTTAGATTTGAGGCTTTTCCAGCTGAGAAAAAGAGAAGTTCTTCCCAGCTATAGTTCATCCCATTTCAAAGTCTTACTGAGAAAATGTCAGGTCAGTCCTGACTGAGGAGTGCCTGTTTTATTCCAATGAACAAAAAAAGGAGCTCACAATGACCAGCTGAGTAGACATTTACAGTTAGGTGAATTAATCTCTCTTTGTCCTCTCTTTCACTTTAAATGACACATCCAAACTCATCGGTAAGCCTATGTGGATATGGAATTGCCCAAGGAAATACAGTCTGTTTTTCCATCCTTTAAACATATTTCTAATAGTTCTATTCAGAATGAAGTATGTTTATTAATTCATCCAGGTCCCTCCATGTGGGTTTGGTCAGTATCTTCTGAAAAGCACTTTAAATTCTTATACTGGTGAGAGTGATGTGAATAGGAACCATACAAAGCAATTACCCAGGTCTGGTGTCTCACAGGATAGAAGAGAAAAGGACTGCTGGCATTGTGAGGTAACAATAAAGTATGGCCTTCACACAAAATACAATTGAAATACAGGTTAAATTAGCAAATCAGAAAAAAAAAAAAAAACAAAAACAAAAACAACAACAAAAAAAACACCCCTGTTTCTTGTTTTCCCAAGCTCATAACTTAATATAGAGTACAGTGATCTTCAAGTCATAAACGTTCATGTGCGTCACCTAGAGGAATATTTTCCAATCTATTTATAACTTGATTTCTTACTTGGCCATGGTTCCTATCTGTCGGTCAATATTATAAACATCTGCCCTGTGCCAACAAATGAGTTCATTTTTACCATGAAGTCAGGAACCATCTTCCTACGTGTCATGTCTTATACACATCACACTGACACTGCCTCTAAGTGTACAGGCAGTAAAAATAACAATGAAAGCATGTTTCAATAGTAAATAAAGAGCTTTTTAGAATACCAAAGAGAAAACTTAACCCATTAGTACTCACCACCAAGGCTTTAGACCTATTGCTTAGAAGTTTTTCAATGTCTCTGGCTGCAATTTCCACAAGCTGACGAGGGTTGTTTGCTTCTACAGTATACAATGCTGTGTTTTTCAAATAAATCTGCAAAAGAAAAAATGGAAATAAATCAAAATGACAGTACACATTCAAAATAAGCCAAGTGATTTGATAGAAGAGGCATCAAGATGTCATCTGTTCTTACTGGAGCTTCATAAAGACTACTGCTAGGAAAATTCAAATGGACCCTGTGAAAGAAGTACTTCACCTTTTTGTCTGAGAGGTAGAAGCTGACACTAAAAATCATTTAATAAATCTTCAAAATTGATCAGTTTTAGTGATAAACTAACCAACTGCAAAATGCTCAAGGAATCTGATTCCCATGGAGTGCTAAGAAAGCAGTAAAATGGAGATCCTTTAAAATGACTGAATTTCAAATAAAATTGTTATTTCTGAATTGAATTCTTCCTTGAAAGGTGAAATACAAACATAACCAATTGAATTAATTCATTTAAGTTATACTAATTTAATCAGTTTAGTCCCTTATCTATTTATTCATATAATAGTATTAGTAATCACAAGGAAAGAGAAGGAGGAACAAGTAAGAGGAAAAAACGGAAAAGTAGAAACACAAAAGGGAAAATGGGAAAAAAGATGAGGGGGAAGAGGGGAAATACAAATGTGTTTCTCCTCTATCATGAATAAAGGTTACCTCTGAGGAGCCATTAACTGTTTCCAAAGCAGAATATGTATATGAAGGAGATAATTTTATTTGTTAATCAAACACACTACAGTGAAATGCACATAGCCATAAGAAGGAAGGAAGAAAAACAGATGCAAAAAATGCATTTGCTTATCTCTGTCCTACTAGAACTGGATAAAGAAAAAATACATTATTTGGAGGGGGGAAAAAAGGGGAAAAAAAAGAAAAAAAAAAGGCGGATATCTTTTATCTTGATGGGCAAATGAGGAAAACTAATTTATGCAGCCAACAGATGGCCTGAGTTTGCTCAGGTCCTTTGCCTGGGCAGCAGTGCCGGGTGGGGGCTGCGCTGTCTCCCGGGGAGGCGTTCCAGGCACAGGCAGGAGCGGGTCCAGCTCTGAGGCACGGGCTGCCAGCCCGCGCGAGAGCCAAAAGCCGCCGAGCACACTGAGCCGCCAGCCCCGCCGGCCTGCTGGGGTTAAAGCTAAGCACACCTTAAAGAAACTCTCTGCAGTATGTCTCTGGTGCTTGCAGCTGATAAGTACCACAAAAAACTTTTCTGACAACTACAGTCACAGCTGCAATTTTATATCAGGCACGTCCCATAAGCTGCCACAGCTTTTCGGCACTTGCGAATTTTACAAAATTTATGTTGGGTCTTGGTTTGTTGTTTATTTTCCTTCAGCGGTCATTTCTTTCCACCAGTAACTGAGCAATTGGAATAAGCTTTCTTCCTCATATAGTAATGATTATTTTTAAAAATCAGTGGACCATAAGCAGAAAACTACTACCACAGATGACAGATCCTAATCAATTCAGATTGTAGTCTGGATACTTTTGAGGTGCTCGATTTTCAAAATAGCCACACAAAAAGCTTATCTCTGATTAAACCCACAAATCACTTTTTGAGGGGTTTGTGGGTTTTTTGGATGTTTTATTTTTGGGGGTAGGGGCTGTTTTGGTGGGGGGATTTTTTAGGACATATCTTAATAGTAGAACTGGCCTATAAGCCAATTATTAATCAAACAAATTTGGAAATAAAGACATTTTATTCTACAATTGAACACTTCAGAATTTAATTCTTTTTTTCTCTGAAACACATTAAATTTGCAGTCAGCAAACTATTTTGGAGTTAAATTGGCTGCCATGACCAGTCCTACAGACAAGGCAAGAGTAGAAATCAGTTTTATACATCCAGATGGTTTGAATCAAGACTGGAAATTTCAGAGGAACATCTAAATTGGAATGACCATCAAATCTTGCAAAACTTTCAGGTTTTCATATTGTCAGCAAACATTCATCCTGGTCACACAAAGAAGAGACACTGCAATCTACCAGGTGTTGATGTCTTGGTCTTTGAAGAGAAATGTAATGGCAAATTCTTTACATTTCATTTGTGACTGCATGCAGTACACCTTAACCAAAAGTCACTAAATTTACAGAAGAATAGAAACAAGATTTTGCAAATGGGCTAAAAACTGTAAAATAACTTTCACAGAAATTTTAAAACAATAATTTAAAAAATAATTTTAAAGGATTCACATGTTTCACTTGTGAAAATGTTTGACTGTTTGTTTTACTTTGTTCAATTATTTCTGGTCTCTTTTTTTCCAGAATTTTTTGCACAATTGCTCTTCATTTCCTACTGAATGGTGAAAGCAATAAGAAAAATTTAGTATAAACCCTTTTCATCTGGAGTTTCAATTAAGCAAAAAATCTAAAACTTGGAGAAAGCAGTAGTTCATTGCAAAAATGCCATTTAATAGTAATTAATCTTTTCACTCAACATGGTAAACAAACACTAAGAGAGCCACAAGAAAAGAAAATTCACATAGAGGCAGAGTTAAATACGTGCTCAATTAATGCAGGTTTGAAGCAGATGAATGACAGGGATGACTTGGAGATGGCACTGACCAGATATATAAGAGAAAGTGCTGATTGTCTGATATTTTTAAGCACTTAGTGAAATTTGGTTTCTAACAGCCTCAGTAGAAATCAAGGGGATGTCAGACTGCATCCACACAACCACCAACCAGAAAGACAATATCTTATTTGACTTAATCACAGAATCACAGGATGACCTGAGTTCGAAGGGACATTATTGATCATCATACCAACCTCACAGCTGTGGACAGGGACACGTTTCACTAGACCAGATTGCTCAGAGCCCCATCCAGGCTTTTCTTGAACACTTTCAGGAATGAAGCATCCACAGTTTCCCTGAGCACCCTTTGCAAGTGTCTCACCACATTTACAGTAAAAAATTTCTTCTTATCACCCAGTCTAAATCTACTGATTTTCAGTTTAAAGCCATTCCCCCCTCATCCTGTGTGCCCTTGTAAAAAGTCTCTTTCCAACTCTCTTGTGGCCATTTTTTGGTACTGGAAGGCCACCATAAGATCTCCCCAAAGTCGTGCAGGATGAGCAATCTTAACTTGTCTCAGTCTTTCCTCACAGGAGAGATGTTCCATCTCTCTTTGTGTCCTCCTGGACTCGGTCCAACAGGTCTGTGTCCTTCTTGTGCTGTGCTCAATGTAGAGCAAAGTTACAGTAAACCATACTGGTAATGCATTGAGAACCTGGATGGAAAATTTGTATTTTTATCCCTGTATCTAATTTGTTCTTCCACCAAATGTTTGATTCTATAAACCACAATTTGAAAGCAGTCACATTTTTCACATACCCAGCTTCTATAGGGAAGTTATTCCCATATCCCCAAGCCTGAATGGTTTGAAAGCTGAAGACTATCCAAGCATTGGACAGTGGGACATTTGTAGGAAAAAAATAAACATTTTCATCTTTCTTCTCCAGCACCAGCTATCATAAAAATTCAAAAGCCTGAATCACATAACAAGGAGATCATCACCACAAGAGATAGGAGCATCATTAAAACCTTTATAAGAGTCATTGTGGGTCCTACACCAAGAAAGCCTGACTTCAAGGCTGGCTTGAAAACTTGTATTTATTAGTGATTTCAAAAAAATAAAATTCAGAACAACTCCCACCCAAAAGAAAAGCCTTTGAGGTGTGCACAAGATTCCACACAGATCTGAGTCAGTGACTTTCCTTCTCCCCTTCTTTGTTGTACCCCATGGCAGGGCTTGGAGCACCAATCCACCCTCTTCTACTGCCAGTGAAAGATTTATCCTGCAAGCTACTAAACAAACAGCATTGGAAATTACTTGGAACTTCACACACTTCTTTATTTTCCTGAAGTGTGAGACCTGTCTCAACTACCAAGGAACAGTCTAATATTCATTAATTATTTAGGAGGTGTGTACATAATTTATTTGTTGCCTACTACCCTTTTCTTTAATTCACTGTAGCACTGCAGCAGTTCAGCACAACACTACACAGGGAAATGATACACACTCCAGGATCTGGCACCCTGGGACAAGCTTTTCCTTCTCCAAGCCTCCCACCTAGCAGTCTACCAAAATTAGCAAATGCTCATCTCAAATAGCTATAAAGGGTGTTATTGGCAAAGGTGTGCTCATTTGTCTTACAAAATACAATTTGGCAGGCTCCGTAGCTTGTTAAAAGGAAATAATTTGAATACAATTTATTAAATTTCTTTAACTAAATGAATGCAAGTTTCTATTGCTTTTTACATCTAAAATATTTTTTAGTACTTTAATCACTAATATTTTACTAAAAGATCTCAAAATTGCCAGTAAAACCCTGTCACTTCTCACAGAATAAAGCCTCATTGCATGACTAAGCAAAACCTATAAGGTCATAGCACAAAAATACTTTAATTCTTTTCTGAAGTTAATAGTCATGCACTTCTTTATTCAGGAAAGACTGTATTAAAATTGCACATAATGAACTGCAAGGTTTTAGGGGAGAGAACATGATGGAGAGAGTCACATTAAGGTGAAACAACACACCAATAGTTGAATGTGACAAGGATTGGAAAAACTGCCAGCTCCTCTGCAGAACGTGCCCCTCTCTGTTCAGTCTTCAAGGACATGTTTATAAATCTCTCACAAAGAGACATTTCCCTTGCTTCCTACAAAGCTCACCAGGACAAGTCAAACACTCCTGCACAAACTGAGAGAGAATGAAAGATGTTATTACATGGCTCTTGCTATATTGTGGCAGGCATTTGGGCTGGCCCTAGCATTGAAAATTTATTTAAATGGCCCTCATGCTGTATCACACTCAGAAAAAGAATTATTTTCCACTGCAGGAGAACTCCTTTGCCCCTTTGTTTGTTTGTTTGCTCTGAACACGTCAGTCGCCCACTTTAAAAAACAACAGAGCCTTTCCTTCAGGCAGTGGTAACTTGGCTGAGGGCCCAGACATAGGACATGAACATGCCAATCTCATTTCCATCACTGAATACCTCCATGGACATAGAAATCATACCAGCCAATGTCTTCAGAAGTTCAAATCCAGAATTTCAAAAATTAACCAAAATCACTGAAATTTTTCCAGCTTTGGAAAAGAGAAATTAAATAGCTCAACAATTCCAGTAATACTTACCTGCAAAAGGAAAATCTATGGATGTTTTTATTATTTCAATACTCTTTTCAAGACCACTTAGCTCAGCTAGGCTGAGACATCTCTGTCAACAATCAATGCCTTATCACCAAGTGCTTTATTGTCAGTCTAGCCCAGCTGGAGACTACCATGATTGCAAAAATTACTGCTCAAAGATAGTGCTGAGCTTGTAGTAAATTCAACCAAAACTTTGTGGTGGGTTTTCCTCCATCTTTTCTGAAAGCAACCACACCAAACTACTAACAGTACTTGTGAAATCTTTTTCTAGGTTTTACAAGCTTGTGTACTAAAGTAATTAACCTATTCAATAAATGTTAAAAATCCTTCTCAACAGAGTGAAACCTAAATAAAGGCCACGTAAACTATTCTCTTTCTTCCCACTCCCAACTTTTGGAAAGACCCTCCCATTGCCAATTCCCCCTGGTCCTTCCAATCTCTTGCTTCTTTCACTTTGTGGGACTACCAGGCCTCAGTGATCAAGGAATCTCTGCCTGTATCCTGAGCCATCAGCTCCATTTCAGTCCAGTCCTCAGCTGGAAAAAAAGTTCATTTCTTACTGAAATTTTGAGTAATGTTAAAATATAAACAAACAAACAAACAAACAAACAAATAAATAAAATATAGTTTTATTAATAATATTCAGTGTCTTAAATAATCACAGTATCTGTTTTATTAACTTTGTTTAGCTAACAAAATATCAACTAATGACACACATNATATATTATATATTATATATTATATATTATATATTATATATTATATATTACATATTATATATTATATATTATTATAGTGTTATTGCTAACTTTTTATAACTGTAGATATTCTCCTTTAACTGAAATTTTATTAGCCAAAACCAATATGATCTGCCCAGCATAAGACAATTCTATCTTCTTACTAGTGTATCTTATTTCCAAAATTATATTAATGCTTTCTATTTCTAATACATGCCAGGCACTTTTTCTTTCTCACAAGACACTTCTTTTCTTTGAACCAGAAGCAATTCATTGTGAAGCACATAGAAAAATGCTCATTTCTAAGAAGAATTCTGTGTGTTCAAAGGACTCAGTCTGAGTATTTTATATGTCTTACTCTCTGCTCCATATAGTGGATAAATAAGATCACAGCTGCTCCCTAGCAACTCACAGATGCCTTCATTCCTGAAATTCATGGCAAAAACACAAAGGAGGAAACCACCCCAGTAGTTTGCTGTAGCTGTTGCTTTTCAGAATCACTTGCCTGATCACTGAGTGCTCTAAAGGTCTGGGAGGACAAGTGACAGGACAGTTGATGTGCTGAAAACCATGGCTTATCATAGTAGTGACGTTAGGGAAAAAATTATCAGAGCCAGTTCATTCTTAAGTAAAACTCTCAGACTGAATTCTGCAAAATGCTGGGAACACTTATGCCTCAGTTAACATCAGAGAGAGGATAAGCAGTGCCAGAGCCAATGGGCTCACTCAGGTGCCTACTCAAAGGGAAGCATATAATCAGGCACACTTTGTAGGAATCATCAGCCCCTTTTGACTGTTGATAATTAATAGAGTAGTCCAGAGGACTTTCAAATTAAGAAGCAATTTTTGTAATTGCCACTTTGTATTTACACCTTGATAAAACAGGAGTTCAGCTTTGTACTTCTGCTACTTTCCAAACAGGAAAAGCAGACTTTAAATTCCCCTTTGTTAAGAAAAATATGTTTTAAGGTATTCAATTTTGCTTCCTAGTGATAAAAATACAGTATTAAATAACAAGAGGACATCATTTATTGGTTTCATAGCAGTTTTAACTCAGGCCTTTAGCTGAGACTGAATAAGAACTCAAAAATCCCAGTTCATGAGTACAAGTGGATCTTTCTTGTAACAGAAGAAGAAGAATAGGAAGAAAATGTTTCACATTTATTCTGCACTTCTGGTATATTTGGAGATGGGCACCTATGTAATTTCTCAAACTCAGTTATTCATAGGAAATTTTGGCCTGCCTTAGCTGTTCTTAATGCAATTTATCATGTACTGACTCTCTCCCCAAAAGTAATTTTAAATCTCAGAGAACCTGATTGAGGTTTTTTTGGCATTTGACTAACCACAGGACTTGGAAAAAGATTAGCTCTAATGTTTGGGGTTTTGTTGGGTTTAGTGTGTGTGAATTTTTTTTAAAGAAAATGTTTAATTTTATTCTCAGCTTCTACAAAACCCATCTGCATGTAAGTACCAAAAGGAGAGAATTTATTATTGTTGAAGCCAACAGAACATTATAAATTAATCAAGAACAGTGCTTTGCTCAAAGATTATCCAGATCATCAAATAGTAATTAAAGCTATGGTAATATTAGGCCATCTCTTCCCTTGAGCTTGAGCAAGCTTTGTTAATGCAGCCACCTATTCTGAGTGACTTACAGCTACTTTTGTTTGCTGGAAGAAGGAACACTTCAGAATTACAGTTTATTGCCAAGGGAGTAGAGAGAGAGTGGCATCTGCAAATAGTAAATGAGGCTCCCTGTGTTTTGGCAATCTCTTAATTTGCATTTGTATTACAAAGAAAACTTGCAGATATGTATTCACATTTTCCAGCTTCCTTTTTTAAAAATTATTTCATTTTCCTAACATCTCGTCATTGGTTAGCAATGTGTAAACTCGAAAGAATTCAGAAAGAGAATTCTATTTTAAACGCCTGCAGCTTTGATATTTGGTTGCACACAGAACATAGCAGTGGCAGTGGTATATCTCAAATGGGACATACATAGTTAAAAAAACTGTTAATAACTTTGGGAGTACCTAACTAGGCTAACCCATCTCATACATTATTATAATTTTGGTAAATGGACTCTGACTCCCCAATAAATATCTGAAATGACCATGTTTCACTGTACCAACCCCTTCATAATTCCATTCTAATAGCAATCCTGACCTCCCTTCTTTTCACCACACCCCTCTCAGAGACAGCAGACTGGTGTCCTTGCCTTAGGAATGAGGGAAAAGACAAGTGTCAATAGTGTGCAATAGCCTATTTATGCTTAGAAACAATGCAGTGTTGTGGTATCCATTACATTTTCCATTTTCAGGGGTGAAGGATGGACTGCACAATATATTATTATTTTTTTATGTCACAAGAATCTTGAAATTCAGGGTCAAAATACTGAAAAACTCCTCAGAACCAATGGCAATCACAACGTTTCAATCAAAAATTTCATTTTCTAATGAAATTCAAACTTACAAAGTCCACAGCCAGGACCTCCAGAGAAATGTCCAACAGATATATTCATTTGGGTTGTTATTCCTAAAATCAACTATCTTTAGAAAAAATTCAGTTCTGCATTTCTTCTTTATACTTTTCTTAATCATAAAACTCTCTATTATTTCAACCTTAACAAGGGTGAAATAGCATATTTTGGAATGTGTCCATATATCCCCTAGGTCCATCTGCTAGCTCACCAGAGAATGGCATGAGGTACAAAATTCTTTGCCTTTGGCTAAAGCATATACAAAACTAATCCAACTTGATACATACCGTAGTTAAATAAATAAATAAATAAATAAATAAATAGTAGATCTGGTAAAAAATAAATAGAAGTTTCAACTTCATGTATCTGTTTAATGTTTTTAAAAAATAATTTCAATTTTTTATAAAGCCTTTGCTAACTCATTCAATTTACTTTATGACTGTAAGGAAAGAACTACATTAATATCATGCCAATCATTGAGAAAAATAGTAAGCACAAAATTGTTTACTGGTCGGTTACCTGCCAAATCACCTTCTTAAGCAGGAATTGCAGGGTCCTATGACAATAGGGAAGATCATCCAGATACAAGTGTTACATGAATTTTAAGTAAGCTGTTAAAGTCTCCCCCTGCACAGATCTCTACACAGATAATGAATGAACAAGGCAAGCACATATGACAGCCTCTATAGGTCTAAGGCAGTGGTGTACCAGTAGGGTTCTAGAACAGAGCTTCTAAGACTAATTTAGCTAAAATCTGTACAATCCAACAGAAAATTACTCTGAGATATAATTCCTTATGGCAGAAGGAAGCTCTCCTGAATATCCCTGCTCCAGGGCAGCTCAAATCAGAGACCAGTCTCTCTTACAAGTCACTCATCTCAGTTAAACTCTAGAGACTGATCCAAGACCTGGAAAGCTGAAAGCGTGGCCTGGGAAGCTGCTGCCAATGTGAGGGCTTGAGCAGACTGGCACCATCTGTGCATTAGGCACACAGACCTCACACTGAGCAAGGGATGAAATGTGCTCCTGCAGAATCTCAGCTGGGCTGTTCACTAAGGAAGAGCTAATTATTACAAAACAGCACTCAAAAGACAAAATAAATAAAAAAATCTTCTAACAGTTGCTGGTGGACTCATTTTGTGAAAGAAACTCATCACCACATTTCATATACCCATACCAAGCTGGCTCTCTTTTTCTTTTGTAGGAAGAAACAGTATTTTTATCTTAGTAGGAATATCATTTACAGGCCAAGTCATCCTATATGGATTCACTCTACAGCTCCTGGAACTGTAATAACAGCCGGCCTTATGAACATCATGCATGGATTGTTTTTGCAGAGATGTATCAAAAAGCAAACAGATTCAGAGGCTAGAGCTCCTTAGAGCTGCCTCTCTCTCTGCTGCTTCGTTCATTTATGCTGTTGCCTGAAAAGGTTACACTGCACAAGATGGCATTATTTTGCTGTAACAGCCATAGTGAAGCTCCAGTGTGTTTGTCACATCAAAGCTCTTTAAACAGACCCACATTTCTTAATTCAGTGTTTCTGTAAAAGAGGATTCTCTTCAATCACTTTGGAACAGACAAGCTCTTGCATTGCTATAAGGCATATTCTCTAATCCAAGGCCTTCTTTTCTGGGTACTGCAGGGTTTCCCTCCTTCTCTCCCTCCTGTCCCTGGAGGTATTTTAGGAGCTGGAGTCCAAAAGCATACTTGTAGTAGTTTATTAGATTAAATGAGCTGTCAATTAGCTTAGTCACGAGTCTTTGCTGTGAACGGTCTATGTAAAAATGGAAGTAGTGCATACTTCCATGAAAATGGAACTACATACTTACTTAATTCTGTAGTTCAGTAGGCTCTTCACCCTTTTTTTCCTGTATGCTGAGGTATCTAGCTTTAGACCAGAATGTGCCTTTGAACTTTGTACATATTTTTGTCTATTCAAAGACAAAATGCCTACTGAGAAATGCAGTTAGTGAGATCAGTCTCAATATTTATATTGCTACATGGATTTTAAAATTCTATTAAGCTGCTGTCTATCCCTTCTTATTTTTTTTCTAATGGTCTATTTGCTCTGTAGAAACCACATATCATTCACACCAACGCAGCTTCATAATGTCTGAATGCACAGAGTTCACGGGTAAGACAAAGTCACATGAACTTTCTTAAGTTGAAATGAAAATTACATGACTATTTGTTGCTGTTGTTTTTGTTGTTTTGGTTTTTTTCTTTTTTTGAACATAATACTCATAAAACTAAAAAGAATATACTAAGTTGTGCTTTGTTGAGAGACAGCTAAAGAAGCACACTGGACAAGATTTTCCTGTGTATCCTGTATTCCTGCTTTCAAGTCTCAGGTTGTACATACATACAACACCTCCTTATAAACATTCCTTTTGCTCTTCCAGGGGAAATAAAGATCCTCGAGAAGGACTAAACAGTACCTTCTTCAGCTGGGCAACTATAGCCACAATAGCCTCTGCTTTTTGTGTAAAAATCTGCTGGGGTTTTTTTAATACTTTTTACCTGCTTGGCTTGTAAATGAAATGTTGTTAGTAATGATTCTTAGCAAATGAAAATTAGTGTAATCCACTGCAGTCAGTGGAGCTCTGCCAGTTTTCAACCAGCTGAGTATTTTGGCATCTTGAGTCCCGACTTCCTGCCTTGTTGAAGCAATCATTGCATTACTGTAGTGGGGATATTACACTGGAATTACATCCAAGTTGGAGTTCTCCCAGATCTCACCTAAACTCACAGTATTGTCCAAAAAGGCAGGATTTAAATATGTGCTTTAAACCTATTTTTGGAAGACTATCTTGAGACCATTCCCAGAGAGTATCACAGAACCAGAGAACGTGCTGACTTGGAAGAGACCTGCAAGGGCCATCGAGTGCAACTCCTGCACGTGTGCAGGACAGCCCAATCTCACCATGTTTCCTTTGGGCATCACAACAAGCAGCTCTCGCCTGCCTCTGCAGCTCCTAGTTTCTGCTACTCCAGTTATGCTGCTTTGCCTGGTTCAGGCTATGGGAAAGTATAGCCTCAATGTAAAACTCCTAATTTTAATGGCATCCGAGCTTTCTT
Source organism: Promerops cafer (assembly GCA_013398275.1). Classification (NCBI taxonomy): domain Eukaryota; kingdom Metazoa; phylum Chordata; class Aves; order Passeriformes; family Nectariniidae; genus Promerops; species Promerops cafer. The sequence continues at coordinate 193,780 of VZSE01008168.1, forward strand.
TTGCAGTTTTTCTTACTACAGGCATTATATTGCTGCCATCATTGCTAACAAGAGAAAAAGTGTATGAAATGTGCATCAGCACATATTCATATTTTCAGAGGCAGAATCACTAATGAACTAACTCCCAAATATTTTGTCTTTTTCTGCACTATGTGCAGTATTCATGAATATATTACTGTGTATCCTTGCTATACAGATATTTTCAAATGCTGTGGTTAGTGAGGGTTACAATGGCTTACTATGGCTATATTATATATGAAAAAGCAAGAGAAAGAGTGGTTAGTCACTAGGACAAGATTGAGATTCCAAATCACTGTAAGAAAATTGCGAATGAACAAATGAACAAAGAATCTTCTGAGGAAATTCTTCTCAAATACGATTCCATGAAATTTAGTACATGTTGAATGCAAATACCTTAAATACAGAAAATACTTTCCCTGGTTATCTATGTCCACACGGCAGAATAAATTAGACTTCTACGAAGGTACTGATCTCAACAGCACAACAATCCACTTGCTACATACCTCACCTGACTGTAATAGTCACCTACATTTTAATTTTTTTACTTCTTTGTCAGTACATATTACACTATGAGTTTTACTCTGGTTAAAAGTTCTCCCAGTCTAAAATCAAAATAATTGAGAATTAAAGTAGTACCCCTATTGCTCTCTCTCATTGTCAAAAAAAAAAATATTTTATAGTTCTCCAGAAGAGATCATTGTATAGTATAATTCCTTGCAAAGACCCTCAGACATCCAAGGCACATCTAAGGACAAATAACACTGATGAACCCTGGGATACTTTCTCTAAGTTATGGGAACACCATTAGCACTGCAGCTAATTGAAAAAGCTCTGGTTTATGTTAATTCACTCTAGATGAGATCATATTAATTGTGCTACTTTGAGAGCTATCTTGGTCACTTTAGAGATCTTCGTGGAGGACTTAATTGCACAAAGCAGACACAGATTGTAACTTCAGATGAATCAGTGGGAATTCTTCCCCTGAGTCCAGGAAAAGATTGACCAGGCTGTGAAATGGTTATAATCTGTTACATGTTCTTGCTAAGAGCTTTAAACTCACACTTGGAAAAATGAAAATTAATTTTCCCTAGAAGAAGGGAAGACATTTCTCCTACCAATCTTATTATTACAGCTTTTGACAGAAACTCATGTTTACTATTTTATAATAGGAGCAATCTGCTCCTTCTTTTTATATTATTCATTCTGCTTTTAAAGAGAGAAGAGGCAAAAAACCCAAACAAATTATTCCTTTTTTCAAATTTACATGAAGACTACAGGTTTGGTCCAAACAATTCCAGAGCTGGAAGAAGAAAAAAGTCAGAAAAAAAGCTGAAAATTCAATCTGACTGTAATAATTTTTAAAACTTGAGCAACTGAAGGCAAATTCTGTGAATAAAAGTGACAAGCATGCAGGCATGCTGTTTTTCATGTCTTGTAGTTTTTCCAAGATTGTGGCTCATTTCAGAAGAGATCTAATGAAATGTTAATAGGCAGTGAGCAGGAAAAAAAAAATAAAAGAATGTCATTCAGAGATGGGAAAGTGACAATAGCCTGTAAACAAGAGAGTGGGAAAGTGCATGGCTTACACCTTGCAGGGCTTTGAGTTTTCCCTTGCAGCCAAGAGAGCTAATTAAAACCTCATGACTAGAAAAAGACATCATGCTACTTAGGTCAAACACATGGCTTTGATACAGTGGGATATTTTACATGGAAACATCCCCCTTTCGTGCTTTTAATCCTAGGATTACAAACACATATCGATCATATTGTGAATATCCTCTGAGATAGCATTATTTGCTTGAAGTCTATTGTAAATTCTGTCTTTTCAAAAGAAACTTACCTATAGTATTCACACACTCATGTTTTTGTTTTTATCCACATGAATGTCACTGTGGCAAAGCTCTTAGCACTACAGATTATTAGGCTTGCCTAGTAGTTTTCATTATAAAACTGTTTAGCAGCTTGTAGATTTGCCAAATATTAACTACATAAACTAACATTTACCTCAGGGAAAAAAAGAACGACAACATCAATCTCTTGGCTTTTCAATATCTATTTTACTATGTGGTCCTTGCACAGGAAGACGTAGCAAAATGGTTGAGACATTAACTCATTGTTTTGCTCCAGTTAGAAATTCTGTGTAACTCATTTTCCTATTGCCTGTTCATCGTAGATTAAAACCTCAATGTTGTGTATTTAAAAATATTTTTTAATCTTTAGTGTTAAAAAAAATTTAGCCTGAAAAGGATCTGCAGATCACTGCAGAGATTTCATCAGCTAAATTGCTGAGAACACAGGTGTATTCCAACTCAGAGAACATCACTCCTAGAGAATGTCCCACCTTCTCTGCAGTTTAAGATCAGACTTGCTGTGGTCTCTCAGGTCTACACAGTGGGAGAAGGAGGAGAGGAAAACTGAATGAAGGACAAAGGGCAAGAGACTGAGATATGGAAACAGGAGATAATAGACTGGAAAATGGCAAGCAAAGAGTAAGGAGAAAATAAGACTGGAAGGGAAGGTGAAATAGAAAAATCATACAGGAGAAAATTACAGGTCTGGAACTGAGAATTAGTGATCAAGGGAAATGTGAGAAAGGGGAAGAGAAATTCCTGTGGAAGACAAGAGATGAGAGTATTGTGACAGGCTGGCCACACACACCTGGACAGAATGTTTTGGAAATGCTAAGAAAAATGAAGGAGTTAAGAGAGAGGTGCTGATCTGGAAAAAGCTGAGGAGAGAGATCCTAAAATAGAGACAAGAAACTAGTGTAAAATAGAAAGGCAGATTGGCCAAGCAGCAAAGGCAGGAACTGAGACAGAAACATAGCATAGGTTGAGGAGAAATGAAAGACAGCCAAGCAACACAGCAGGAAAGGAATAGAAAGTTGAATGGTGAATCAGCGGTAAGATGCTGAATGGTAGGGAAAAAAGAGACACAGCAAGTGCAGAATAGACCAGATCACACCTAAATTAGATAAGCAAAAAAGGACTCATAGCAGAAACTCCCCACCAGAACCTGGAGATTGACGATTTGCAAGTCTTGTTCTCTGTCAGCAGATATGGGTGAAATCCACCCACAAAAACTCCAATGAGAGTTCCATGCTTCCGAACCTTACATTTCCTCAGGAAGCTCAAGTGCTAGACATTTCTGAGTTGGAAACCCATGCTTGCACTAATCTGATGATTCGTGTTAGGATTTCAAGATTTTGTTTTCAGTTTGTTTAGGGTTTTCAAATATTAAAATGTGCACCTAAAGTATCTGCCTTATATTGTGTTTCAGTATGAAACACAGTAAAATATTAGGAAAGGCCAGAACTGAAATAAACTCTGCAATCTTCATTTATGTTCATTGTGCATGCAGTGACACAGCCCTTTCTTTTATAAGACAGTGGTGATCTCATCTGAGCTAATGGACATCTGAGGTAATCATCTAACCTCCTCTTGTAGTCAGTAAAGACAAAATGTCCTTCTGGGACAGGATACACACAAGACATGAATGTCTGGACACAAGGTCATTAAGGTCAAAGGAATACATTAATACACAATGCTAAATCTGACAATTTCACACGTTATTTTTTCTGTGTGTTTCTTAATGGCTTCGAGACCTCTGCGATCCATTTCATGGATCATTTGGGATTATTTTCTAAAAACCAAATCTCAAGGCTTCACATTCAGTTCCCCAGCAGCAGGGGCTTTTGCAGGCAAACAATAACTCAGTTTCCCGATGCAGCAGCAAAATTTCCCTCACCTCAAATCAGACATCCATCAGTTCAAAGAAAGAGCCATAGCACTTGTGCAGGGATAGGGAGAGGGAAACGTATGATCATATGGTTGTATACTGGATTGTGATGTATACACACAAAATTGTATAGGCAGTGTAATTCTGACATTCTTAATTATGCCTTCATTTTTCTGCAATGGCACACGTGTTGTCACCATCTATGGATAGAATAACAACACCAAAAAATCTCAATGAGAGATTTGTAAATTCTTCTCTAAAACAAACTTGGTGTTATATTTGAACAGCTGAATAAAAGTCGTTTTCATTCTCATCTATGTTTCTGCTAACCAAAAGCTGCCTCATTTCAGGAAGTATGTGTCAGAAGGATAGGTTCCCTCATTAATAGAGAGCAGAATTCTCCACCACTGTGAATGGTTGTTTCCTGGATACCACATTTGACAAACATAGAACATAAAAGTGCTTGCTTCAGGTGGTGGTGTTGCAACAATGGCAAGCCTTATGTCTGATACTGCAAAGCTGATTAAATATTATCAATGAGGAAGTGCTGCAACACTGAGAGTGAATTGATGGGTGTCTCTTCTCCATTTCTCTCTCAGTAAGCACTGCAGAGTTTAATCCCCCAAAATAATTTTTGTATGTTGGGATGAAATGATTGTAAAGCCTAGAAGATGCAAGCCTGTCTCGGTTTGGGAGGAGGTGAGGTTTTTTGGGAAGTTTTAGTTAAACCAATCAGTGGTCAGATTCGAATATTGACACCTGGTGTGACCACTGAAGACGTGAGTCACCTCTGAAGACACACGGGGTTAAAAGCAGAGATTTCCCAGAGTTCGCTCTCTTTCGCCCGTGGTAGCCCAGGGAGCGGCACCATCTCTGCCCCGCCCGGCCACATGGCTGGGTGGGGGAGGGGAGCCATGGAGGCCCAGGCTGAGGTAGGCCGGAGCCCCGGAGAGAGAGAGAAGGTGGAAGGGAATGGAACCGGGCCAGCTCCTGCAGGACCGAGGGGTGGAGAAAACACCGAGGTATCTTTTGTTCCCCCCCAACCCCAGAAGAGCGAGCGAGCGAGCCTGTGCCGGCAGAGGAGGCAGCAGGGGGG
>VZSE01008168.1:202404-250147 GCA_013398275.1 Promerops cafer
TTTTTTTTTTTTTTTTTTAGTGAAGGACTTGCATTATCTCATTGTGGTTTTGGGTTTTTTTAAGTGTGACTTTAAAAAAAATAAATAAGGGCCTTTAGGCATTGAAATGCTTGTCTGGTGCTCCTTTTAACTGAAGCCTGCAGTGCAATATCTATCTGACAGCTGCTCATGGTCAGAATTTATTTAACAATTGGAAAGCTGTCACAGCAAACGGGAGTCCCCATGACTTAAAGAAGCAGCAGTCATTTTTTTTCTGCAAAGGGCACCAACAGAAAGCCTGTACAAAAGGCTGGTTTGCTCCTACCATTATTAGGTTGGCACAAACATTGCAATGGATGTCCTATTGAAAGGTGATTATGTTCTGCAGGACAATTGACTGTAGCCCCCTTCTCCCACATGCAGGTTGTCCCTGTATGAAGCAGTGACAAGACAAAAGGAGTGTGCACATGCCTTCCCACAGCAACGTCCAAGTGATCTGAATGATGGAGGGAGCTGTCTGATTAAAGATAGACAGACACGGGTCATTTTCTGGGGAATTAGAAGGTATAACCCTGCTCCTGTCAGCTGGGCTGTGATCAGATTGATGATAAAATAGCCAAAACACCAAAGAGCCATCCATCCACATTACATGATTTGCCAACCTAGTGAAACAGCTATTTTGACAGCACAGGAAGATTTTGTTTTCTTCCTTTTCCTACTGTATTTTTTTCTCATTTTTTTTAAGCAGGACAATTATATTTGCTAAAGTCAAAGAATTTTCACACGTACACCTATAGCCACCCTCCAGGCAGAACTAAATATAGCAGGTGCTAGACTAAAAAAATCTTACTTTTAATTTCATTAAAACCTATTTTTATATTAAACTTGTACAACAGAGCACTGCACAGTTACAAGGGTAAAAGAAACCAAGACATCTTGATGCAGAGTAACCTGGCTATAACCTTTTTCTTCCCTGCTGAAACTGATGCAGTATTTTTCTGCTGACTTCAAGGAAAGTAGATTCATGTAATGATATGCCATATCTTTGTAGACCACACACTAATTTAAGGTCCATTAGCTGACTTCTGCTTGGATAATGTATTATAATCTAAAGAGGCAAGGATAAACCTTAACTCTGACAGTCGAAGTCACTTGGTATGTTGGCGATCCGCATCCAGTTCTCTACAGTTAAGGTTACATTCAGCTCAAATTTCTTTATAGTTCTTGTATATAAAAATAGCAACAATTGAAGTAATGAAAGCTGTCAGTAGTGAGAGGAAGAAGTGTTTTCAAAATAGGTCAATATTTCTCTGATCATCAGAAAGGAAAAAAAAAAAAATACATAACACACTGCTCCTGATTCAATTGAAAAGTGATGCTCAGAAAATGAAGATAAATGAGATTAGTTCCGGAAACTGAGAGAGTAAGCCTTGCTATATTTTTTCAGGCTAACCCCACTTAATTTTTTTGCTCAGAAAAAACCTTCACTTTCAGGTTTAGGTGTTTCTTAGAAGATTTGCTGTTAGTGAAGGAGGGGGAAAAGGCTACAAAATTATCATAGCAGCAAGCTTCACAACCATTCTTTGTCACTCTTAGGCAACACCAAAGGGCAAATAGAAATTCTTATAGTAATTTATAGAATGCATGTGAATGGAAGTTACAATAGAATTACTAACCTTCTACCCAGAAATTACCCATGCTTCTGCATTTACACTTCTCACTGCACAACTAGTGATTTTAAATACCACTATATATTTTTTTCATGACCTAAGCTGACAGCACTCATCTTTCAGATTTGGTGACAGATGGACAGGTTTATAGACAATCTGACTTTTGAAGGAGAAATAAAGGCAAATTTTGTGAAATACTGAAGAAATTTTCATAATGTACCAAAATTCCACTGACTCTAAAACAGAATGAAAGGGAATGTATATGAAGAAACTGATGCAAAGGTCACTAAATCCCATTGTTATCACATCAACCTCTCAAATGTCCGCTGTCTCCATAGCCAGAAAATGAATAAAAGAGGGTAATATAATTTAGATGTGACATAAAAACACATGAAGGCAAAATCGCCCATCTAAGGTTTTGTGAATTTTCCAGATCTTACTACAGTGTTTGTAATAGTCCAGTTAGATTCCACAGAGGGGATTCAATTCCATCATCCAAAGACAGGCTCATCTCATTCTATGACTTCTATGGTTACGAACACCTTGGGGTGATGCACAGTCCTCCAATACTCCTTTTTCTGATGTTTGAAGATTTGCTAATGCACTATTTGAAGGTACTTATAACTATATAAGTACTACACATAGTAAATCACAGTTTGAAATGAAGGTAAGGATTCAGAAATTTAAATGAAAAGAGGTGTGTTCTACAAGCATTGAAGACCCCTCTTTTATTCCAATGCAATAATAATACAGGAATATATATCAAGTGCTATCTGTTAAAAATATATCACACAACTTTGAATAAATGTTTGGAAGAACGCTTTTGTAATAAAAGCAAAACAAAGATTAATTATGACATTTGGCTGTACTGAGTGAGGAAAATATAGAAGCTATGTGATCTCTGTGCATAAAAATGGATGCACAAAATCTTCTGCATCTTCTTCTCCACAGGCAAAGATATTTCCTTTGTTGGCACGAAGAAAAATTAGTACTTTGTTTCTTTGCCCTCTTTGACAGTCTTATCTTTCCAAATGTGACAAGCTGCTGACCATGTAGTCTGCAAGGAACTTCCAGAGATAAGATAGCCCCAATGGTCAAGGCCAGATGGCCCCTTTTGTTCTTTCCTGTTTTCAAAGTGTAAAACCCTTGCTTGGAATAGTTATTTTACATTTCTCAAATGGAAACATTTGGGAAGCAAGACATAATTTCTCTGTCATGTCTGTCATTCTGTAGACAGAAAATGTCAATGTAGATGGAAATCTCTTCAGGATACATTTGATTCTTAGTAGCAGACATCCATTTGATTCTTAGTAGCAGACATCCTAATGTTCAGACTTCGGGGTTTTAAGCTTTTAATTCACATGGTTACTCCATCCAGTCACAGAAGATATAATATTTTTCCATTTTTTCCCCCAAACACTCCTTCTCCATATGAACACTGTCCATCTCCATCATAGCCTTCACAGAACAGGCTCTCAGGAGAATTCCCAAATGACTGCTCTACCAACTGTTCTTTCAAGAACTCCTCCTGTACCACAGATAAATTGGGAACAAGGAATCCAGAGATGCAGCATTGGTACAGACAGAAGGAGAAGGAATGGCTCTTTGACTGGGCCAGCAGCTCAAGATATTTAAGTTTCACCACCGACTTCCATGAGAAAGTCAGCGTCAAGTCAATTGTTCGCAGCACGCGACAGGCAGATCCGTCGCGTACCCTTTTCTGTGTACTTTTTTTTGAGAAAACACTGCTTTGAGAAGAATACTGAGACACAGTGGCAGGTGCAAATATGGAAATGGTCAACTGTGAATGGCACCATGAGGTGCTTAGGCTTTGCCCCATTGCCCATAGAAGCAGAAACCTTTCTCTATTCTCAGGAGAAAGGGCTTCTAGGCCAAACTAACTCCTTTAACCCAACATCTCTTTTGGAGCACAGCCTGAATGGCTGTTTTGCTCTCACCTTCCAACAAAACCTTGCCTAAATACCTCCATCAGAAGGCTTCACAGATGGATCGGGGAAGAGCTCACTCTGACCCAGAAGCTGGACCCACTGACTGCTGCTCATTCTCATTGAAATAATCTCTCCTCATATTTCAGCTTTTCATCTGTAACTTCACTTTACATTTTAACAAGTGTGTAGCAGATTCTTCAAAGTATCCCAGATGTTAAGCAGAAGTGATCAAGTAATTCCTTCAATATGGTGTCCACTTTCAAGAGCATGGTCCTATTATTTTATAACCTTGTTCAGTATGAGCCAAGTGCCTAAGAGGTGTTTAACTACACGTGTTCGTAATTATAGTTTCTGCTTCACAAATATTTCCTTTTACTCTGCCAAAAGTGTTCTTTTGCAGTCTAAAGCTTCCTAGCAAATAACATGAAAAATACCCTCTCATGGAAATTACAGAAATTGCACAAAATAACATTTAATAATTTAAGCTCAATCTTTAAAGCAGCCTGACACAGTCAGCTGCAAAATTGCTATAAGTTGTAAAAAAGACTCCTTAAAAATGATTATGTTTTAATTATCAAAGATTATACTGCTAAAACAGCTCAACAGAGAAGACATAACAAATTTTCAGCTCAAATGACTGCCAGAAGAGCTCAGCTAGATTTCATTAAAGGCTTTTACAATAAGATATACATGTACTACCGTTATTGCTTACCATTGAAAAAGCAATCAAACTTTCCAAATCTAGTTACCATTTTTGTGACTGAGAAATATAAATTCAGAATGAAGAATCCCTAATTTGTTTCTAATCTGTACCAGATTAAAAGCAGTCATTTAGTTTTAAATTGCAATGGTCTAACATATGGCCAAGGATATAGGACTCATGGAGGAGCAGGCATTGCTGGAGAGACCTGGATGTATTTGAAGCCACCAGAGATCCCCCAAAAGAGCAGGTAATATGCCTCTCATCATCTCTTTGCTTCATCGAATATTTGAATATAAAATATCTAGTAAATACTAGCTAACTAGTATTTAAAGTGTCTAATGCAACTGGACACACTTTAATGCAATCTAGTCTTTGCAAAATTTCTCCAGTAAAACCACAGATATTCCACTAAAATTATACATGCGATGTGGTAAGAATGAGACTGAAATTGAATCTCACATACGTCACTGCAGTTATTCCAGTAGTTCAACAATGGAATCTGGATTAGAGGCTAGTCCTTATGCAAATTAAGATGTAAACGCTGCTATTTTTGATGGTTCTGTATTATATGGAAAATCTGCTAATAGCATAATGCCTTTGGAGAATAAAAAAGCATGGCTTAAAAAATGATTGAAAAATAAATCTCAGTTGTAATGGAATTTTACAAAGTGCTTAACAGCACAATTTTGCTAAGACATTTCAGGCAAACAATTATTTTATCAGTTGTGTTTAACATATCACACTCATACTTTAACCATAATTTATATTGAAATTACTTCTTCCCCACACTAATAAGCATTACATTTTAACACCAGGGAAAAAAAATATATTAAAATATGATACATTGAATACCAGTAAAGATGAGATTAAAGGAAAAAAACTGATTCCTACAAACTAGGAACATATTCATAATCAAGTATGTGCACCGATTCAATTGAGTATTTCATCTAAGCCACACAATTTATGCCCTAACCATTTCAGTATCTTGTTTTCACGCATATTTTATGCAGAAGCTGCACATATGGACTGGACTTGTCTGTTCTTCATACTGAATAAATTGTATAGGCCACCACAATAAGACACATACATTTATCTCCTTAAAGCATGCAGTTAGTTTGATCTGCTGTTTTGGTTTATGTTATACTTACAGGAATGTCAAGATAAGCCTTGAGAGAAATGACCCTCTGTTCATCTCATTATGTCATCACCTACAGTTCTGTGGAACTGAACAGCAAAGCTCCCCTTGAGTTTAGCAACACATGGATGCAGTCTTCAATCAGTGTTTTTCACTGACTTTCAGTGAATTGAGGTATAAATCAGCACCCTTATTAAAAATCAAGTTTGTTTGGTTGGTTTTTTGTTCTTAAATTTTGGTGGGGGGTGGGTTTAGTGGGAAAAAATAGTATTAAAGTACTTTGTCTCTTATAGAATATATTAGGCAAGTGCAACTAAAGCAGTGACAGCATCATCAGGGAGCTGAGTTACTCATTCCTCTATTTTTATCGGATTGCCTGAGGTAGATTTTGGCTGTAGCAGCAGAAGTCCAAGACCCAGGACTGACACGGGCACCAGCAAAACCCTGAAGTACCCAGCCTGCGCTTTGCTGCAGCGAGGTACAGGAGCAGGTGAGTAATTCCCCCTGTGCAAGTCACACTGGCCACAGAACTGAAGTACACAGCAGAATTGGAAGGCTGCACTCAGATCCTGGACAGCAAGTCTATCTTTTCTGAGTTTTCCACTTGCCTAAATGTAAAAGTTAAAAGTAAAAACTGAGAAATGTTTAGAGACAAGCAGGTGTTTACGTGCTCTGAAAGACAGGCCGTGATTTTATATGGAGACTCTTCTTTATAAGTTTGTATGAAATTGTTAAAATTACTTAAAAGATACATTATTTATAACAATTATTTAATATTAAATTAATACTGAGAATATTCTATGATCATTTAAGTACTAAAAAAAGGAATAAAGGTTGATTAAAAAAAAGTGTAGGGCTTTTTTACACAAATATGAGCTGTTTGCTACCAAGCTTCAAATTTTATAACCTCCTTTCAAATGCATTTTTCTGTGGTGTTGATCCCCCTTGTTTAATAATGTCAAGGCTTCATAAATAAAACATCTGTTACATCAGATATCAGAATGTCACCTTCTGATAAACCTATGTAGCCTAAGAAAAAAACCCACTTGACTCCAAATATACACCATCAATGTACAGCTACTCTTCTTCTAATTGATTATATTCTTTCAAATTATTAAGTACTTTTAAAAGAAAATTTGTTGTACAGTGTACAGTACTCCAAAGCATATTACTTGAAAGTGGCACATCCAAATTAATCAGCTGTTTCCTTTGCAAATATATTCTTTTCTTCAAAGCCTGACTTCCAATGTGCAAAGCTGTCACCACCCTAATGTGCCACTGCTGTGGCATGTGTAGTAATAGCATTTAGAGTAATGAAGAGACTTTTTTTTGGGAAAGACCTGAACTGACTCCATATTATGAAAGATACGCACAATCTGCATTCAGTGCTGCCATTTAAAACAAAAAGTAAAATATCACAACAGAAGAGTCAAAGCAGAGATTATGGCACAGGCTAAAGAATGACACAGAATATTAAATTCCTACAAAAATTAACATCAAAATTAGCATAGCCACGCTGTCTTTAAATTCTTTCCATTTCACAAAGTCATGCTGAATTACACGGAGTTTTTGCTAAAGGCGCAGCTGGCGCATCGTTGTTCCTGGGATGCAGATGCATATTAATGGATGTGTGAAAAGGATAATAATATATGAGAAATAAGCAATGCATTCTTTTCCTCCTCCAAGAGATTGTCAGTGTGTTCCCCCCCACACACTGCAGTTTGCTGTCTTGAAAACAGGAGGTCACGACTCCTGATCACAGGATCAGGACAATGCCTGCGCAGGCTGGTGCAGGAAAACCTTAGATGAATTAAATCCATGGCTGTTTCTCCAGGGTGTTAGAGAGAGCAGCTGTGTATCAGAAGTGCTAGCATACTGTAAACTACCAGAAAATTTCAATGCAATTACCCTGTAAAGAACCAGCAGAAACCAAAACCATATTCAATCTTCCACTTTAGAAAATTAACCTCTAGAAATGGCTGGTGTCGGGTGTTGCAGGCCAGTTCAGTCATAATCAACTGTGCAGGTCTTATATTTCTGTTATAATCTTCCATTTGTTATTTACAGCACTTGTCTTAAATCTGAAGAAAGTGGAGATTGAAGGACAGTGTTTAATGTCATTATTTGAGTGATACAAAAGCCTTGGCTTCATTCTTTTTCTTTTAAAGAATTCTTCTAGATAGCTCAGGGATTACTTACATAAACCTTAGAAAAATAAGAGTTCACGTTCGCGATGTTTGGGTTTCGCTTCTGAAAGGCTGTTTGAAGACACTGCAAGTGTTTGATTCAGAAAGCTCAGGCACAGAAATGGTTTCCAACTGTGCACACGGGGCTAAAGGGCCGTAAGGGTCACTTCACAGTAAAGCTGAACAAGAATGACACTAAATGTAATTCAGCTCTAAAACAATTCCTTCTCAAAGCGGCTTCGCTCTCCTTTCTCAGGCAGGGGTAAATGCTTGAAGGTCAGGAGGCCACAGTGCTTGTCAGTGCATTCAATGCACATTAAAAAGACAGGCTATTAAGCAAAGGTCTCTGACATTTACTTGGGAGTCAACCCTCCCCTCTTCCAGTTGTCCCCTTCCCCAGTTTCAACACATTCTCTAATTAAGCATCAATACAATGCAACATAATTGATGTAGTAGTCATTACTGGGAATTGCCCATTCTCCTATCAAATCAGAGTGTACAGAAAAGGCCATGTTTGAAATGGGTGAACTTAATTGCCCGATGGTCCCCAAGAGGGTTGTACAAACAGATCAAGACATCACACACACACAACTGATCTCAGCTGTGACACAAGCTTTTTGTCACTCCCTCATCCATCTTTGCTTACTAGGGATAATGGTGACTGGATTCGACACTGGACAATTTAATAAATAAGAGCATTGGATGTGTTTCAAATGAAGCATCCCAGAATGAAGGATTTAGTGACATTTTGATTAAAGGTCCATACATAACAAAGGCTTTTTATGAGGCAGCTGCTTAAAAGACAATCTATTTGAGCAAAACCAGAGCAGAGTAGCTGGTATCCCTTGGCAATTTACTGTGAAACATTTGTTTGCTTCACAACGATCTGGTTCACAATCATTGCACTTGCATGGTTGGTTGATTAAATCAGTATCTCTAGGAGTCATTACACAGAGCAAAGGAAAAAAAGTCAACTGCTAAAGTGATGCCCTTTTGTGTTATGAAAAACAGACACATCAGGAAGGTGCTTTCCTTTTTCTTTTCCAGCACCTTGCTCTCTGTTTCCAATTCCAAGTAAAAAGCACTAGGGTTTTAAGTTTCAGAGTCAAAAACAGTATTTGATTAAGAAAAGTGTTAATCCAGAACAGTGGTGGTAGCTGTTCTGAAGGAAGTGCACTACCAACAATTTAGTAATCAACTACAGATTCACTGACAGAGATCTAGGAAAGTACTGAAAACATTTTAAAAAAGAGGGAGGAAGGAAGGAAGGAAGGAAGGAAGGAAGGAAGGAAGGAAGGAAGAGGGATATAAGGGCTTACAAACAGAAACAACAGTAATTTGAATGTGATCATGCAAAGAACACAAGCCTCCACCGCAGGCTGCCTCTCCCATGCTGCAATCTGCACTGTGACAAGTAAAGAGGTTGGTTCCAGCCTGGGTTATCAGAAGTAGCTATAGAATATTTAAAAGACACAGATAGGAAGTATTCAGGCAACAGAAAAGAAGAAAATAAGAAATAGCTTGACAAGCAGGGAAAATGTCAACTCTGGGGGATCATGCTGCATTTATTTAGGCCTGGCTGGGTGTCAGTAAGTAGAAGGGAATAATAGATGGAAGGGACAGAAAGTGAGAATGAAGGGACAGTTCTTATATTACAAAAGCACAAACTAAAAGATTGAATTGCCTAATTTAGACAGACTTCTGTGAATGAGTATATTTCAACTTTTTAAAATTTTATTTATAAAATGCTACCCTAGGCAGTTTCCAAATTGCTTAGTGCAAAAGCTGTCGATGTCATTAGAGGAAGATGGAGGAATCTTTTAAGCTAGGTGCAGTTTCTGTATTTCTCTTCGTTGTCAGGACTGTAATACAATTTTGCTGTGACAACACACAAGATTCCAAGGATACACTGAATGCCTCAAGAGCTCTGAATATGTAACATTCTCCAGATGGGAGGGAAGGCAAAAACTTTTGTGCAACTGTGTTCACTCTGAAACAGCAGAGCCATCCGTATCTTTGCCAGACACTCATTCAGAGTGTCACACCCTATACAGTTACCTTCTCCATAATCATATTTCTCATAATTTTCTTTTTACTTTTCTCTGCATCTGACATGTTAGGCTAGCATTTTCTATATCAAAGTTCTTTCTTACCTCTTCCATTACATGCATGTTAAAATTAAATTCACAGCACGGTAAGCTGTGTGCCATTTGCTTATTTCAAAATACTGTCTCACACAGAAGTATTTTTCATTAATTTATAGTACCTGAACACCTTACACAGCATGTGTAACTCAAATAAAACTGCCTGCAACCAATCGCTGACCCAATCAGCTGAATTTTGTCAAAGATTCTAGTTAGATTGCACAGAAATCATCAATCAGGCCTCAGATTCAAGGGGTTTGAAATGTATTTATGCTTAGATGTAATATTCAGAATATTTTTATTTTACCTTGAATTTAACTGGGTTATTTGAGAAAGCTGACAACAGCCCTTTAAGTATTAGCCCAGCTTCAGGAGGAACTAAAGGCAACCAATCCTCTCAATGATTTTACTGTCTGAAAGTTAAGCAGCAGTAAGAGGGAGGTGCTTTGTGTGTAGACAAGGTATGTTAACCTGGCAAGAACTAAGAGTGGTTTGTTTGACTGACACACCTTCAGTTCTCTGTTGCATGATTATAGACAGAGGCTGTATCTGTACTGTAACTTTACACAGTGCTCAGTGCTACGGAGCACAGATGACATCTCTGAATGTTTTCAAGACAAGGCTGAGATATTTTTCAGTGTCTGAGGAATCTGTGTACCCAACCTCCATTACATTAATGACAATTGGAGGGACGTTTGTGTGATCTACTTTGGATTCTTGTTGTAGGTTTTCTAAATTTCCTTTTTAGAACTTTCTGCCTCTTGCCATTGTGTGGGTAAGTTGAGTGCCTGAACTGGGTTTTCTGAGCTGTGCCTCAGGATTGTATCATGGGGTACATAGTACAGGGGCTTTAGTACAGCATCCTCATGGCTGTTTTGCACAAAAACCCATTCCTACACTAAATTGTCAATCTGCCTCTCTCAACAAAATCCCCCTCTCAAATTCAAGTGAGAGTTTGAGAATGGGCCAGTCTGCCACATCCACAACCACCCGATCTGTGTGGCTATAGAAGAGGGTAAACAGAGACATCTGATCAGCTTCCATTTGCAGAATTGGCACGTCCTTTCTGTGTACTAGCAATCATGATTGCAGAAGGCTATCCTGAAAGCATTCTGAGATCAGCTGATGTTTAAAAGGCTCTTAGCACAAAACAAAGTAGCACAATCAAAATTTTATCAATTTATTCCCCTTTCTAAGCATGTTGCTGAAACATAACCTCTTTTCATTTAGAATAGAGTGCAGTGCTATGTGAGATCTGTTGCCTGCAGTACAACTGATGATACTTTAGATAAGAAGGATGAGATAGCTTTCAGTCCTACAAAGGTAACACACCACTTTAATGAAAGTTTAGAATTTGTGTTTAATATTTCATCAACTTAATACTTTGATTTATGTAGGCTACTGTATGTCCTCAAAGGGAAAGAGGAGAGTATTTTCACAGAAGAGCATTTGGGGAGAAAAATGTTGACATTTCTAGTCAAGTTAAACTCCTAATTGTGTATAAATCTTTTATAGATCTCCTATTTCTCTGAATAAATTACTTTCACATTGCAACAACAAAATCAGACATTTCTAAACCATGGTTTATGATAAAAACTCATCATAAAACACTAGCTTCTCATCATTTCCAATACAGAAACAGCACTAGTGTCAGACATCGAAAGAAGCATTACTGCACACACAATACAGGTCTACTATCATGTTCTTCAACAGTGCAGAAATCCTTTATTGAGACAGTCAATAGCAGTTCTTGATAAAATAAATGGAGGCAAAACATGAAAAGGCCAAAGAACAGAGTAATAGATTTCAGCACAAAAGTAATGAAATTCTTAGAGATGGTGTCATATTTGGGTATCTGCACCCTAAGGAGTGTTAGCTGAGAAGAAAGGTTTATGTATACAAACTTTAATATTGCAATACTAGGGGTTTCTCCTTCTCTTTTTATACACATTCCCTTTTTATAGTATACAACAATGAGATATTGAAAATGTGCTATAAAAGTATCTGATGGCTATCGGCTTTCCTATGTAAGCAAGGTATTGGCAGCTCAGTTACCACACCTTGACAATGCTAGATACAAAATAATCAAGCAGCATGTTCTGCACTAGCAAACTGTGAAACCTGATTCACCATTATAATGAGACTGCAGTATTCCCTCTTCTCCACTTCTGATGGGATATACCCTGAAGTTGTATCTTGCTCCGCCTAAAATTATTTAAGATTTAGCAAATGCACATTTATGCCTTTGACTGTTGACTTTTGCCAGGTCCTTTCAAATGCCAATCCAAAAAGCATGTCAGCACAAGGAGGACATCATCATTCACACAGTCCATTGGTAGTGGTCTCGATGAGGGAAAGTGGGCAGATTGACTTTGTTCCCACAAGAAAGAAGTAAGTGACCTATGAAATGTGAAGTCGACCTTTTATTTGTTATCAGTCAGCTGGACAAGTGAAAGGGACCACCCTCTTTGTTATGCTTATTGGCCTTTTGTCAACACTACAAGCTCCAAATAGGTATTTCCTGAAAGGCTAAACAAATTACAACTGACCTGCCAAATCATAAAGGAAATCATGGCAGAACCATGAAAAGAATCACCATCCTGGTCATGGATTCACTAGACTGTTGGGCAAATAAGTGGGAGCAGAAATATCTTCGTTCTGCAAACCTCTAATCTCTCCAATCCCCTGATATTCACAGCAAAGTAGCAAGCAAAGCCATTCAGAGCAGTTGTATCTCTCCACATCCACTCAAATAGGCTCTCAGTTGATGCAGTAAAAGAGTTATCTTATGCTACATTACTTTGCAGTACGTTTACTCTGGTATAAGTTGATTTGGTTTAGCAACTTCCACAGCAAGAATGACATGACATACCAAAAGCCAAGTCCTACTATTACACTGTGAAAAATTGACATTAACCAACAAGCCATTTAAAGTTTCAAAAGAAAAGCCAACAAATATCTTTGTATGGGGTTATATTTAAAAGATAAGCAATTATTTCTTTCTAAAGCTGTCTGATTATGGATAAAACAAGATGGTCCCTGCTCCTTTCCAAGCTTGCCTCTACCACAAGCACGAGACAACTCAGAGACAAACAGTTCTCCGACTTCCCCATGCCACCTTCAAGCACTCCAGGCCACAGGATCTCATGGAGTGGTCCCAACTAATTCTTCCAGAGCTGTGTCTACTCGCACATCCTCTAGGGAAATACCACTCCTTACACAGTCAGAAAATTTAACACTTGATTTCTCTTTTAGGGCTTTTTTTTTATTCATGGCACCATGCCAGAAAGCCTAAAAAATTGGAGAAGTGCTGACGTTAGCTGACTTGTAGCCTGATCTGAATAATCCAAACTATGGCTCTATTTTATACAAAATTATGAGGTTCCTCATGCATTGGCTCATGGCCTCTTCCAATAGTTTTCAGCTTCTATCATATAGATACCACTTAGTCCATTGACTTAGCCAAATGATAAATACACTCCCAAGCTTCAAATACTAGCAAACAGCATGAGTTTCACTAGTGCTGTGTGCTTCTATATTCCTACTGAGATGTCTCTTGGTCAGCACATCTTCTGCTAAAGGTGGTTTGTGTTACAGGTGGCTGGTGTGGACTTCTGTTACTCCTTTGATAGTCATTTCTGTGACTATGCACAGTGTACTCAATGGTTTAACTGCTTAATCAGCCACATACTCAAGTTCACATTACTTAGGAGACATGCCTATAGTAGACTCTGTATTTTTTAAGACTCACATAACACTCTCTTAGCCTTAAGCAAAGAAAAAATGGATGATATGACAGGTTCCTTTCAGCCAAATTCTATTGATCCAGTAAAAATCTTACTGCAAATAATTCCACTGTTTATGGGCTTAAATGATAGGATTCTTTCACAGCACTCACTGAACCCTATCTAAAGAGAGAAAAAAGGAGTTACCACTAGGTATTTCAGTAAGTTCTTTTTATTTTTTAAAAATTATTTTGAAAACATTAAAGCAAACTTACACATGTGCTCCAGGCAAAACCTAACCATTTTCATTCCCCCTAAAAATTCTTTAAACAAAGTGAAAGGAGGAAGATTAACAAAAATTTCCCCTCAAACCTGGTAGTAGAGAAACACAAGAATGTTGTTGAAAGCAAACATATTATTTCTCTGTTGTCTGTACTTTTTAAACATAGCTCTGTTTCCAAAAGATGGAAAGCTATAAAATGCTTTCACTGACTCTCCATTTTATTGGTTATCTACTGCCTTCACAATCATGATTACTTCCATGACTCTATATAATCAATTACTTTAAGTAAAAAGCCACTCTAACTAATGATACACATTAAAATTGCATCACTAAATAAGGAAGCACCTCAAGGAAAATCACAACACATACCCAAAATGTTCAACATAGTCTTTGAGTGTTAGCAGTAAGCAACGAGAATTCCTTGCAACAGAATGAACACTTTACTGCATGAAGTAAAGGCATTCATAATATGAAACTTGACATGCTGGAAGCAATCAAACAACAGTAATTGCAGCTTCTGTTTGAAATTCTTTTGGGGAATTTGATGAGCTCCTGTTTCAATACTGTGTGCTTTAAGATAAATTATAGTGATAGATATTTGCACTCAAGTGTTTGTGTAGGACAGTGGCCACTGAATAGATATAAGAATTCAGCAGACAGTGCTCATTACAAAACTATAAAATAGTTCTTACAGCTGTTTTTCAAAGTTTTTTTAGATGTGATGCAATTATATGTAATAAAATACTTCTAACTTTCAGTAGCAAAAAGAAACTCCATAAGAAATGCTAGTATTTTCACAGTAGTTTTAAACAAATCTCCGAGTTCTTTAAATGGCTGCATATGTGTGTGTATGTATCTGTATATACACATACAACTTTACATATAAACACAATTTTACAGAGAGGTCTTTTGCAATGATTCATGAATATATCAACGGATTAATTCCCAAAACATTTTAGCAGTAACAGAAGAATGTAATATTTACACATCTCAAACTCACAGTTATTCTGGAAATTGTTCAGAAATAAATATGAGTAGTTAATGGATATAGTTCCACTATTTCTCACTCTCTGTTTTTAATAGAAGAGTTTTTCTCTACTCTCACAAAAGGTACTTAGCAAGCTCATGTCTTTATTATCTTTTAATGTGTGTCAAACCACTGCTGTAAATAAACCCACGTAAATTTCTATAGGAAGTGGGAGGGAGATTTCGAGAGACCTTTCAATACGTCACTCTATCAAGAGAATAAGGATCTAATATTTTTGTATTAGACTATTAAAAATCCATCTTAATATTTCCCTGTCCTTAACTTAGTCCTCAATCCTGTGAACTGTTCTGTATTAGAAGCCTCATGTATCTGCATGGAAACCACAAAAGGTAATGAGAAAAATAACTTGCACCTTCCCACATGGAACCCAATACAGAACTACAGACCAAATCTATAATTAATAGAGCAAAGAAGAGACAGTGGCAGCATCAGCTTCCCTGCACTCACTAATAAAAATGTCCAAATTTCTACACTGCAGTGCATGCATCTAATCATCCCATTGTGTATTTCCTATTCATCCCATACACAAGTTCCACTCAAGGCTAACACTCAAGTGCAAAGAGCTCCATGGCAAGAACTAGAGACCTGATGAATAGATTTTTGCTGCTGTTTCAGCCTGCATTTTCTCATGCAGATACAGATTACTCTGATAAGCAAATGAGTCATCTAGGGGCAAAGTTTGAGCTGAGATATACCAGCTTAATGAAGGAAAGGGAAAAGCTCTTACATGCTCAAAAGAACCAGCTTTACAAGGTGTTGAAGCACCCATAAAATTACCTATAAAAATATTGCTAAGGCAATCTCTAACATGCTATTATAAAATTTGTATCTATGTAAGAAATCAGAGCAGTGCCCCAAAAAGCCAGAATAGGTTGCACTAGTATTACAGCTGATAAAGTTTTGCCAGAAAGGGAAGAACCTAAAACTTAATTTATTATTATTTTTTAAATTTGCCTCCTGAAAACAACAAGGATATTCCATGGCCAGGAGGGTCCTTTAAATCAATGCAGGGATTTTAAGCATGGTCATTATCTTCCACATCTAGTACTGAGGAAAATCCATAGTTGATTTTCATGGGGAGAACTTAAAAGGAAGAGGAACTTAATCTTCCCATCAGCAAAGTACTGATAAAAAGACTGACATCTTACAAGATTATCAAATTAAGATAATGAAGCATATAAGGTGTGCTACAGGAAGGGAACTACTTATATGAATGAGGACCCAAGCATTACACAGGGTTTGAAGATAAGCCACAGAAACAAATGAGAGACAAGCTGGGAGAAGGAGGCTTGGAGGAGCCTGGCACACACTGGTAGTAAAAAGCAGCTTGCTGACTTGGACAGATATTGTTCTGGGGCTCTACAACATGCTGCAGCAGCAAATGCTGAATTTTATTGGAAATAATTATTTCTTCTGCAATAACATGTGGGAAGCCATAAACCATGCTATCTGACAACAAAACCGGGGAGTACAAAGATAATCTCTGTAGCAACAAGTCATCAGCAAAAGTGTGAATCTTCTTGGAAAATTCTGCTT
The DNA here is from genome assembly GCA_013398275.1 of Promerops cafer. NCBI lineage: Eukaryota > Metazoa > Chordata > Aves > Passeriformes > Nectariniidae > Promerops > Promerops cafer. The sequence goes on from VZSE01008168.1 coordinate 218,763, forward strand.
CCAGCTGGCTGGAGAAGAGCCATTTCCACCCTAAAACATCTGTCAGCCCTGCCTGATGGCCAGGCTGTCCCAGCCTGCCTCCCCACATGCCCAGTGAGCCAGCCCAGCACTGCTGCTGCCAGGGAGCTCTCTGATCCAGCAAAGTGAGCTTGTGTTTGCCCACACACACAGTCACAGCCTAAGGAACACCTCGGTCATATGCAAAACTCTCATGTTTCTGTCAGCTTCTCACAGCTCAGGTGCAAAACAGAACTGCCACGTGTCACGCACGTGACATGCAATCCCTGCTGACAGACCGTGTCCTTACAGGGGAATGGCTCTGGCAACACAATTGTCTCACATCATTTCACCCTCTCAGCAGAAGATTTTGGACATCTATCAAAACAAAAAGAATCAAACAGATAACAGTAACAATGAAGATGTTAAGCAGTTAGGAAAAAAATTTAAAACCACGCAATTCTTGCAAAGGGTTAGCTCAGATCATAGTTTGGCATGCAGGCTTACAGCTTTGTTAATTATTACAAATATTATCAACCTTGAGAAGTGATTCCTGGGTTTACTGAGGATATTTTATCCATTCCTTATATTAAATAGAAACCCAGTAAGTCGTGGGTGGTTTTTTTGTTTTGTTTTGTTTTGTTTTTTTTCTTGGTTTGTATAATAGTGTTCAAAGTGAGAAAAGAAAAAAAGAAAAAAATAAACTACCTTGCCAGAAATCTGCACCTCCAGCAAGATAACTACTCTGCTAACAAATTACTCCACTGGAACCTCACCATATGTTGCTTGCACAGTACCTGTTGATATTTAGGCTTCAGGCAGCCACAGAGAGATTTAGAAAATCTTGATGCTGCAGCAGAGGTGTAAAACTTTTATTAAATACTGCATTTAAGAAGATGAGCTTCAAGCAAATTGCCTGGCACATATACTCACCCTCATGCAGTGTGGTCAAGTGTCTTGGCAAGCCAGAGCCCCAAGACTGAAATACTACTGAGTGCAGAATAAAACTTCAAGAGCAATATAATTTTTTTCTGTCTTTCTAGAACCTGTGCCAATGTTTTACCTGTCACAGGAGAATAAGTGTGAACATCACTTCTACCCATTTAATTTCATCTTTCTGGCATCAGTTCCAAAGGGCCTGTAGTTCAACCAGCTCAGAACCCAGCAGCTTCTTTATCAGTGAAGACATGACACTGCGACTCTCTAATATTGGCCCTGTCAGTATCCCATAACCCGTGGCCTGAGAAACCATTTCTAGAGACAAAGGGACATTCAGATCACAGTGCTGCTCACTCCTTAGTCTATTTATTCAGAGAATTGTGCTCTGCCCTCCAGCTCTAGTGCCATCCATTCTGCTATGGGGTTAATGCAGACCTCCCAGTTACCTCTGCTGCTGGGTGGAACAGCAGGGATTTAGCACCAGGACTAACAGGGTTGTGGCTCCCAGGGAGAAGATACCTCCATGCCATATGAAATAGCCAGATCTTCCATCTTCATCACATTCTGAATTCACGTGCTCTCTACTGCATATAGGCAATCACTCTTTACATTTCTGCCTTCAAACAGGAATTTTTCTAGGAGTGATAAATCAGGTTTCCTCAGAAAAATGTCACAAAAATTCATTAGCACACTATAAAAAACATGCAGTATCTGGACACTAATTTCATTAAAGCCTTTGCACAGAGACATTTCTGACAGTTATTTAGGTTTAAAAATTTATTCTAAGTCCTTCATTTACAAATAAAATATATTTCTTAAAGTTAATGAAGAATTATGAAAAATAGAATGTCTTAGCTATAAACAACATTAAAAAAAAAACAAAACCTGACATGTTTTTACATCTTAAAATTTCCTGTCAAAGTTTGTGTTTATTCCTTTCCAGCCTCATTGGTTTTCTGTCAGTCCCAGTTATGGTTGACTATATGCAATGTAAAGCAAAACATATCAATCTAAAGAGCAGTTAAATATTTTTGAGAAGTTTGATTAAAAAATTATCCTACCCTATTTATTATTTTCAAACAAATATCTATTAATCTTATGTGTCTGCTTAGACTGACAATTTTTGTTTAGTTTTTTTGTTGTTGTTGTTTGTTTGGTTGGTTGGTTTTTTTTGTTTTTTTTTTTGTTTTTTGTTTTTTTTCACTAAGGAAGGAAACCTGAGAATTTAATTGGGAGGCATAGCTAAAGAAATTCTTACCAAAATTCTTTGGACAACTAGGTAATTCTTTTCGACTTACACAACACAATGCAACAGTTTAACTCCCATGTCAGTTGATACAAAAGATACCAATTTCTTAATTTGTCAGAAAATAAAAGACAAATTGTTTCTGCTTATTTCTGTCTACAGTTGCACAACATGACACGCAACTTTCTTGATTTTCTGTGGGGAAACATTTTGGTCGTTACTGTGAAGACCCAGTGATTTCTAATTCCCAGAATTAACTCCTGTTTCTTAGAGAGTCTAACACATAAAGCTTTGTGTCTTACACATTTAATGCTTGTCTTGTATAAAACCCTGTGATCAAAGTCAAGACACATTTACATGTTAGATCTTTCTGATTCTGAGAACACTGCAAACTTGTATCATTTTGAAAAGGACATATATAAGCAGCTTCTGTAAGGCTCAGTGATAGATAAAAGAAAACCTGCTAATAAAATAGAGGCACAAATTAAAAAAAAAAAAAGGGAAAAATAGGGGCATTGTGGTGCCCAGGCTCCAACAGCCAGAAGAACAATCAGGACAGATTATTGGCCTCTTCTCTTTCAGCCTCTTAAACACAAGACTGGCTTGAAAAACTGGTCTTATTTAAAGAGGTTGAATGGAAATAAAATGCCTACTCCATGTGGGTAATCACTGCTCTCTTCATCCTTTGAGTCTGAGTCCTTACTGAATTATGTTCTTCAGCTGGTCAGGAAATTCTCTAACGAAACATAGCCCCAGAGCTGGAGGGGGGGTCATGTGCTGACTATAGAAATTCCTGTGCAGGTGTCACATGAACCAGAAAGTGAAATCAGGCAGCCACATTAATCTGTGCTCTAGGTCACCATACTACCTACTGCAAGTCTTGAAAGCCTGCTGGTACAAGTATTTTAAGTTCTTTATAATTTTTCCAGGAAAGGAGAAAATTCAGGTCATATGGTTATGAACTTCACCATCACACCATAAATACATCAGAGTGAATTTCATCCCATCCTCCAAGAAAATTATTATAGGGTCATTGTGATGGTAGTACAGACTCTGTTATGAAATACCTGCAACACAAATCTCCACCTACAATTGACTCTTGATCTCACATGGAAGACATGGCCCAAGGAGAAAATAATTATCTGCCAGCTAATTATGTTACTTTTGTTATCATTACTGATGCTTTGTGACAAAGCCACACTCAGGGGCCATGAGCCATGTTGCTATTCCCTGCCTGCAGTTATGTCATTTTTGTGGTCCCGTTTCACAGCACCCATAGATGGCAAGGAACTACTTTGATCTTGCAGATGGGGGATAAGTAAAATAGAATATTGCAACAATAAAGATGGTGATGGTTGCTGGAATTTATTTTGCATAACATGTAGGTCTTTAGAAATTACTCTTGCCAGTGGTTGTCTATTCCACTCTCTATTCTCACTTATGATCTAAAACCTTTTTGTAAATATATTTCTCCTCCCTCCCTGCTCCTTAGTTTAAGAATATATTTTTACTACTTTCTTCTGGGAACCTGTAAACCCCTTTTCCCTGTTTATATCATTATCTTGAAGGTGTTTATATAGAGAGCATGACTACAGTCTTCCCTCTTCTGAACTGCATACACTTACCTTTTTTAACCTTTTCCAAAGACTTACACTCCAATTTTTAGATCTTTAAAGATCTTTTAGATTTGTCTTTTCTCCGGTTCTTTCATACTCACATCCTTCCTAACAAGCTGAAGAGAGAAATAAAATACACTATAAAAGGTGCCTACAAGTCTACATTTAATGTCCTAAATTTGCATGCTTTGTGATTACAACTTTTTTAAGAATGTAATTATCCTGCAAATAATTGAAGGTTTGCAAAACATGGCAAAATAGACTAATTTCCAAACTGGCTGAATGGTTACTTTTACAAAAGTTTAACCTCAAACATAGAAGCCCAGAGGCACTTTGGGAAATGCATAGATGCTTTTCTAAATACTTTGTTTCATTTCTGAAACTTTTTCTTTCTTTCTGAGAGAATGTTTGTTTCCTGTGACATGGCTACTTAACCACCTCTTATCAGCTGCCCCCTTTTTTGCCTGACAGTGGTTTCCAAATAGCTCTTCTCCCAAAAAATTTTATATATTCTTCTATCTTCTTCTCTCAAAGTGATTATTTGTAATGAATTAGCAATGAGAACACTGCACAGGTCTTTTTCTAGACACTTTTCCAAGACACTGTGCAGCAAAGTCAACTTTATTTGGTACAGTCTGAATGCTCACAGTACCTAAATGCTGTTTAAATGAATGATTTCAGACTTTTATTATGCATCTTCATATCAATTTCTTCTTCTATTTTCTTTTGCTAAAAATTACTAAATTTAATTTAAAATATTTGTTTTAACAGTATTTCTGGTTACTTCCATAATGCCAATTGAAATATTCTGTAATAACTCCTGACACCATTTACATATTTTTCCACAACAGAGGAATGATTTGATATCTCCCCAGGTCAGCATTTGTTCTAATTTTTGTTTGGATTTTTTAAAGTTTTTCTCTTTTCCTTAAAATATCAAATATTTCTTCTGATTCTTGTGCTGGTTTTGGGTGGACTAGAGTTAATTTTTTCATAGTAGCTGGTCGGGGGCTGTGTTTTGGGTTCATGCTAGAAACAGTGTTGATAACTCAGGGATATTTTATTTCTTACTGGGCAGTGCTTGTACAGCATCAAGGCTCTTTCAGCTTCTAACCCCACCCCCAGAGAGGATGCTGGAGTGCACAGGTATGTGGGAGGGGACAGGGCTGGGACAGCTGACTCTGATGGACTCAGGGGGTATCCCAGACCGAAATGCCTCATGCACAGCCTAAAAAGAAGGGGGAAGAAGGAAAAAATGAGGAGGCGTTTGAAGTCATGACATTTGTTTTGCCAAGTGACCATGGAACATGATGGAGCTCTGCTTTTCTGGGGATGGCTGAACACCTGCCTGCCCATGGAAAGTGGGGAATTAATTCCTTGTTTTGCTTTGCTTGTGTGCACTGCTTTTGCTTTCCCCATTAAACTGTCTTTATCTCAACCCATGAGTTTTCTCACTTTTACTCCTCAGCTTCTCTCCCCCACCCCAGCAAGGGGCAGTGTGAGGCTCAGTTGCTGGCTGGGGTTAAACCATAACAATCACTTCCACAGATCCAGAGGCTGTCCCTTTAGAACTCTCAAATATCTACTGTCTGGACCTGCACATTTACAGACCGTGTAAGTCTAACTAACTAACGCTCCACTTCTGCTTCCTGGGGGATATGCAAAGGTGACAGCTTGACAACTGCTCAGGGATAATGAAGTTCAAAGGTTCTGAGGTTGGGGACATGGTTGGCTGATGAAAACTGAGTAGTCATCTTTTCTATTAACCCACTGTCTTAAAGACATACATTAAAATCAAAAGAGTTGGAATTCTCCTTTAGTTTTTCAGGATTCTGTTTGACCAAGTCTTTTTTTAAGTTTTGCTGCTGTAGGCCCCATACTATTTGAGGGGCTTTTTTTATACTATTTTACCATTATTTGACATTTTCCAAGTACAGAATCTGAATCCTTTTGTATTCCTCGACTGCTCTGATGTGCCATCTCCTTCCTTTACTTTCCCTTTTTTCCCCACTTCTTGTAAATTTTTCTGTATAGTCTTTTGAGACACAGCTGTCAGACATGCAGCTATAATCTATACTGTTTTTAAACTCTTACTGATTACTAAAATCTGTGTGATAAATGTGCCCCTTGGGATAGGTTTATAAATTCAGAAAAAGAAAATGCCTCTTAAAGAAACAAAAAAGCTGAACTGCATTTATGGTTCAGTCATTCCAGAAATACTATTTTTACAGTCTTTACCATAGCAGGACATTCTTATAAAAAACCTTCTTGAATTTTGTACTACAAAAAATCTGAATGCTTCTGTGTAATGGTTAAGTCTTTATTGAGTCTATTGATCTATTCAGACTGAGGTGGGATTTCAGTTTGACAAAGCTCCTGGCAAACTTTTTGTATCAGATTTTATTTCCAAAAGATATCATCTTATAGGTAAATTAATTACTAGATCCAGGCTCAAATTGCAAGCAGATCAGATGAGGTGCTTCCTTAACAGTTTGACACTAATGTCATTATATTTACAGTATTTTGTTAAGAAATGGTCTCATTCTCTTGACTGGACTCCACAGCCACCCATCAGTCTTGATCCATGAGGAACTGTCATGAATTCAGCATAGTACAGCATAGTACAAAAAGAATTACCAGGACCACTGCATGCCTGAGGAAGATGACAAGCTGAGAGTGAATAAATCCAGAACTAGGTACCAGAACACTACTTTTATGATCAACTGCCTTCCAGGGTAAACGGAACAGAGTGCTTCTTCTCGCTTTTATTTATCTGTGGAGAAAAGATGCTTAATCTTTTCAGCTGCTGAAAGACAAGGAGAGATTTCAGAGAAAAAAGTGGCAGTTTGTACGGGAATTTCTATGTTTAGTAACCCCTGAATCACGCTGCAACTAATTTTCCTCATTGCCACAGAAATCTTGTGTTACATAAATATATTTTATGTTGGAGTTTTTTAATATTGGTAATAATGGAATTGAAGAAGACAAATATTTATATATATATATACAGGCAGTAGTCTATGAAACATTTAAATAGTGCCCACTACTTTAAAATCTTTGTGCTTTACAATCTGAAATTAATTTAGCATCCCTGTATTTTTAGTCTTTGCAGTTCAGAAGAGCGACTCAACAAAACCAAGTCTAAGGCTACAGAGGAAGCATTTGGATCTCTGCAGATTCAGGCATCTGACATTACTCCTTCCTTGCAAAAAGAGAACAAATATGTCCTTACAGCACAAAAGAAGTGCATGACTCTTTTTGTCACGATGCCTGATGTCAGAACTTGGTGAGAGCAGTTGCTGTGAAATTCAACTTTGTATGTCACATGCTAGTCCAGGAGTGAATCTCATCTGCCAGCTCCCTTTACTGGCTAAGTTGCATAACAAATGCACTGAGGATGCAGCCGAGGTTCATCCCCTCTCACCCCTGCACTGGTTTATGTTCCTTGTGCAGGAGAAGGGAGCAGCATCGAGAGGAACAGCAAGAGTACTGCAGAAACAGAGCCACAGTCTGGCTGGCTGGGGTTAGCTCACATCTACAAGAGGTGACAAAGCACATTAAGAAGGACGGAAAAGATTGAGAGAGACAGCTACTGACACCTCCAGCAAGTATTTAGGAATGCCTCCAGCCATCCTTCAGAGGTGGCCACATGCACATCAGACACTGCAGTTGACCCTCACAGCTGCCCTGGGATTGCTCTCCAGCAACATCAACAACACTTCCACCACGTCCAGAACTGACACTTTGCTCTTGAAAGACTTAAGAATTACAATGGGACTGGGGGGCCAGTAAAATTAATACTTTTAATGCTAGAAAATACGGATGGAAACAGCAGACTAAGTGCTGCCCATGCTGCTGTTCTCTGCGTGCATTTCAGTCCTTCTAGATGTCAGACTGACACTGACAAGCAGCAAATGTCTCCTGATGAAAACCATTAAAATCGTGGTGACTGTTTATGAAGTGCTACGTTTTGGCATGTCACCCTAAGCCGTACACTGTACCAACAGCTCCAGAAGAAATCTTCTTTGAGGCTCTTGCTGGAACTAGGAATAGAAAAATCTTTGACACCTCTTTAAAAAGTTGAATGTGCAATACCAAAAGCTAACACATAAAGTGGAGTGAACACAAAGCTGTGCTGTCTTGCCACCCTTTTTCAGCTGTCCTTTGAGAGCTACACAGTTCTGGAGTGCCAGGGCTGCAGTCCCAGGCTATCCTCACATGGCCTGCAAGCCTGGGAGAAATACATTTACTGACTGTTGCCTGCTGTAACATCATGACATATGGACAAACAAATCTTCCACAAAGGACATGTATAAGAAGCATTTGTGCTGCTGTGTGATTAGTTTTAAGAATCTGACTTCTTAGAGAGAAAAAAGCATAAAAATAGTTGAATTACAGAAGTTACTTATATTTTGATCATTAGGTTCCTAGCAATTTCAGAAATCTAGATTAAATTCCTTAATCAAACAACTCAAGATTAATTTGAGCACAATTGATTACTAAGTAAGATCTTACAAACCTCTCCTTAGAAAGACTAATTGCAACTTGGGATGCTCAAGCTGTTGCACTGCCAGGTGGCAACCCTCCTAGCAAGTGTCCCTTTAATCCTCTCCCTCCTATCCCTGGAGTTACAAGGCATGTAATAAAATCTTATGTGTTTAGAGGAGCCACAGGTGGGAGTCTCTGTAAGTGCCCCACTAAGCACTCTGCAGAGTCACAACTCTGGCATATGCACTCTTCTCTTAAGAAGATCATTCTACTGGAGGATTTGCCACTCCTGTGTTTCAGCCACCAAGGGATTAATTCTTGAACTGGAAATGGGATGTTGTGATCAGAGAAGTTTGCAAACAAGACAGTAAGTATAAAGGCTATCAATGGTTTAAGATGAGTGGCTATTCAGGACAAAGAGTACCTTCCTGTGTGGTTCTCGATTTCCTTTCCCTGATGGAGGCAGGGCCCAGAAGGTTTATATATGTGTATTTATATATGTGTGTCAGTTGTTCTGCATTTGTGTCTGTAGCTGATGGGTTTACAGCTGTGCTGATGACAACACTTCAGTTTAGCATCATACACTGCACTGAGTATTTTCCCCAGCACAGAGGCACACAGGTGTCAATTACAACTGATGCCTGCATTTCTAGTTAAGTCTTCCCTGAAAAACAGACAGGGTGGTTCCTCCTGTAAAGTTTTGCTGGGGAGAGCATAGTTTACACTGCATTTGAGATGTCCTGGCCTATATGAGTGTATAGTCACAGGAGAAAGCTTTGAACCTATACCAGACTTGCTCTGCCTTTTGCAACATATGCCTTCAATACCACGGACACACGGGTACAGCTGTTGGATCAGCACTGGCTCTCCAGCACCTGAGAGCAGGATGGCAGAGCTGTAGCCAGCCACTCTTTGCCACACTCAGGGACGCTTGGGTAGATCCTTCCCTCTGACTATCATCTGGTGGAAAATGCTGTGCATGTGTACATCACTGTCATAGGATTGAGATAAATGTTCTAAATCAATTTGCAGTTAAAGACTCTGGATCTATAAATTGTTTTCTAAAAGCACATATAATTACATTACATGCACACAGTTGTTTTCTGCTTTCTCTTAATAGGGATTATAATTTCAATTTGTGAGACCTGTTTTCTTGGAGTACCAACTCTTTCATTTTCTTAGGGGAGGATCTGAGTTTTAGCCTGGAATGGAAAAAGTTCTGTGTATAAATGACATCTTTACAAAAAAGAACAAAGGGAGGTGTCAGATGAGACCTAGGGTAGGGTTTTTTCACCAAAGAGTAGTGTTCCTAACAGCTAAACTAATCTCAATCTTTAACACAAAGAAAAACATTTAGAAACATGACTTTTAAAAAAATTATTTTTTTCCTGAAGGAAAGGAAAATGGGAGGCATATGTCTGACCTACAGGTTCTGAAAGCCTGTAAATCCTAAGCCAGAAATTACAGAAAAAATGATACTATGTAATTGCCACAGCGTAGGTTTGCACTCAGACATGAGGATCACAGTTCTCCCTTGCTTCTTAAAACTGCCACCCAGCCCATCTGTTTTCTGAACCTTTTACTTTGGCAGCACTGAATTTGGCCTCTTCCATGGAACTCTTGCCATGAAGAATTCCATTTCATGGGGTACAAACCCAAAATACTGCTGCACTAAAAGTATGGGAATAGCACCTCACAAGAGGGTGATTTTTTTCACCATTACATTTAAAGAAGGGACTAGAATTCAGCAATGAGGACATCTATTACTTTCATGCTAACAAATAAAATACCTGATATTCCCTCAGTCTGAAGGAGTGAAATTGCTCAAATATAAATTCTAGTAATACAAATACTATTAAATGAGAGTAGAGAAAACCTTTTAAAAACTATCCAGCCTTTTGAAAAACAAACATTTTGTTTGCTTAAGGAAGTGCCATATAGCTTGGGAGGATAATTCTTATGTATCACATAAGATACAAGATCTCCATTATTTATACAGCTAGCTGTTAGTCACAGGTCTGTTTTGAAAACAGTGAAGGGCTCCTTCTCTCTGTGGGAAAACCATAACTGACTGTGCTTTTGTCAAGATTTATACTTCCAATCTTTAACTCTGCTGTCTGAAAAAGCCTGAGGCTTGTTCATAATCCCCCCAGCTGCTCTGGCCAGGTTCTAATGACCAGCATAGAAGAGGGAGATAAAACCTTTCCTGTACCCAAAATGTATATACAAAAGTGAGTGTCACTTTAGAAACTAGCTCAGCATAATAGATTACCTACTCTGCTTCTGGAGCTCTTCCTCTCTTCACTTTGACAAACATATTTGTGTCACTATCAGCACTGCAAACCATCCCTACCTAATGCTACAGAATGCCAGTGATTCATTTAGTTCCATACATTTGCACTTCAAGCACAATATTACCTAGAATATAACATGACCAGTTGGTCTATTTTTATCAACAATCTCAGTCATTCTGCTCATAAAGTACCCTTACATCCTCTTTTAACCCTTTTAGAACCTTAATCCAGTTATAGGCACTTTTTCTTATCCCAAACTTCATCCCAGTAAATAGATATATGGATAGAAATACCAAAAGATAGATAGGTAGGTAGGTAGGTAGGTAGGTAGGTAGGTAGGTAGGTAGGTAGGTAGGTAGGTAAGTAGGTAGGTAGATAGATAGACAGATAGACAGATAGATAGATAGAGAGATAGATAGAGAGATAGATAGATAGATTTTTTTTTTATTATTAGAAAGACAATTTCTAACTCGTACAAAATAAATGGTTTGGTTTGGATTATTTTCCTTACCTTTCGCTAGGAGCTGTTTTAGTATGAGTTTTTTTCATCAAGAATTATTATTTTGCTTTTTATGATATACAGTACAAAATGGAAATGTTTTCACATAATTCTGATATGGACCTGATTTAATGTTCTTGGGGGTTAATGGAAAAATCATTCAGTTCAATCTTTTATTCTATTTATAAAATGTATCTAGAGTATGAAAACACAAAGGTGAAAGTAGAGTATGTGGATTCTGCCCTGGATAAAGGGCAAAGAAGAACCATGTAGACATACAGCCACAACACACTCCTGTATGTTGTGACAATGCTCACGAGAGGAGACTACCACCTTTTCTGTCTAGTAAACATCAGGCTGGTAAGATAAGATTCAGCAGAAAAAATTTTCTCACTGTGTTCATTAAATGATGTGCCAAAGGCAGAAATAATCTAGCCAGGTCTCTAGCAAGCTAAAAAACCAGCATCCTACAGTAAAAATAAATTTGGAGGACTGAGGAGAGAATAAACTTCTAGCTAAAAAAACATAGTGCTACAGTGAAAAATAAATTTGGAAGACTAAGGAGAGATTAAACTTCTAGGTATTAGATGCACAAGGATTTTTAAAGAAGCAGTTCTGCCTTCCAACCTCGTGGCCCATGGCACAGCAAAGACATGTTTGCCTACTCAGTAACTGCTGGTTACAGCTAGAACAGCTCTGGTAGCTGCATGATCAGCTTAAGGCAGCTCTGGTTTGCTCCTTTGAGAAGTCACAGTCAGATTACATTATTCACACTGAAGAATAATCAGTTTTTCTCAAATGTAAAAATTAAAGCTCATAAGCAAAACTACTAGGCTTCAGAGGGTTCAAATTCTGATCTGTGAAATGTAAAAGAGCTTCCACCCAGAAGGGCATTAGATGCAGTTTGGATTTTCAGGTATAAAGCTTGAGACTATCTGTACTAAGAGCATTAGACTTATCCCACAGTCCCTTATGCCAAATCTGAAAAAGGATCCTTTTATTGGAAACATATTCTATCTTAAACCATGTTTTCTTTTCTCAGGGCGAGTCCTGCTATTTCACCTAGCAACCCTCTTACTTCTTTCTGGGGTTTGAGTCAGGCTCCATCAACCACCAAAGCAGATGCCCAAGAAATGGCAGAAACTTCCAATAAACTATACCAATTTATAGAACAGAAAAAAAAGAAATAGAGAAACAGGTTGTTTCTCATGGCAGGGTATAGGGAGCACTGGTTGCCAAAAATACAACCTTACATAAGCATAACACATGCTATATTTTGCTACAGAATTTTCACAACCAGACAGACCACATGTAACCACTACAACTATCACAAAAAAGTACTACTGCCTTTCTGAGCTACATAAAGGCACTGACTCCTCTTGTGTCCATGTTTAACACAAGGCTTAATACACTAGCATGTTAGAACTGTATTAAATGATAGAATCATATCACAATCATAAAACATAAAAATCAAAGCACATCAGTATCAAATCAGTATCTTCATCACATGCAACTCAATTGTCAAAATTAGATACTGAATTAGTATCTCCTCTGTAGGCTGTGAACAATTTCTATGAATATTAATAGCATCTGGTCACAAGGAAGAGATACAATTTGAGACGCCTGCCTACAAACTAACAGAAAATGTTTAAGTTGCCTTTAATGCAGTGTTGCAGCTCTTTTTTTCCCCAAATATTCTACTTCGAACATTTGCAGTGGTAATATATTAAATTTGGCCAGCTAATTTTTAAGAATCAGTATTTTTGTGCTGACCTCAACCGCAGGATAAAGAAATTAACATAAAGAAAAATATCTCTTTGTGTTAAAAATACTTTTTAACTCTGGGTTAAAAATACTTTTAGTGAGCACTATAAATATTCAGTACTAGGACACCTCCATTTCTAACCACATGCATAATTTCTGTGTATAGCAAAGTAAATCCCAGCTAATCAGTACATTTGCAATCAAGTTTCTTCCCATAAGGAAAAATTCATAGGAAAGAATGCAGCTACTTATATCTGAAAATGTGTTAATCTCAAAATTGGAGACTGTACTTACACCTAAGTGTTTTCCCCAATGACATACTGCACCATTAACTAAGCTGCTAAAACAAAGAAGTTCTTTAAAAAGCATTTTTTTCTCCTTTCCATTGCAAAAGCCATTCATGACAACCATCATTTCTGAAATATGACTGCTAATAGTATTCTTCATGCTGTCGGATAATCAGGTTTTTTAATAATTTTAAAGAAAGCTTGCAATGGAATAAATTGATAAATGTTTAAAAGAAACACCCTTCTGGAGCTTAGCTGGTTAAGAGAAATACTAAATCAGTGCTTGCTGATTGCTGAAGCCAACTGACGGGTGGCTTCTATATTTAGGATCCTCCTTACACCTGTCAAGAGGCAGAGAGAGACAGCCAGGGAAAAAGAAAGTGTGTGCACTAGAGCAAGCAATCCAGAGACCCATCTCTTGCAGCAAGCAGCTAAAAATATAAGAAACAAAGAGCAATAAAGAAAACAGAGCAAAATCTTGTTATTTATATTACACCGCTGCTCTGTGACATGCTGTCAGCAAGCACTCGGAGCAGGGCACAGACCTCATTAGCTATCAGCAGCTCCAGCTTCTACAGGAAGGCACAGTGATACTCCAAGCTGGATGCAATCCAACTGTGTCAAACCTGGGCTCCTCAGGTGGATCCCTTTCCCTGCTGCTCCTCAGCCAAAAGCCTGAAGCCTTTGCAGCAACATTTGCATTCCAAAGTGAACTCCAGCAAGTATCCATCCCTGTGCTTAGCAATGTCACTGGAAATGGGCTTTTTGATTGGCATCTGCCTGAATCCAGGATGCTCTTCCTCAGCTAATCTGACTGCACTTCTTTTTAACTGATGAATCATAGGTACATACGTGAGCATAAGAGAAGAAAAATCAAGTAGGTTTCTTTAAATGAAACTATGCAACCAATCAATAAAACAATTCTATTGCAAAGCCTTCAGATCCCTTTCTTTGTTTTCACAGAGTAACAGTGCTGCATTTCCAATGGAAGACCATCCTTCCAGCTGTAGCAGGAACTTGCTTTCAACACATGGATGCTACCTACCTCCCACTTGAGATGCACCACCCCTTTCAAATTTTTGATCTTCCGGTAAACAGAAATACTTGGGTTTATACAGATTAGGCATAAAGAAATAGTGTTGCTGGGAAGTAGAGAAAATCATGCTATTTTTACACATGCTTTCTACATGCTACATGGCAATTCCTAAACAAAGAAACCAAACGTCACTCCACCTTCCTTGACTCATAACAATCCAGGTAACTTTTAAAAAAATATCTGATTCAGCCTGAATTCTTTTTCAGAAAAAGGAAGCCAAATGGCCTTTAAGTATTTCCCAGTGTTCAATAAACTGTATCTATTGCCAGCCAAGCTTAATTTATGCTTCAGTAACTATTACTGTCTCAGAAAATAAATGGAAAAGACTTTTTTTCCCATCAATAGCAGATGAAATACATATCTATTTGTTAAAAATTAATGATGTGTGTGTATGAGTGTGAGAAAATGCTCAGTCCTCATGAAAAATGTTAAATACTTCTAAATGTTTCCGTTTGGGCACACAGCATAGGAAGCAATTGCAGAAATACCTCTGAATCTTCTCATAAGTAGCCCTTATTATTTGCCTACCATTAGTAGTAGTTTTAACCACTAGTCAGTAGTTACACTTATCTGCTAAGTGTACTTATCTAATTTTTATGTAGGTATTAACTTCAATTACACAGAGGCAAGAGGCAAAGAAAACACATGGATAACACAAGATAATGAACTTGCATTCAGCTCAATAAAGAGCTAAAGGCTCACAGAGGAGATCTGTGTATGATCCACACACAGGTATAGTAGTTCTGTGTCCCTTAATGTCACAGGAATATTTCAAACTGTATAGGGTAAAAATTATGGTTTTGCTGGGATCAACATGAATTTTTCCATCTACATCCGTGCATTTCCTCCATAGTTTAAAAGACAGAGGATTAAATGATTCAATGCTTGGGGGAAAACAGAACTCAGAGCAAGGGCATGTCATGGTGCCTGGCATGGTGTAGAGTGGCAATGACATGTGGTGCAGACCAGTTAGCAGAGGCAGAGATAACCATGCCATACATCTAAGGTCACACAGTCACTAGCTGCTTGCAAAAGGACTTTATAAATTTAAGCTTGAAGTACATTTTATATTTTTGAAAAAACTTTTCTTTGTGCTTTTTGCTTTTTTCCTTGGAGGTCATACAGATTAATATTTAATCTTTTGTAATTCTGCAGTTAATAATATTCCACTAGTTATCCCATACTTCATAATGGGGAGGTAGGATACTGCTGTATAGCCTCAACATTGCCAGCACAGAGAAATACAGCAAAACATATCACATGCTACTCCTACCCAAAGCAATGGATCTGAGAGTCCTCATACATAGATGTGAGCCTATACAGCTATCAACATTTCATTGAAACTGAGATACAGAAATTTAAGTCTCTTTCACTGATCACAGTCTGAAAACAAAATGGGTCCATACTAGATAAAAAAAAAAAAAAAATGTAGCTCCTTTAAAAAATTAGCTGTGCCCAGTCCTACAATTTTTTTCTTTCTATCTGTTACACGGCCTGACTATTCAAAAATATTCACATGCAAAAAACAACTGCAGCATAACAATGCTAAGAGAGAGATCCATGAAGTTTTATGAAGTCCTAAAGGGTGACAACGTCCATTTACAAAGCACTAAGAGCATTGTAGCAAATATTGGGCAAACTACTGTTCTGTCCTACCTGTCACTAATGGAGTCATCTATGACAGACATTATACCATTCTCCTGGGTACTAAGCCATGTCTCTCCTATATTGATAACTGCAATGAACACATAGAAGAAAAAGAAAAAAATATAGAAGGATTTAGCTGTCTTGTGT
Organism: Promerops cafer; assembly: GCA_013398275.1. NCBI lineage: Eukaryota > Metazoa > Chordata > Aves > Passeriformes > Nectariniidae > Promerops > Promerops cafer. The sequence goes on from VZSE01008168.1 coordinate 234,783, forward strand.
AATGTTAGAGGTGCACACACATTAGTACACATAACATTACCCCTGCCATTACTTATTCCCCTACAGGTATTATTAGGGAAAACCCTCAGGAGACCTAAAATATATTGCTTTATCATTACTAGGGACGCTGTTTCCCTGAAAAACCTTCTGTCTAAGGATCTCTGCCTCATTCTCATAAGTTTCTCTCACAGAGAATCTGTAGTGATACAGGGACTGTTCCTTTTGTTTGGAGGTTTCAAGCATTGCATAAATAAAAAGAGACACACATATATGATGTGTGCAGTGCTGCTGTTAGAGATGTGTACACAGGAAAACTCAGTCCCCTAGCCTGACATACTTCATTCACACATGTCAAACTGAATTGTACACAACAGATTCAGCCATAATGTAGAACAGACCCAGAAATGCACCAGAGATATAAAAAATGATGCAACAGATTATATTCTGTACATAATTTCTATGAAATTTTGATTTTTTTTACTACTCAGAAAAGGGGTTCTAGACCATTTCCACGGAACTTTAGCATTATTTTGTTCCATAGCATGAGAATGGAAAAGGTCAAGTTTAATATCATTAAAAGGTATTACCTAAGACAAAAGTGAAAGCTAGTCAACATCACCGTGCTTCTCTGGAACAGATTGGCAACAAAGATAACAACTATAGAATAGATGCTTTAAAATAATCCACAAATCTTCTACTAAAACAAGAATTCAGAAATAATGTAAAAACAGATAGAATCATAGAATAGTCTGGGTCAGAAGGAACTTTAAAGGTCATCTAATCCAACTCCCTGGAATAGGCAGGGACATCTTTAAGTAGACCAGGTTGCACAGTGCCCTGTCTAAACTGACCTGAAATGTTTCCAGGGAATATATTTTATCAGCATTATTTAGTAATACTTTCTTCAGATCAAGAGCTAATTCAGTACCAGACCAAAAAATCTGAAAGACTACAGTAGAAATATTTTATTTCATCTCATATTATGACACGACTCCATACTTATACCTTTAAAGTGAACTTAAAAATGAAAAGTTTTTTTGTTTTTTCCTTTTTAAAAATACACCAGTTGAAAATAAAAAAAAAAAGTTGGGAAATTGAAAAAGTACTGTCCAGCTCCCAAGTAATACAGAAGAGAGCTTTTGCTCTTTCAGATTTCTCTTCAGTACAAATTTAGAAGCTTAACATTTCAGAAGCATCACAACAGCTTCCAGAGAATGGATCCACAAGATACTTAATTGTAATAGCAAATCATTTTGTATATTTAATCTGTATTTTCCTTACTTTAACTTGCTGGCTAAAGTCTGTGAAATAGCCTGAACATGCCTTCCTAATTTTAATAGCAATAAGAATTCAGCCCTTTATTCTGCTTTGATATACGATAGCAAAAAATCAGCACTTACACAGCATATTACAAACAATTGTACAAGCAATTCTCCATGCCCCTTTGAAGAATTCACTGATGAAGGAGAAAACTGAAGAAGAATGAAAAAAAAAAAAAACAGACCACAAAACTCTCATATTATTGTAAATAAATGGTTTGGAAGCTTTAATCCAGTCCCAACTAACAACTTTGAAACCATGTAAATTCAAATCAGATCTAGTTTTGAGATGTATAAAATTGAGCTTTTCTTCTAAAAAGAAAAGGTAAGCAGCAATGATAAGCATTACATTTGTATGGATGTGGACAAGTAGTGGTCAATTACTTGAGCTGAGAGAAAAATCAGGTGGCCTTTAGATTGCTGGCTTTAAAGCTCCTGAGATTTTTTTTTTTTTTACTGTATCATTTCAATATCATTTCAGGCTCTCAGAGGACTACCCAAACAATGTAAAATAATGATACTTCACTGTAAATAGCCCTTATTTTTGCATTGATTTTGTTTAGATAGACATTGAGTGCTAAAAAGATTGTGTAATTGCTACACTCTGAAAACAGACATCATTATCAGCCAAGAAAACCTTCATTAGTTCATTATCCAATTTTCCCAGGTGAAAGAAATGTTGCATAGAGAGTGTGTGTCTGTGTGAAATCACACAATAACAAACCACAAACTGAATCTATCTAAATTACTGTTGAATTAGAAGCTCTATTTCACAGCAACAAACAAAACTGTGTACCTCATGCAGCCTAGATTTGCCTACCAAATATTTCTTTAAGAACTTTGTAGTAAAACACATTTAAAATACTGCAAGTTTTGTGTTTTGGTTTTGGTTTTTTGTTTTTTTTTGGGGGGGGGGGGCTGTTCTCTTTGGTTTATTAACTGCTTTATTTTAAGCAGTCTTTGAGTGATATTGCAGATAATCCTGCTTTTTAGGTTAACTTTTTGGTCATTAAGAAAGTCTTGAGTAACTTCTATCCCAATACACATCCCTTAGTATCAGTGTAGGAAATCGGGATTTGGTACACAAGAAATCTAACATTTGAAGTACTGAAATTTGTTAAATTTGGATATGGTTTCTTAAAAAAATCATTGCACAATTAAAATACAGAGCTAGACACACAAGAAGTTTGGAGTTTTTTTCAACCATGTAGGTAACTAGAACAGAGAGTATTTCTCTGGTATATTGCCAATAGAAAATAATTCCTGCCCGGTGAGAGTCTGTACCAATTATTGAAGTCACACAGCATAAAAAACATGGCAGCAACCAGCACTCTCTGCAGTGAAACAAGGTCCTAGCAACACAAAAACATCCAAATATCTCAAGATATCTCTTTGAATATGATATCTCTATCATAGCTTTTGGGTTCAGAGAATAGCTTTGGCATAGTTTACTTTCAGCTCCCTAAGGCAGATGCTCCTACACTCTCTCCATGTAGTGGCAGCTATAACTAGTTCTACATTACAAAAAGCAAGGCACGTCCTTTGCAGCTTTACCAAAGTTATCTACAAAATCCACCAGTCTTACAGTGGGGTTGCATTTTGAGTAATATTCTCAATGAAAGGTGTTTCCAGAAGAAAAAAAATACAGTTGGTTTTTTAACTGAAGACAGGATCACAATGAAGATATTGTAAGGAAAACAATTTAAGGCTTAAGGCAGTTTCCTATCTCGCTATTCCTAGTTTTCAAGTGTTTAAGTTTTATAACTGGATAACTTCCTTTTAACTGTTTCAAAAGTTTTTCTAAGGGATTTTTTTAAAATATGAATCATCATTTTATTCTGTAAACACATTATTCCTGCAAGGAGTAATGGGACAATTGTTGAATAGAATACTATTCACTAAAACGGAATAGAGCCCCAGTTAATGAGATGTGTGGAACAAAATATTCAATCATCAATGTTTAACCTGTATTTGCAACATTGAAATCATCACTAATGAATATATAAAGTGTTTGTAGAAGCCTGCATACCTACAAGAATAACTGAGCATGTTTATCCAAGACTACCTTGCAGGACATAAAATTAATTTATTCTATCAATAAATGCACTCATGAAAGGAAAAAAAAATGCTATCAGCAAAATACCTGCAAGCAAATTACTGTTCCATACATCCACTACAATATTTTTAATGGTCATTTGTTAACCAAAACTCTCACCATCCGTGCAAGGAAGTGATGGGTGCTTTTAATCCTAATTTTGCAGACTGAGAGTGTATCTATACAAGGAACATATATAGAAGTTAAGACACTGGCCAAGTGCTTCTATTAGCAAAGCAGCTATCATAACAGAATTTCACCTCGTGTCCCCATAAAGCATCAATATCATCTTTCAGAGTAAATCCAGCTTCCTTGGAAACAAATAGAAAGTTTGTCTGTACATTTCTTGCTGATTTCAATTCTAATTACCCAAAAAGTCAAGACTTCATACCCAAAGATGAATGTATTACTCGGTGCATAATGAGGGGTTAAATTAAATTACTTCTATCATTTCTACCATTGCAAATAAGCTCTAGAACTAATTGCTTAACAAGAAGAAAAACAAAACCAAAAACAAAACTACAAAAAAAGTACATTTGTGAAAGCCACTTAGAGTAAATCTGCACATTATTAGACGTTGCAGTACTTTGAAAAGGAAAGTATTTCTTCCTTACAATTCCACACTTTTATTTAATACAATCATGTTTCTTCCTAATCTGGGGTAACATTTTTCAGTGCCTTCCAGCACATTAAGAACTTCTTTTTTACATGGACACTTGCTCAGTGGGGCACAGACAATGAAGTGATGTCAGAGCTTATCATTTAAAAGGAAGACAAATGACCACATCTGATATCATGCATGGTTTCCTTGGGATATCTTACTATTCCCCTCTGCAAAGCCTAATAAAATAATGTATTACATTTTATTTTATGTAATTTTCACAATCAGGCCTTGACAGTGATGACTTGTTCTGTTGCAATGAAACCTGTATGTGTTTAATCAGAAATTATTTTATGTGGATTCATCCTTGCACTCAGGATTTAAATGATACAGGACTGATACTCATTATGCTGAAATTACACTGGTGGAAAGAAGGATGAAATTGGATACCCAACCCTTTCCAAAGGCATTTAGAGTATATCCTAGACATATTCTGAGTCAGGCACAGATCCCTCATGTATTTCTCATCAGTCAAAGGAGACCAGATTCTGCCTTCAATTACCACAAACCTTTTTCCCAGTGTGTATATTACAGTGAAATCTCCTTAAGATATGTTCCTGCACATATTAGTGATTCTCTTCCAGCTTATACACCTACCACATATTCTAAAATATGTTCACAACAGATCAAAAAACCTAATCAGGAAGATGCTAAGGCAACAAAAGTGGCTTGATAAATAACAAAAAAATGGCAAGAACTACACTTCTTCTGCTACTGGCTGTAGCGAACAAAAATAATTGCATTGAAAACTGTTACTCCTGCTTGAAATCTTAAGAGTCTTGGTGATTGTCAGGTAATTAGTGATTGCTGATGATCATCTTACTGCTACTAGTCTGTAAACAGAAAAAATTATGCACTTTTCTTACCATCTTTCTCATAGAAACAGGACGCCTTGCGTTATTAAACACACTGATTCAAGCAGGATGACAATCTGGGTGTCATTCCCATTTTAGAAATGGAATAAAACCAGCAGTAGCCTGTGCTGCGAAAGAAGCAACAGATCACGTTAACGAACTTGTGTCACAAGCCCTTGTCTAGTATTGTATCTAACTTTTTCAAGTACAAAATATTCACAGTACCAATTTCAGAAAATCCCGGGATCCACAGCCCCCAGTGCTTTCCACAGTGGAACAGGAATTGGCACGGCTGGCAAAGGAGTGCAACGAGCGCGGCGTAGGCATGAGTCACAAACTGGCTTCTCTCCACGATACCGTCTGCACATTTCTGCTGACTCCTGTTAGTTTCTAAAAATGCTGATAAGCTTATGTTTTGCAATCTGTGTACATCCAAGAAGCACAGATCGTGGGGATTAACTTCTTCCAGATCTCCAGATCACAAGTTACCAAAAGAAGCATGGTAACATACGATGGTAACTTTTCTACAAAGATTCTATTAAAAAACCTCTTTGAGAACCTGGTAAACCAGAGGTATCATCTATCTAGGAAAGAATTGGTCATGCAAGTTTCTGAAGTAAAGTGGGAATATAGCAAACACACATCTTAATAAATTAGGCTTAACAGCTTAACAATGCTTTTCAACTACAGAAGGCTTTAGAGGCATTAGCTAACAAATTAATCTTGACAATAAACCCTTGCCTGACTAAATGGTAAGAAACTGAAGTTTCCTGCTTTACTGAGAGAAATTAATATTGAAATCTAAGGTACAAAATTTGAAAAATAAGTCAAGGCAGACAAAGCAAGGTAGATAATACTAAAGAAGACATTTCATGATAAAAATCTCAGCCATGTACACACAATTCAGGATGTACATTAAAGAACAAAAAAAAGAATATTTGCGATTAAATAAATTATGAAGTCTACTGCCTCTTTCTTTTCCTTTTTTTCTTTTTTTTCCAAAATTGGTGCCACTGAATTAATCTCTAAAAAAAGTCTCAGATCAAGAAATACTTCCTGTATTAAGAAACACACACACAGCTAACCAACCTAACATGGGATTCTTTCAACAGAAGATGAGGGTGCAAGAAGGTTCATTGCTCAAGACACTTATTTTCCATCCCTACATGGATTATTCTTCACTTTGACCTGACTTTAAAAAAAAAATCTAAAGAAATTGTTACACCCATACGTAAAAATACTAAAATTACAAGTGAGGCTAACAGAAAAAATGGATGTTCAATAAACTGTGCAAAAACTACTCTACTTACCAATGAATAGTATATTGTGCATTATATTTTATTCTACTTAACTGCAAGAAAACTGCCATATACTGCAAAAAAGAAAGGAACTTCAGCATTAACATCCCCATGAGAAACCACCATAAAGAGAGTTTATCCACAAAACAGAGTTTTAAGGATAGAGCATTCCCCAAGTAAAGAGCATTGCCTCCCAGTATATGGCTGTATTTATAATCCATAAGACTTCTACCAAATAGACTACCCCAATCCACACTGGGGGAAAATTATTACTGTGAGGCTTCATTTAGCCATTTACAAAACAAACCATTTTTCTCAACACTAGTCCACATCAGAATATCATTAATTAAAAGTTGCCTTTTAGTGGACTGTTGTACTTATCCCTCAACATTTTGACTTGTCTCATGGGACATTAGATCTACATATGCAGGAGTGACTTGTAAGACTCAGGGAACAAATAATAAGAGCACTAACTTTGTAATTCATATTTCCTGTCATCTCTTTTTCATTACTTTTCTCCTTCCTGCAGTGTTGATAACACAATTCATCCATTTCAGACTGCAAAATGGTTCACTTCAATAATCTTCAACAGAACAGCTCTCGTGACTCAGTTCCCTCCGATGGAAAAGGCTGGAATTTCTAATCAAGAGTCAATATATACCTAGTGTGACAAATTTTTTGCTTTTTCAAGAATGAAGAAAACCTCCCTTTTACCGGCTTAGGACCACCTTAGTGTATAAAGAAAATTGCAGCACGGTATTAATAATGACAATTTGGAACAGTGGCATGACTTGATTTAGGTTTTAATATTGCCACCATCCTTAGCCACAGATCTTTTGCAACCTTATTTATATGCGTACCTGGAAGAATATTTAGTCCATGCTATCAAAATATAATAAAAATCTGAGTAAAAATAAGGGCAGAGAAGATATCACTGGGGAATATTTTAAGCTTCTAGACCAGTCCAGTGGGAACCTGCACAGGGAAAATAGGAACATTTCAGTTCAAATATTGTTTGGATGAATCAGGTCTATCTTTTCTCTTTTAAATAAAAATTCACATAGTTTATCATCTGATTGCTATAAAAACTAGACTGTGGACTCAGCAACTCCTTTGTGTTCTTACTTAGTTCTTAAATCAGGTCAAAAGTGAATCAGATTTTATTATAATGAATAAATTTGTGAGACTTTGTTCACAGATTTCAACTGAAGCATTTTATGCTGAGAAAAGTACCCCTAATCTAATATATACCTCCATGTTACATCTAATAAAGGCTGTGCAAAAATTATTCTTAGTTCATATGATCAAGCGGACACATTAGGAAAAAAAAAAATCATCTTCTTTCTGTGTTTCTGGATGAACATTCATGGTCCTGGAGAAACAGAGGAAATTTCAAAAAAGGAAAATTCTTAAATCACTATGTAGAATATCTGTTACAAAATTGAACTATAGTTCTTACCCTACCCAACTCTCAAATGAGAGGGAGTGAGAACATAATTTAAAGAGGGTGAAAATCCAATAAATCACTTTTTATAATAGTCAGCAATACTGCAACTTCGCATTCACATTCTATGGTTATTTCAGGCCTGCCTCAGATTAAAAAAAAAAAAAAAAAAAAAAGTCTGATTTTGAATTACTGTAATTAGCTGCAAAAGCTTGCTGATTTGTTGATGCAAAATAATGTCAATCATTTTCATAAACTTGTTAGAAACTTTGTAAATAAATAGGAAAAAATGATACAAGGATCAGAAATTCACTCTTTGTCCTCAGTTTGCTGTTGGCATGCAGAGAAAGGCGTTGTAAGGATGGACATAAGCAAAAACCACGGTCCTTTCCCTGCCATCATTAGTGTAACATTCTCAAACAGTGAGCTATATCTTGTCACAGGGTGGCTGTGAAAGAGTCTATTTTACATTTCACCCTGAAAACTTACTAAGTCTGGAGGGAAGGAGGAAAGGAAGGAAGGTGTGAAACACTGAGTTTGCTTAGAAGCAGAGTAGGTCAAAAAATAGTTTGGAAAGCAGTGGAGAAGGAAAAGAAAAATCCCTCTTGAGCTGAATAGCTGCAGGCACATGTCATTAATTTTAGCTATTAAAAATTGCTGAAGTGTATTTGGAAAATCTTTACTCTCACACAGATTTTTCTGAGAGTATCAATGGGACTTTTTCATTCCAGGGTACAAGCAGCACAGTCTGGTCCCAAATTGAGAATATACAACCCATAAACATCACTGAAGTAGAAGTGCAGTTGACAGTAATTTCACTATCAGTGTTATGTATTTTCACCTTAAATGTGAGCCGCCCCGCAGTGCTACTGTGTGCATTACAAGGTGCTGCGTAACATAAAAATCATATTCTTGCAAACAATATTCTATCCAGTTCTCCTTACTGTTGGAAATCAGGAGGGAAGGAAGAATCATAACTCCCCCTAAAAGCAATGACCAATTTGGTAGAGTAGGCAATGGCACAACTGATGCAAAACTCGGCTCTTGGTCTGATCCTACAGAACAGAGAATTGCTCAATGCACATTTGAGGAAAGTTGAGTGGGATTGGACTCTTTAATAGATTCTGGAAGAGAGATAAATCAGAGCTGTAATCTCAAATGCAAATCATTTAAGTATTCATTGATACCTGTCTTGAAGCAGCTGTAGGGGGAATGAAAAAGCTGATGCAGGAATGGGCTGAGAGTGATCTAAGACAGAACACACAGGCGCTGCCCAGGGCTGGGGGCACAAATGCAGTTATTGTTTTGTACTTCTTAATTTCTGTGCATTTTCAAGGTGCTAGCTATGTTGTTTTTTTTTTTTTTTTACCAGAACACTAAGGACACTGAGCTGTCATTCTTTCTCTCAAGAAGCCTGATTCAGCATCTGTAAAAGATGTAAATTAATTATGGCGCCTGGCTTTACCAAATTGTAGCTATGGTCCAGTAATTTAATTTCAGGGTTGTTTTCTGGTAATTTTTTTCTTCTGTTAAAGGAAATTTGTTAGCAAGGCACTAGAAACCAACATTTTCTGACATGGAAAATATCACCTTTTGTCACAAAGGTCTTTATGAGCACTCTAAACACAACACGCAGCTCGAGCATAAGGGATCAAAAGCCCAGGTACTGCTGCAAAGAAGCACAAAACAGTCTGGGGCTCAATTCTACTTCTACTATGGTCAGCAACAGAGAGAATGAGTCATTTTTCTCCACTAAAATGCTTCTAAACTGCAATCCCTATCTCACAGAGGTTTAAGTCAGATATTGGTCTAGAAGATAACACTACCTTGGATACAGGCAGTAGACAAGAACGGATCAAGGCACAACCATGTCAGTTACCAGTGGGCAACCAGAGTCTGGGTTGTTTCTTTGTTACAAAACATTAAAGCAGTAAGAATTTGACCATGGTTCCATCAATTTAAAATATTCTGCTAAATAAATATTTTTAAGATCTGTACAACAGGCCTTCTATTTAACAATGAATACATTTCAGGCTAATGTGCTGCCAAGCTCCAGCTCTCTTTCTAGCAGCTGAATTCTTGGATAAAATCATTTTGCAGGGTATGAGCAATGCAGTTCTGAAAATAGCATCACTGCAAAATGAAAGATGGCAAGAACCTCTACAATGCTGATTTATTTCAATGAAATTTCATCTTTTATGATTAGTATTTATTTTGATGTTTTCAGCTGAATTTTCATACTTAATAAAATGCAAATGTATAGAATTTGTTAATTCTGAGGCTCCAGCATAAATACCTAGGAGGGAAGCAAACAAAAAATTGCCCATTCACAATTTACATCATAAAATATGTAAAACAGAAAAATGTTTTGTGCATCCAAATGATTTGCATTTATCTTCACCATATTTACAGAGACATTAAAAAACAGAAAAAAACAAAACAAAACAAAAACAAAACCCCACCACACAATCAAAAAATTCCACCAAAACACCAAATAAACACAACCAATCAACAAGCTGTTTCATACTTATTCTAAGTATGTTTCCACTAGAAGAATGGATTGGAACAACACTTTAAAATATCAGTGGGTTTAAGCATCTTGCATAATGTTCAGCATTTAGACATGTGCTGCTGAGAAAACACTAAGAGGTGATATTGCACTTCTCTAAGTAGATTACATCTTTTGGCTCTCTTTCCAATTCACTGATATGAAGGTACACTTCAGTACTTTATTTTTCTCCTAATAGTGAGTATTTTTAAATAGGTTGAGAAAAAACAATTTTCAAATGAAAAAGAGCCTGATATTTTATAATCCATTAATACAGCAGTCTTTTCTAATTAACATCAGCAACTAAACTGGCATTCTTCTATCACAGACTTTAAGCTATAAATGGGATTTTATGCATATTAGGGGTCTCAAAATCCCTCAGTCTGACAGTAGAAACAGATAAAAAAGAAAACATCATAAATGTCATCTATCTACCTTTGGTCACTGGTGCCATACAGAAAGTGACGCTGAGACCAAGCCCAGCCACACTCTCAGCAGGACCTACACTTGTTAGGTCCATGTGCAGAAGCCAAAAATATGAATGTCCCAGTTGTGCAAGCCTTAATTCATATGACTCATATAGACTTCCCTGAGTTGTCCTAATGACACCAAAACAGTAAAGATGACTCATGCAAGTAAAAAATGGGAATACACAACTTCTTTTCTAAAAATGTCCTGTCTGCATACATATAGATATATGTTCATATGTGTACTATTTTTATCTTTATATTAACTTTATCCACCAATGTTTTACACCAATTTATGTAAGTGGCAGATCTGTCTTGAATATATTTAATGTAATACATACATATAGAACAAGTGATTGAGGAGGGAAAAATGTTAAAAGATAAAGGAAAGAGAGAAATGGAGTAGCAGAGGAAAATTAGAGGGGGGATTAAAAGAAAAGACATTAAGATATATCTATAGTGATTCAGTAATTGCAGACACAGTCCCATTGATTTTGAAAGGCTTCATCTGTAGGTTTATAAAAATTAAAATATGCTTAGTTTGGATTTTTTTTTTTTTTTCTTTTTTAATCAGTACAAACAGGTTTATTATCAGAAAGGAGAATGTGTATCTTTATGTAGTGCATTACTCAGTAATGTATCAGTAACAGTATCAACACATGCTCTGCCAAAAGGATACTTAGGAGTTACAAGATAAACTTAATACTATCTGTCTTGATGCAGTATAGACAAAAGAACAGAAATAAAATGAGTCCTCTGCTATCATTATCTGGCAACATACAAACCTTGTATATTTAATACTATGTTTTTTTCTGAAGTCTGTACAGATGTGAATGATAAATAAATATATATGGCTACAAAAAAATAAGTGCTTTGCATACTGTGACAGCAGTAGTGTGGTTATAGTGCCAGGAGTACTATATACAATATTCTCACCTAAGTGCAAAATAGCTGCTGTGTTGCAGGTGTAATTGAAGGACTTGGGAGTTGCTGTGTTAAAAGTAAGAACATGGTATCCTGTACCAACAAACAGATCCCTAACACATGACACAATTAATATGATACATTTAAATTGAATTCAGTATGCATCAATCAGCAGCTAAGCCTTATAGCTCAGATGAAGACACAATTACTACTACCCTTAAATAGTTTATTAAAGGACAGTCTTCAATATTTGCAGTGAAATATTTTAACACTGGAAGCAAGGAATGCAATACCACCTGCTCAGATTTTCAATGAAAAATTAATGCTACCATTTCATACAACACAAACCTGCTCCTGAAATTCTCTTATGTTTTGCTGTATAAACATATCAGGGCCTTTTTGCCCTATCAGAAAATTTAAATTAATCAAATTACTGAGACTCTAGCAAACAGGCATTGCATAAACCTTCAGCATTTCTTGCTAAGAATACTACATGCTTCTGTATTATTACATTGGTGATAGGGACTTCTGAATCTTTTAATAAAAGAACATGTTAAAATGTTTATTAATGCAGAAGAAAGAGATGACTGAAGGAAAAGTGATTGTACAATAATGAGTTGTTGAAGAAATCATATACTCTATAGCCCTGCATATGCACATTTTTCACCCAACAGCTAGGAAATCCCGCTTCCTCAGACCAACTTTTTCACTAAGAGAAAAAAGCGACTGAAAATAATGGGAGAAAGCAGGTAGCTAAGCACATAATATCAGCAAACCTCCAGTTCTTCAATTATTCATACCTTTCTTTCCTTTATTCTCCTCTCCTGTGTTTTTTTAATTCCTATTTTTAATATTCTTAATATATAATATCTTTTACATTAAGACCATTTGCGTCACTTCTCTTTGTTCTTCCCCATTTGTAATTTTTAGTAAGAAATGAAACACTGCTGTCAAGTTTTAAAAAAGAATAGAAAAATTGTTTTCTCCTTCACCTGTTACATCATTACTTTTTGCTAAGCAGCTCTCCCTGCATCAACCTGTTGTGTGCTGCCTTCTAAACAAACTAAGCCTTGCTTGCACTTTGACTCCATTTCAAAGGGGAAACGGACTATGAAGGATGCACAGTTGCAATAGATTGTTTCTGCAATATTTCAATGGAATAGCAATGAGAAAAAAAAAGAGAGCCAACAGCAAATAGATTGTACAGAACATGGAAATGTTGATGGCTAACATCATATTCTGAATTACTTTATCATAGGTATAGTTATAACTAAAGTTACATGTTTCACTGTTGTCAATTTCTATTATAATGACTGTGAATAAAGGTAAATTTAGAAGGAAATTAACAAAAATAGTTGGGGAGACAAAACCAGTTCTTAAAGAGTATCACATATTCTTATGTTAAAAAGCAATCTGGACTTCTATTTGAAATTATATATATTATTTTTATATTATATTCTTTTAATTTCACTGGGTTCCATTTTCCTTTCTCTTTTACTCACAGAAAAATCCACATAGAAGATAAATTGTAATTAGTTGTGCATGATAACCTTATCAGTTCAGTGAGAAACCATAAATATCGGAGCTCAAAAAAACGTAAATACAGGAGCTCAAACACAAGAAAACAATGAATTTAAAAGCACTGGGTTTATATTTTGCTACACTTGCTTCTACATGGCACATCTTTATAAACTGCAACACGAGAATGTTTTAAAAGGTAATTTTCCCTACAATGGAAGACTGTATTTATTCAACTTAGAAGATACTAAGTGGCTATTCTACACTTATCTTTGTATTCCTTTCATTTAACAGTGCGAGCATCCTTTTGAGTCTTTCATAATGGAACCGATACTCAGAACTGAATCCAATTACAACAACCTACCAGCAGTACTAATTGGTGAAAATGCATTGCTGGTAATTACTGCAACGCATCCCTCTGCCCAGGATGAACGACACCAATAAATTCTACCCAGTGTTAAACAATAAGGAAACACTACCACTAGCACTGTTTTTCTTATGTAAAATGCATTAAAGTGAGTCATCCACTTAAAAGTTACCTACTGGTAGCTTTAACCCAGATTCGGGGACTAAGGTAAGTGCTTCAAAAAGCCAACCAAACAAAAAGAATATAAAAATAATGAGGTGAGAGAGGAAAAAAAAAAAAAAAAAAAAAGGAAGAAAACATGATCACATAGTGCTTTGTCGTGGATTCTTTTTTTCCTATCTGTAGGCGAATCTTCAGTATGATGTATTGGCTTCCTTTTGCCTTTCTTTTATTGCATCATTATTATTTGATCTTTGCACAGCTCTGGGCAACACTTTCATGCTAATAATTCTGCAGCGCTTTAAAGATTTCTATCTCAGGGCCAGGCAAGGCACCGAGCTGCGTGCACCGCGAGCATCCTTCAGCTCTCGCGAAGGTGTTTCTGAGAGTTAGCGATCTGCAAGGCCAAGGCTGAAGAAAGCAGTTCTTCAGCTGTGTGGCTTTAAGCGTGCGAAAGCCCCTCCGGCGGGACCCACGCGTGCGCACCCGCGGAGCCACCGCAGCCCCGAGCCCCCGCGGGTGCGCTGGAGCCCGGCCAGGCAGGAGGGAGCCGGAGCTCGGGCTCGGAGCTCCCAGCCGTGCTCGCCTGCCCCGCTTCCCATGCCGGCAGCGGAAAGGCAACGAAATGTGCCTTCCGTGTGGATTTTAATAAAATTGCGAAAGTTTTCAGGTTTTTTTATAAACAATGTTGAAACTCCATCCAGGGTGGAATAACCTCTGTGGGAGGAAGGGGCGGACTCCGTGTAACTCGAAACTTTCTTCTCGACAAGGATGACCTGACCGGGTATATTTGGGAGCCGCTCCGGAGCGGGATTCCCAGGCGAAGCCTTTACCTCAAAAGTCCCGCCGCCGGCCGTCACCGGAGCTTCCCCCTCCCGGCGACGGCACCGGCGGGACCCTCCTCTACCCCGACTCTTTTCTAAGCAAAAGCTGCCGAAAACCTACAATTTTCCCAGATCGTCACTTTCCACCCGGTCTAACTTGATTTCCCTTTGTATTGTCGCTGTCCCTGGCGCCGAGGAGCGCCCTCGCCCCGGACCCCCGGACTCCGCTGGGACTTACGTGGTGGCCGAGGGGAAGGGTCCCTCCGAGGAGTGGTTCATCACCAGAGACTGGAAAAGTGTCAGGCTAAAGACCAGCAGCCAGCCAGCAGCCATCTTCCTGATCGAAGATCGATCCCCCTTCCCCAAGTCGGCGAGACGGCAATAATAATAAATTCAATTATCGTGTGTGGCGGTGCGGGGGGGGCCGTGGTTCTTTAAAGCCTCCTCCGCTCCCCCCACCCGCCCCCTCGCAGGAGGCGCAGCCCAGAGATGCGCGGAAAAGCGGGAGCGCGGCCGAGGGTGGGGAGGAGGAGGAGGAGAAACGATGGAGATCTGTGGGTGGAGTGCGGGAAGAGGCGAAACAGAGAAAAGAGAGAGAGCGAGAGATACTCCACTCTCTGCTACTCCAGCAGCAGCTCCAGCTTCATCTGATCCGCCGCCATCAGCGCTACTTTTGTAACAGATCCTACTCTGCGTGTGTGTGCGCGCGTCCTTCCCTGATTTATTCCACTGATTGCAGAGCAGAAGGAGGAGGAGAGAGGCAGGCGGGGTGGCGGCTCCTGAAAGAAGAGGGAAGCAGGGGATAGAGTTGGAGACGGGCGGATCGCTGCCGGCTCCTGCCTTCCCTGCCGGCGGCGGGGAAAGTCGGGGCGAGCCGCGGGGGCGGG
>VZSE01008168.1:250157-288539 GCA_013398275.1 Promerops cafer
CCCGCGCCGCCGCCTCCGCCCTTCGCAGCGTCCCGGGCCCGCAGCGTCCCCGAGCGCCTCCGGAGAGCCGCCCCCGGGGCACGGCCGGGAGTCCTCGGGCTTCACCCCCGCCCCGCCGCATCGCTAACCCAGATATTCATTTCAGATCCCTCTGGAAATTCAGAGGACGCATTCCTTCTCCCCTCCTTTCGTTTGCCCATGTTCAGCACACCAGTCTCTTGGCAACTATACGCTCTCGGTATAAATGTAGAAAGTAATCTAAGGAAATATTTCTTGGCTTATTTGTTAAAGCAGTTAAAAGTTCGGCGACAAATCTGATTTTTTTTTTCTGTCTGTGGGTTGGTTTTGTTTGTTTTTTCGTTGTATGTGCTAACATATTTATATTTTAATATATTTACTTAGTTCAACAGGTGAAAATGAAAGACCAGACCCAAAATTAATTTTGTTTTAATGTCCTTCGTATTTAAGGATCACATCTTGAATGTATTAGTTCACAACAATTTCTATAAAACAGGAAAGTGCTCATGTCTATTTTAAAAGTGGCAAAGGGATCAAAACTGAGATGCACAAATGAAGAATTGAGTGCTCACATTGCCTGGGCTCGAAGCCAGCACGATATTTCAGTTGCAATCTGTAAAGCATGCAGTCACTCATCTACATTGTTTCTGGATTGGAGCTGGCACTTGGAGGCTGGTGGGAAGAACTCCCAGTTTTCTTCACCTATCCACCTACCTATAGGTACGTAGGATTAAGGGTTTGGATGCAAGTCTGAAATAGCATTTTGTAAAATGATTCTGTAGCCTTTAGACTCAGTCTGAAGAGTAGCTATAGCTCAGCTTTTGTAGGTCTCCATAGGCCCGGCAGTTTTGCCACATGAAGTGGCACCACTTTGGATACTTACCTGTAACTGCTCACCTGAGTACCTCTGCTTCCCCACGGGGATGTCAAGGCTACCAGCACAGTTCATGGCACTGTGGCATGGAAGTCCTGCTTCACATGAGATGTATTGTGAGGAGATCTGGGGTAGAAAGATGGTAGGAAATGGATTAAAGTCTTGGAGAAATGCACAGAGGAAAGGGGCCGGAGATGTGAACTAGTACAGGTTGCACAAGATTATGACAAATTTACTTAGATGAAGTAATTTACTTGGATAAAGCTCCTCATTTCTGGATTCTCACACTAAGAGTAGCATTATCAGTATCAAGTTAACATCAATTCAGTTATGAACATGAATATTGAACAAAAATACCGATTCTGCTCCTTGATAGGACTCTGAAGTTTGGCTCAAGCTCATGCCTAAACTCTGCTAAGTTACCAGGAACCAGATGTTCTTCAGTTAGTTGTGCCCCAAAACACCTACAGTTTTGCAGTAGGTAGAACTGTAACACAGTAATGGATTAACACTGGCAACACCCCTCCAGAATAAATGGGATGACCCACCTGGCTCCTTCCCGACCTGAAGGATCGATCCCATTTCTTCTTTTCTCAGCAGGAAAGTGTTCATGTTAAATTCCCAACAGTGCTGCCCCCAAGGGCCTGTTGAGCAAGCTGTGAGCACTGAGCTGGAAAAGAGGTGCTCTCCCAGGGGAGAACCCACTGGAGTGGGCAAACAGAAAAGTACTGACATGTTGGTGTGCGAAAGAGAGGGTGCAAGTAACTATGCAAACACACACAGGAAATGGTTTCAGTAGGTGAGAATAAGCAAGACCACCCTTACTCACAAGTACCATTTCAATATAATGTAAAGGAGACCAGAAGATCAGGGAGTGATAAAGTAAAATAATAAATAGATAAGTAAAGGGTTACACAGGAATGTTCCTTTCATCATTAGTATCATTTTCTGTAAGCCTCACTTCTGATGCTTATAGAGCTTCTTAGGGCAATAATTACAGCTGCAAATAGTTCCAACAACAGTAACACATGGCTAGCAATGGAACTGTGCAATGCACGGGTTGCTGACACCCCACCTAGTACTGTAAGATCTGGATTAATCAGTACTAATACACAGAACAACAGCTGAAAAGTGAAAAATATTCTAGAGAAAATACTGCTATGATTTAATAAGGAGGTATTCAAAGCTTCCAATCTACTGTGCTATTTACAACTATATAACAAGACCCTCTGCAAGCTAATCCTACTGTGAACAGTGTAAGTGAATGCCTGTGGAGCTCACTGAAACTCAGGGATGAAAGAGAGAAGTTGTAAAATGTGGCTCCAGCATGGAGGAGAAATACACAGGTTAGCTCCAAACAAGCTGGCCGAGGTGTGGAGGAGCAGCCAGGGCTGGAAAATGGAGCCTGAGAAGGGATGTGACATTCTGGGAAGGTCTGTGATAGACAACTCAAGATCAACCTACAATCCTCTCAGGATTTACAAGTAAACTTGAACTGAACCCCAGTTTTGAGAAAAGGTGGGATCAAATAACAATTTTCCTGTAAAATTAAGTTAGGCTGGAAGTCAGGTTTTGAAGTTTTGCCTTTTTTTGAATCTGAAACTCAGGAATCCAATGCCAGCCTGAAGCATGGGGAAGAAAAGAAAGCAAGACTAATTCCATGAACAATTTGTTACTTACTAATCACCCAGTCTTTGGTTCACCTAATTATTTATGATCTAAAAAATCATTAATTTTCCAGGTATTTAATAAAGATGCAGAATGTTTAGAAATGGTGACCTCATCCTACAGCTGTGTATGGACCACAGTAATAGGCCTCAATTGAGTTCCCACAACCTTCAACAAGAAAGTCTGATTGACATAAAACATAAAATTGGCAGAGTTAAGTTTCTTGGTATGTCTTCACCCTCCACCCTTGTAAAGAAGCACAAGTGTAGTTCCATCATGAAGTTTTAAAAAGCTATTAAAGTCTCCTAAGCAATCAATTTCTTTACCTTTGCTGATTAAACTCTTTTCTTATATAGTCACTGTTTTAAATACATGGCTTGTACTTCACAGTAACATTGCACTGCAGAAATTCTCATCATTTATCTGCGCTGAGATTCCTAAAAATCTATTACAGCTGACAAGTCTTTTTCTTTAAGCACTTGAATGACAAACAGTGGAAGTAAATCTTTCTTCATTCTTACTTCACTTAATTCTAAATTTATTGCCTGTCATATCTGACCAAGACCTTTCTGTGAAGGAGCACAGCAGCAACAGGTATTGAAATAATGAGGCATTTTACAGAAAGTTTGCTGTGTAGCTATTTGGTGGACTTGGCAGGGTTAGGCTTGTGGTGGGACTCTTACCTTAAAAATCCTTTCCAACCTAAAAGATTCTGTGATTCTATTCTATGATTCTACTGAAACTACTGGAAATCTTTCAACTGACCATGGTAGTCCACGTGTCAGAAAAAAATTCCTATTGCAAAACTACAAAATTTAATTTGCATCAAAAGCTTCTTCTCAGTTCATTTAATCCGTAGTGAGTATTAATTCATGATCAAGCTTTTCTCTTTTATTTAAATTTCTGGATATATTATTTATGTTTTCATGTATTATTTACACTGTTGAAAATCTACCATAAAAGACAAAAGAGCAAGGCTCTCTGTCTCTAAACCATTTTTTAAAAAATCCAAATCTATTATGTTAGCACCAGAATAAAAGTTTTATTAATCTGGTTTTATGCTTGTATATAAACTCATTCTTCAGTAATCAGCATTTTCAGAAAAATTCTTGGAGCCAGTGACAGGTTAAGACCACACGTGCAGTGGTTGCAGCACTTGTGTGAATAGATGGGACACAGTTACCAAGTGCCTTAAGTGTCTTTTGTGGGGGCATTATAGGCAATAAATCTGTACTGGCTTTATTCTTGCCAGCCCTGATCAGCATTTTGCTGAGCACATTCCACCTCTGTGCTTGGTGTAACATATACTTTGCTAGATGGAACCCCCAGATGTTACTGGGTTCAGCCAAAATGTGCTTGCTGAAATATGGCAAAAAGTGTGTGCATGACCCTGGAGAAAGGTGCAAAGGACAAGTCTGATGAGGAGTGACTGAGGGAACTGGGGATGTTTAGCCTGGAGAAAAGGAGGCTCAGGGGGGACCTTATCACTCAACAACTGCCTGAAAAGAGGTAGTAGAAAGGTGGGGTTCAGTCTCTTCTCATGAGTAGCAAGTAATAGGACAAGCAGAAATGGCCTCAAGTTGCACCAGGGAAGGTTTAGATGGGATATTAAAAAAATTTCCTCATAGAAAGGGTTGCCAAGCACTGGATCAGACAGCCCCGTGAAGTGGTTGAATCACCATACCTGGAGGTATTTAAAAGATGTGTAGATATGGCACTTAGGGACATGGTTTAGTGGTGGACTTGGCAGTGCTGGGTTAGCAGTTGGATGATATAATCTTAAAAGTCTTTTCCAACCTAAATGATTCTGTGGTTCTGTAGTTCTATGATAATCAATGCCACATACCAAAATACTATTTTCTTCCTGGCACGTAATATCTTCTTTATGTCTGGGTTTAAGATAGGGAAGGAGGAGATAATCTTCTTGAATAGTTCTCATTCCATTTGCTGGTGCAGAACTGACTAGAGAGTGCAGACAGCCTGATCTCAATTTCTAATTTCAGGGGTAAAAGTGCTCTTATTGAAGTCTACACCAGATGGAAATGCCGGATCCAGCCCATTGCAAGTGAGATGAGTTGTTTTACATATCTGAATTTGGTAAAATTTATATTGCAAAAACTTGTGACCTACATCCAGCAGCAAGATAATCAACACTGTTTTGTTCTCACCCTTGCTTTTGTTCATATTTCAGTAAGCATGATGGATCTGATAGCAAAACTTTCACTATCTGATATGACTGTTTATGGTTTTCTTGTTATTGTCATATTTGAGGAAAGCATTCATTCTAATTCTAGTCATTAGAGCAGGGCTGTATGCATTTTCACACTGGAAAGTTTTTTTTATTTGCTTGGGGTTTTTGATACTTCAGTTAAACCAACAATAATTTTAGGATACTTTAATATTGAAACTTGGAGTCCAGACCAATAAACATTCTCCCAGTGAATACCAAGAAAAATATTTTATAACAAAGTGCTAGTCTAAAACTTCATCCATGGTGCTGATTTTGCTTGGTGTAGAGTTGATTTTCTCCAGAGTAGCTACTATGGGGCTTTGCTTTGGGGCTAGGTTGAAAACAGTGCTGATAACACAGAGATGCTTTAGTTGTTGGAAAGCAGAGCTTACACTGTAGCACCATATGGAGATAGTAGTTTGGTTCTGAAACACCCTGTGTTCATTCTAATATTATCATTAATATGTTTCTGAGTTTCAAGGGAATTTTTTTTTTTTGTTCATTAATCACTGTGTTATATTTCACAGTATAATGTAAAAGGGCTCATTGTAAATCTCATATTGTTGTTGTGACACTATTCACAGAAAACCATAAATGTCAGTCATCTTGCTGGAGAAAACCCTCAATTATAAATGTTAAACTATGGAATGTTCTGAACTTGTAAAGAAATATAACCTCTAAGAGCAGTCTTATACAAATAACATAGGTTTTTATAAGATTGAAATTGACACAGTATTTTTGTACAACCTTGTCTATTTTCTAATCTATTTTAACTTAGTTTATTCCATCCCTTCCACGGACTTGAAGCATATACATGTTCATGTACATATATATGTTCTTTCTTGAAACAAAATATATATATATATATATATATTTCTTCTTTAACCTCATAAATCAGACAATTTTCCCCATTTTTTTCACCCTGTGAGATACATTCTTATGCCAGTTAATGCTTTTCTAAATGTAAGGATGGGCCTCTCCTGAAATCTGGTCTCTTGCAACTTTATGGAACTAAAAAGAGGTACATTGACCCACAGAGAGGCACTCTCTGCGATGGCGACAGAATAATCATAGCAAACCAGTATCAGCCAAATGGAATGAAGCCATCTCAGCATCTCATACTTACTTAATCCATCTAACCTAATTAACCAGATGGTTACGAAAGATACATTCCAAAGTTATTGCTGAGATCTTACTGCAATATTCCTCCAAAGAATGGGTGCTGTCGTGCCATCCAGCCACAGATGCTACTTTTGGAAGTTCAACAGGGTAAGCTGAACTTTAGTGGGGAGGTTGTATTTGTCTCCCTGTTTTGGAACACAGTCGCTGCTGTTCCCGTTCTGCATTTGGTGAGATACTCATGGACTGCCTATGAGAAAAGGGTTTCCTTTTTCCTTACCCAGTTGTAGTCAATGGGCATAGACCAGCACCTCCACAGAATGGTTCATCCTATCCTAAAATATGGGTTGTTGAGATGGCCTTGGTATCTTGTTTGATTTGCTTTATAAACTAGTAGTAAATACAAAAATAACTTAGAAGGAATACTGGGCAGGGGGATGGAGAAAATGTAAATGTGAAAGATTATAGAGCAAAAATAAGAAAAGAACAGGAAAGTAAATATCAAGAAGGAAGGTTATGCATGTGGAAATAAAGACATGCATATTGTCTTCATGATACATTGTACAAGGGAAAAAATTGAAAGAAAATAGGTGAGGAAAAGTAAAGTGAATCAGGAAAACAGGAGTATGAGGAGAAAAAATTTCATTAGGAAGATGAGACAGTAAAGGGAAGAAAAACTTTGTGCTGATAAGAAAGAGGTGCCACTAACTAGGAGAGGTAACAAAGAGGAAAAAGAGGAATGAGCTCCCCAAGAGAGGCATGGTCTACACATACTGATGTGCACTTGTCCGCTTAGTTTTAAAAGATGGCAAAAAGAATGGCAAAAAAGAAGTCAAGTCTTCATGATGCCAGGGGAGCACAGCACAGGCTGGCACAGCTTTGCCACGTGCTGGGTCAGAGCCAGGTGTCCCTGTTAGCTGGGGTCAGGCCATCTGGTGTGCTTTGCCCCTAAGCAGAGATGATTAGCTCAGGTAACAAGGCCACGTAGCTCCTGGCTTAGGAGCACGAGACCCAGCCCTTGTGTTCAGGGTGAAGGCAGAGCTCCCTCCTGTACAGCACAGCATACCTCAATCTGGTAAGACAGCTTCTGCTACACATTTTACACCAGCTGCAAAAATGATTTAAGGAAAATTTGCATCTTTTGTATACTAATAGCTTCTAATGAGAGAAGATAGTGGGATAGATGGTAGATGTTATGCCAAGTAGACTTAAGAAATAATAAAATACCAAATAAATATTTATAATATTCCTTCTTCAATAATGCCTGAAGACAGATAAGTTCTCTCATCCCTTTCATGATTTATTAAAAATCTTTAATTGGCTGTTCTTAAAAAATTCCATTTTGACTTTTAAAGTGAAAAGTCAAAAGATAAAAGCATCTGTAGGTAAACTTCCACATCTGATCTGCCCATGTCTCAATAATTCAAATGAAGGAATGGATTCAAAAGTTACATTTCAAGCCTCTGCTCTCATTTCAGCAGCAAGTGAGATTTTTATGTTGTTCTATTTGAAAGGATAAAGTAAATTTTTTTGCATTTGCCCAGAGTATCTATATGGGTTGAATTCTTTCCAGAATCATGTGCCATTAAGCTATATAATAATGATGTAATTTATTTATATGGTTAATGCCTCAACAGTCCAAACTATTTCACGAGCCATAATATATCACTATGGTAATGTTAAGCCCCCTTGTTATAATTGAGTCTGCACAGTCTGCCATTCCATGCAAAGCAACAAAGGGCAGCTCTGCACAAACCACTCCAAATGCTGGAATTGTGTTGTAGACTTCATATTGCACTTGCAGATGTTATTAATTACTGCTACTCTCTGTTTAATAGCTGTTTCCATAGCAACTATGATTTTTTTTAAGAGGGTGTGAAGTAAGTAAGTTCAGTAGCTGTTTTGTTTGTTGGGTTTTTTCCCCTAAAAGGAGGAAAAAGGCAATCTGACTATATACACCTATATAAATATATATATAAATACTCAAACCCTAAGCAGTGCAAGAAGTGAAGTATAAACAAAAAAGTAAAGACACAGAGGAACATGAGTGATTTCAGAAGATATCAAGCTACTTAAATGATCAGTTACTTAAGTTAACAATCTGCTCTCACTTGATCCTTTTAAGTTAGTGATTTTTGGCACAATCTAGAAAGTCCAGTGAAGTCAGAGTGCAAGCAAACACAGATCTATGTCTGTGTCCAGCATCACAGATTTACTAGGTACAAGCACACTGCCCGTGATGCTGGCTTAGGACTAAAAGGCTTAAAAGATTCATCTCTATGAAGACTTAATAATAAATTTAATATCTTACGTGAATTATAAATTAACTGTGACTGTGTATCCTGCATTTGAAATGCAGTTTTTTACATCCACTGTCCAGCATATTTACAAGAACAGAGCAAAGTATGTAATATATCAGCTAACACACCAGGTGTCTCTTATCATTGAGTCATCTCTAAATTCTGTCTTCATTCAACACATGCTGTTGGTTAAGAAGTATTCTAAAAACAGGTAGAATGTCCTGGTAACTGGAGATATGGATAGTTTAATATTTACTCTCTACACATATCAGAAAAAAAAAAGTGGAAATAAAGATTAGTAAATAAAATTACTGATAAATTAAAAATTACTGCCTCCTGAAACTAACAGGGGTGAAAAAAAGTAAGATTTATTTCTTTTGATATTTCAAGATGATACACTGAAATAACAGAAATATTTTCTTTTATCACATTCTAACTCTTAAAAATCATACAAAAACTATAACAATCTGAGCTTATTTCCATCAACAGCTATGATAGAAAACATGACTTTAAATGTCCAGTTCTCCCTCCCTTAAGTACAGAAAACCTTTTGTCTGCTTTGAAATGCAGATGACTGACTCCAGGAGTACCACAGTAATTTTTCTTTTCTAAGGAAGCCCACTGCCAAGTCCCATGTGTACCCGTCTGTCCTGTGGGAGTGAAATACAACCTTCTGAAGCAGATAAGTGTTTGTCCCATGCACTGGTGAAATCCTGGGTTTACAGTTTAAGTAGATCAGAGTGATGCCCATTTTGTGACTGATCTTCAGAAGGGTACACAGCACCTCAACTGGTGCATGCATTAGTAGCCCAGTGTTTGAAATTGTCATCAAAACATCTACATAAAGCACACAGTAAATAAAAACAACTCAGGGTATAATAAATTAATTAAACATTAAAATAGAGGAATAAAAAAGAGAGGGATCTCAATGTCTGAGAGGATAAATCTGGACTGAGAGTTTTACTTTTATAACACAAATCAATGTTTTCCCTGTGAGCTGGGAAATTCTCGTAGGACCTAAGCGTGTTCTGCCTCCCACGCGATGCTTTGCAGCAGAAATCCTCTTTGGGGAGAGGCTGCTCTCCATAAGAGGCTACTGCTGTTTCCTCATCTGCTGCCTTGGACTGGCTGCCCAGGCACAGTGTCCTTGAGGCCAGCTGAGCCACAGCTTGCAGGGTGTCCTGCAGGGGAGTCACACCTCCAGAGATTGACTGAGACCAGACTGAGGTGCCTGCTAAGAAAAAGCAGCAGCTGTGCTACATTTGATCAGCAGTCCCTGGAAATAGAGTTCCTTTGTTTCTTTTTCACTTTGGAAACTTCCTTTGCCCTTGACTAGGCCTTTCTTCTGGCCAGTCTCCTGAGGTCTGTTTTCTAGGCATAAAAAGAGATGAGAGGAAGATGATGTTTTGCAAACATGAGAGGTCTATGGGAGACATCAAGTGGAGGACATAACCTTGAGAGTACAGGGGTAAAGGAGGCAGAAAACCTAATGCAGGGTCAGAAAATTGAAAGGAAAAGGATTAATTAAAATATACTAAAGGAGTTTTGAAGATGAAAAAGGAATATAAGTGCTAAGTATTTTCCTTTGTAACCGAAGCTGTGCTGAAAATCAACAGGGAAAGCATGGCTTTTATTTGAGAGGTAATTTGCATATTAATATTGTGATAGCATTATGCAATAGTATATAAGACAGATTGGGTAAATAGAGGCTGTGACCAAACATTTCAGCTTCTTCTCCACGTCTATTGAAAATAAAAACTGGCAGAATGTCACACTGTAGGATTGTCCTTGATTTGTTTCCAGTAGAACATTAATTGATGTGTTCCCATGTTTTGATAAGTGATTTACAAGCTCAATAACTCAAAGGGTGATTACAGCCAGGCAGGCAATCTGGATGCCAAGCCTCATTTCAGTGAACTGTCCTGGATATTTCACTCTGAAAATCATGGCTTTCTAAATTTGTGGGAAACAATATTAAGCAGTGGCAATCAACAGTGCAGTTTTCTGTTGGTGTAGCAGGAGGGATTATTTTGAAATAGCTAGTGCATCTGTTTGTTAGCTATTTTTCTCTTGAACTGGAAAAATCTACAATGTTTCAAACAAAATGCTTGCAAAATACCCAGAAATGTAGAAATTTTTGCAAAGAACATTTTGTATTAAAAAAAAAAAAAAAAAAAAAAAAAAAAAAAAACTGGGTTTTTTTTTTTTAAAAAAAAAACAAAAAAAAAAAAAATCTGGTTTATTTTTTTTGCAAAGCAACCAAAAAGAATGAAGAAGAATATGTACAACCAGTAAAAAATAAATTAAAAAAAATCTTTCTATACCTTGCTTTGCAGGACTCTTGGCAACCCAGAAATTCTAAGCTATAGTTTAATTCCAATACAATTTACAGTTACTCAACTGTGACCCCTAAATACCAAAGCTGTAATGGTAACGGTGAAAAATGAAAACTCATTATTTTAATACTCTGTGTTGCTAAAATATCATCAATCCATTTCATGTTTCATCTCATTTTCTAATATGGTTTCTTTTGGTGAAATCTGCTTAACAGGAAGAAAATTGAGCTTTTTTTTTTTTTTTTTAATAACTGTGATGTTAATGAGTAACAGAGAATTTTTGTTTCAAAGAGAAAATAAAGTGATCGTGTGATGTATGTTTATTTGGTTGAAAGCTACTTCCAGTACAGCAGCTTTAAAGGTTAATATTTCAGCTCACACATTAAAACAAGCTAGGAGATGGCCTAAGTATTGAGGAGCAGAGTACTAGAGGATGGATACGGCACAATATAACTTTGCAGAGTGAAAACTGGCACGTGTTGCCCAAAAATCTGTGGAACCAACCATCAGCAGTAAATTTGTGATATCAAAATGTTTACTATATTAAACCAACAAATGATAGTTTATTATTTCTTACATTGAACCCTCTGCCTGAAAACTGTGGGCATGAAGATTATCCTTTATCCAGCATTTAGGAGAGCATCATTGCCCTCTTTCCACCTGTGGGATAAGTTGGAATTTCCCTGGATCCTGTGCCAGTGCCAGTTCCTTTCAGCATCCTCTTCGGATTTGTTGCACAGTTGCTGTTTTAGGAGACAGTGATTTACTAACACCTGCTGCAACAAGTGAAACTGCCTCTGTGCAGGAGGGAGATCAGGTCTATTGTTCTTGTTATACAAACTCATTTAATTCATTCCTCATTATAGCTCCTCATGACTGATTTTTCTAAATTTTACTGATATGAAGAATGCTTATTCTTATTATATATGCCTTCTTCTTTTTCATCTGTTGCTTCATCTGTTGCACTGGAAAGTGAAGCACACCTTACTCTGTGGCCAGGTGAGAAGAGTGGCCTTGCCTCAGGCTTTTCAGTCCCACAGGAAACATGTTTTGATGTAGAAGCAAAGTGGCTTCTTAGCAGCTGAAAGAACTTATGAGAGTATAAATAAGGAAAAATAAACAGAAAGTAGGAATGAATTTTTGGTGAGGCAAGAAGAATGGGATAATTCAAAAGAGGTCAAGTTTTGGAGACAGGGTTTATAGGAAGAAGGTGAACTTCTGCAGATGTTTGGGAAGGAGAAATGAGACCAAAGAGTTTGCAAGAGGAAACAGGAGATTGTATCTTTCTCTGATCATTCTAGTAAGCATATTGCTGTGTCTAAGAAATGAAGTGGCCATCATTCCAGGTATTTAACTGGTCACCAGATATCTTTGAACCTCTTTATCCAGAGATGAGAACGGGTCTAGAAATATGACTTCAACCTTATGCACACTAAGTGTCCAGCTTCCTAAAAGCAAAGTTTTCTTCTGTTTGTATCCAGCTCAGCAGATGAAGATGCAAATAATCTAGAAAATAATCCTGTGGCTTGGAGCTTCCTGCCAACTAGAGATGATTAATTAATTTCTTCTCAATTCTGCTGTACAAAATGAGATGCTAGGAGTTAGCAAAACATGCTCAGAAAAAGCAGCATTGCTGAAATGAAAAAGTTTATGAATAAAGTAAAAATTGCCAAAAATGTCACTGATTTAAAACAAGCACCAGAAGTTTCACTGTTTTCACAAAGGAGAGAAGCAGAATTGTCATGCAATAAGGTTAAGGAAAAAGATAATAAAAGTGTGATTATGTCACAGTTATGACAAGGCCCTTAAACAAAAAAAATATTTTCTTTTGTGTTTCTCGCCTCATTTCTATAGATTCTAGATTTTGAAGGTAATTTAAAACAGAAAAAAAAGTGATAAAATTCAACATGGGTTTACAAAGGCTTACTTGATCATGCTGGATTAAGATTCTATTTTACTTTGATTTTCTGGACAAAAGAAATGAAATACATCTAATCTACTTAGACTTTTACAAAGCATCTCCACAAGGAAAATTATTAGCTAAATAGAGAAGTCAGGGATTAGCACAGGAATTTTAAAATGAGTAAGGAATAGATTTAAAAGAGAAAAAGTGAAATGTTGAAGTAAACTGTTGATTAGAAAATTGTCTTGAAAACTAGATTAGAGACTTATTTAATCTAAAATTTACATTAGTAATCTTAGCTCATGGTATATTGTTATCTGTTAAAATTTAATGATGACACAAAGGAATTGCCAGTATAGGGGAGGGTCAAACATCATACGGGATGAAAAAGATGAATGATGATGGCAATAAGAGAGCAAGAAGAAAATTATGACTTTAGGGACTAATAGGAAAAAATTCCCTGCTGCTCATGTTGGTTGTTTATACGATGACTATGATTCATTAATATTATGTAATATTATGTAGATACAAGATAACCAAATACAATCCTGTAATCTGGTTGTGTTCTCCTGTATTGCTTTTATATTTTTATTGTTTTCCATTCCTCTGTATTGTTTCCTTCAAGGGAGGTTTAGATGAAATATTAGGAAAAATTTCTTCACTGAAAGGATGGTTGGGGAGGGGGTGAAATTGCCATTCTTGGAAGTGTTCAAAAATTTGTGGATGTGGCACTCAGGGGCATGTTTTAGTGGTGAATATGGTGGTGCTACATTGATAGTTGGACTCAATTACATTAGAAGTCTTTTCCAACTTAAATGATTCTGTGATCCTGTAAAGCACTTGACTTTGGGCTGAGTGTGAAAAACTGTGATTTTGAACCCTGTTTCTTACATTCGCATGCATACATAGCCTGCGAGAGCCCATCCTGATTGTGAAACACCCTTCTTGCCAACCATGTGAAACAAATAAATTCAGACTGGAACAAGGGCTAAGCAAGGTTCCTAGGACTAAATGTACTTTGCTTTTACAAGCTGAGGATAGATAAGGTGTATGCTCACCCTTTGGAATTCTAAGAACACACAGAAGAGAGAGAAGACACATTTTAGCTAATGAATAATGCTGGTACGAGGATAAACAGGCACAAATTAGCCATGGTTATGTGTGAAGAGAAAAATCAAGACCATCAGAGCAGTGAGAGTCTGTAAGGGCAAAAAAGGAATATTTGTTTCTAGCTCATGAAACAGAAATAGCAGTACCCCTTTGCCCAGATCAGTTTCTCAATTTTTATTTCCGCATTTCCCTTAACATCATTCTTCACTAACAGATTACTTTGCTAAACCTGTCCAGGCTGTAGAAATTAGGAATCATTTCTCTTTCAGATTTTGCATTTGCTGTTCCCTGACTACCCTCCAGTTTCTGTGGTTTACACTCTTTTTCACTGTGCTAGTTCACCCTTTTAGAGTTTCTCTCTGCTTCCTCACATGCCTTTCTCCTTTTGCTGCATGATATTTTTAGGCAACTTGGTATAATTAAGTTTATTATTATTATTATTTTTTCTGTTCTTCTTTTTTAGCCAAACTTTGCAACAAAGCAGTTGAAACACCATTTCTTGCTTTAAAAAGTGACTCTGTTGCAAGATTCTCTGTCATCATCATATATAGCTTAAAATTTACAAACATAAGACTGGAACAGGCAGGCAGAGTGCATACAACTCCCTGGACTGCTACAAGTATAAATATTTTAAATTTATTTTTCTATGTTATCCTAATTATCTAATTATAGCGGTGACTCAACATTCAATTTATTTGACTACAAAAAAATGCTCTGAAACTTTCTTCTTCAAGTATGCCAGACCGTATTGAGCCTACAAAACCCAAAAATCCCATCCCCTTTAGATCCAACATAGAGCAACCAAACCCTTGTTTGCTCTTAGTAACCTCTGATAACTTGCTTAAAAACAAGGAAGATACTGTAAACCACCTCTTCAAACTGGCTCTTGACAGGACAAAATGTCTCCAAGATTAGTTGTTTAGCCCCTTTATCCTGATTTCTTCTAGCAAAACATTTTAAAAATTTGACTTTCAAATAGTTAAATTATCATTACTGCTATTTTGGGGCAAAACAGTTTTTTGGTGCACTCAAAGGCTGGGTCAGCTCCTGGACTGTGTAAGCAAAAGTTGCTTGAAAATCAGCCATAAACTGTTCAGTTTTTCAGACTGAAGTCAAAATGTTAAACTCAGAGATATCTAATATAATTTCTATATATATATTTTTTAAGTTAATATAGGAATTTATGCAAACCCAGATAAAGAGGAATTTTGTTTTGTTTTGTGAGGATTAGATGGCCAGAGAGGAACTGTATGGTTGCTGTTAACACATCACAACCTGAAAACTTAATAACTCAGCCCTGGTCAGAGCAAGGTCTCCACTCAGAAAAACAATGAGGACATAGATATTCCCCTTCAGAAAGGGTTTTCATATCTGGTTTTGTTCCAGGTAGGCATGAAATCCTAATCCTTCTAAATGTTCCACATAAATAAAGCAGTAAGTCTGAGCCAGCTCAACAGTGGTTTGATTTTACATCTAAAATGTTAACACTGGTAATAAATGCAAATGCAGTACTGAAGCAGTTATCACAATTGGATTAAATTTTCTAACTGTTTTGAACATTTTGCTGAAAAAAAATGGAGGAGTATCTTTTAGAATATGTGTAATATTTAATTTCGATATTCCACTCCATGCTCTAGTTCTACAAGAGCTGAAATAAAATCTGAATGATTTTGCACAAGACTAACTTTTTACATACTATATTCTAGTAACTAGTTACATGTATGTAACTATTTACATAACTACAAAATTAACTAAATATCTTTATTTAAATGAAACAATTTTAAAAAAATCTTAATTTGATTGCATAGCTTGGGCATTTTTCACTTTTACCTCATCTAATTGGTTCTCTGTCAGTGAACCTCCCAAGTCCAATATTCCCTCAGCTCTTTCCCTGAAATGACCTTTCATGGCCATTTATGGAAGAAATGAAGCTACCTCTAGCCCTCTGCAGGTGGAAGATGACACCCAATAAACTCAAGATCCTGAAGTCAAAGAAAGATGAAAGTGAGCAGAGAAAAAAGAAAACTAACCACTGCCATCAACAACAAAAAGTACTGAGGTTTGTCAGTTTACCATCAAGCTGCAAAACCCGTTCCTACAGGTTTTCACCCAGATAAGAGGTGTGCTATTGTTCAGGCTGGAACTTCTTCTTGACATTAGGTCTTCAGGGCAGGATACCTATGAAAAGAATTGGGGGACATCTGTGCATTGTCCTTCTGCTGCTGCTGGTGGCAGGGTTGGAGGTGGTGGAGAAGCCCATCACGGCGTGGATGGAAGAGGACTTAGGAAATTTGTGGGTTTTGCCAAAGTCGAGGCCAAAGGAGGAAAGTAGACCAAGAAGGACTGAAATATAACCTGTAATTTACACAGCTTCAGTGCCATGAAAACAAGTGTCTAATGTTTTGTTTTTCCTCGCTGCTTCCTCTTTTTTTTTACTTTATTTGCTTCTACACTGGAATTATTATTTTTTGACAGCTTCAGTCAATTTCCCAAAGGAAAAATAAAGAATAATATAGGGTAAAATTTGTAAAGACATAATCAAATAATCATGAAAATGTTTTGTCTCACAAGCAAAAGGCATTTTATTTAGTGGAAATCCCATAAAACATTCATCAGTTTTGGAGTTTATTGTAGTTGACATTTTTTTTCTTAAGTTTTAAAGCAGTAGGCCTTGTGGATCTCTGAACCTTAATCCTAAGGGTACTTAAAGGCTGAAGTTTCAGTCCCCAGCATTGTGGGTGGCCCAGATTAGGAACCTGTGGAGGGAGCAGTGTTGATGCAAATGGCATGATTTTTCCAGCCCCAGTGTCCCTGGAACTGTAGGCCTGTGGAACTCTGACCCCTAACCCTACTGGCAGCTGGGGCCAAGACTGAAGGTCCTACAGACCATGGCTGGCCCAGATAAGAAAGGTGTGGAGGGAGCAATGTTAGTGCAATACCCCCCATATGGTCACCACATAAATCTGAGAGATATAAATTCTAATAAAAACTAAAATAAATAGTATATGTATCTAAATATGGTACAATAGACAAACATTGTAATCTGTAAGAAAAACCTCATTAAGAAGACCACAGATTGCTGTATTTACAGAGACAAAAATTTGATAATGCTGAACAATGTAGTTATTATTGATAATCATAAAATAATTTGGGTTGGAAGGGGCATTTAAAGATCATCTAGTCCAATATCCCTGCCATGTGCAAGGTCACCTCCCACTTGATCAGATTGCTCAAAGGTCCATTCAATCTGGCCTTAAACAATTCCAGAGTTGGGGCATCTACCACCTCTCTGGTAAACCTGTGAGAGTGTATAGCTACCCTCATAGCAGATAATTCTTTCCTTATGTCCAATGTAAATGTACCCTTTTTCACTTTAAAACAGTCACTACAGGCCCTGTTAAAAATCTGTCCTCATTTTTTCTTATAAGCCCCCTTCAGGTACTGAAAGGCCATAGTGAGGTCTGCCCAGACCCTTCTCCTCTCCAGGCTGAGCAGTCCCAACTCTCTCAGCCTGTTT
This sequence comes from Promerops cafer, assembly GCA_013398275.1. Classification (NCBI taxonomy): domain Eukaryota; kingdom Metazoa; phylum Chordata; class Aves; order Passeriformes; family Nectariniidae; genus Promerops; species Promerops cafer. The sequence goes on from VZSE01008168.1 coordinate 267,233, forward strand.
TCACAGGAGGTGTTCCAGCCCTCTGGTGACATCCACGATCCCTCTGTGGACACACTCTAACATCTCCATTTCTCTCTTGTACTGCTGACCCAGAGCTGGATGCAGCACTCCAGCTGGGCTCTCACCAGAGCAGAGTAGAGGGGCAGAATCCTCTCCCTCAGCCTGCTGTCCACACTTCTTGTGGTGCAGCTCAGGACATGTTTGGCTTTCTGTGAGTGCACGTGGCTGGCTCATGTCCAACTCTTCATCCCCCAGTGGCCAAGCCCTTCTCCCCAGGACTCCTCTCACTCCCTTCTTCCCCCAGTGTGTATTGCTATTGGGAATTGCCCTGACCCACGTGCAACACCTTACAGTTGGCCTTGAGCTGAACTTCTTGAGGTTAATTATCTGCTTTCATAATGCTAAAAATAGGTGCCTAATTCCTGGAGCCTTTAGTTACACTGGAAGGAGGCAAAAGGTCCTTTAAATAAAGGTCTTAAGGCATAAGTTTCCAAGCTCTGCTCTTCCAGAGGGATATCACAGTATCATAAATCAGAGGAAAAAAATGGTTTAAGTAGATACTCAGTTAGTAAAATCTTTTGACAAAGATGCTTTGAATTATAGCCATTAACATGTCCTCTCTTTTGGCTTTTGGTTTTCCTGTGGTTTTGTTTCTTGTTGTGTTACAAAATTATTGTGACCAATTATTTTTGCCTGTAAGTTATTCTCAGCTAATGTTTATTTGGGTTTGTGGACTAAACAGAATTTAAGGCCATTTTGGTTACCAGAGCTACCAGACTTGCTCCCAAACATACCATGAGGCCTGAGGTAAGAATTCAGCAGTGTCCAGCTGGCCACAGTTCAACCTTGGAAAGTTTTTTTTTTTTTTTGTAGAGAAGAGAGAGATTGGACCCAAGAATGTCAGAGAAAGTGGTATAAAACCTCCAACAAAAAGCCCAGTCAGGAACTCAGTCACATGTTGAAAAAATGCTGATTTAGTGAATGTTCATGGCTACTTCCACCACTACTTGTAGCTTTTGCAAATGGGTTTTCTGTTCAAACATTGGTTATGTTAAGAAAGGCTTAATGACAGAAATCTTTTAATTCTGTGACTTCAGAAAACCTGACCTGATGACAGTTTCCTTCCCAGAGGATGCAATTAAGTTATAACTATGGTAATGTCTAGCTTGTTTACTGGCTTATAATGGAGTTTCCTGATAGCAGTAAACATACAGCAACATTTATAGTGGTGCTAGTTGTGGCAAAAATAAAGCTTAACAGGAAAGGGAATATACCAGTGCTCATTTGAGTGATAGTAGATTTACTTTCTCAGTGATTTCAGATTTTTTAACCAAAGTTAAGGCAATTTTTTCCCTGTTTATTTATGTCTTTACAGAGGAGGCTTTCTGGGTTCAGAACTACATGGCAAGTCATGACTTCTATCTCCCTGTAGCTGGAGTTAGTCTTTCTGTTGCTATGGAGAGCATAACATCCGAATTTGGGTGCCTCACTGAGACTTCTAAGGTACTCTTACACTAGCCTAAGTCAAAAAGACAGGGATTAAATCTGAGCAGTTTTCATATTGTTCAGCAAATATATCCCAGGACCTCATATTGAACCATGAAGATCAAACAAATGGTGAACAGATAGCTCCTGTATAAGCTCTTCCATACTGTACAGGTAATATTTTCTACAAGCTCTTGCCCACTGTTGTGATAGAGTGAACAAAATTTACTATAAGGCAAATTTGTGGTGTAGAAGTATTAGGAAGGGTAATGGGAAAATGGAGAAAACACACAATGGGGACTGAATTAAGGTTGCAGAAGTAGCTTTTCAATGCTTGACTCTAACTTTTGTAACCTTAATGTTATTTTAATGCATACTATGTTTTATTTGTTTAATGCCTCAGAGTAACTACATTTGGAATTAACTCCATCACCTCCACTGAAGGAAGCAACTCAATAGGCCCTGACCCAGCATGGCCTGTTGTGACCAGCCTCTGTAAGGTCATAAGCATCAGCCTTAGCCCTGAGAGCTGATGACAGAGTGCAGAAAAATTCTGTCCTCAGTTCCATGAAAGCCTAATTGCTCACTTTGTCATGTTGATCTTGTAGCATGTCTCCTGCTCCTACTGCTTCTCAGTAATTTTCTGCACAGAAATACCCTCTGTGCACTGTCACCATTCACTCTGTGACATGGTGAAACTACTGTACAGGCTTATTTCTGTTAGATTTCACTAGGGAATGTTATTTCTCCCTGGAGCTGCTCCCATCAGCTTCATGCTATTTCTATCTCTCAAGAAACAATTCTAAGCAGCACCCTTTCTACTGATATCAGTCCTTCCCCACCTCCTTCTCAGAGCTGGCAGTCATAGTTGACCCTGTGCCAGATCAAAATTTGAGAGGGTTACTATCCAAAGTGTTTGATATATTCTAATGCTTCAGGATCCTTTCACTGCAATGTTATCCTATACTTCAGCAATGCATTGCCCAGCTCCTGAGCTCCCCAAATCCAATGTGTCCAGAATCCTGGAGCAATGCACTTGTGTTAGGGCAGCTCTGTCAATTATAATTTCAGTCTGCAGCATGCTTCTATGCCTGTGTGATCTTGGGTGTCCTGGTGAGTACAGCAATGGTTTAATGAGCTGCCTCTTTTGTAGTCCTGTGGGCCATTTGCCTGGATACAGCAAGCATCCAAGGGTGGGGTGATGGGGGGACAACACATTAACCTTCTCTGTGCCTTGGATTGTCCTGAACTCTAAGTCTGAATCTAAAAAGCAGCATTTGACTTTCCATCTTCTCACCATTGCTTTGAAGGGCATTTTACTTAATTAGGAAAGTGCACCCAAATTATGTCCACATCACCAGCATCATATGCTACCCTCAGCTGCTCCATAGAAAAGAAACATCATTAAATGTAAACTCAGCTCACAAATGCTATCCTGTCACCAGTTATTTCATGCAATGTTACCTTCCTTTCCTCCCTGTTTACCTAATGACTCGGTGTTGTTATTCATACTATTTCTGTGCTATTTGACTTAACACCATATGTTCACTCACTTTAGATCTTGTGATAATGATCTTTTGTGTTATATACACTTCCATGTATTAATTATTGCTGAGATTCAGATGTTTGGGCTTCAGAAATAAAAAGGTGTTTTCTTTGTGTTTTTTAACATTCAGAAATACGGGCTTCTTTTGCAGAAGCAGGTAAAAAAAAGATCACGTTTTAAAGAATTAATCTTTAAATTAGCATAGAAAAACAGAAGAAATAAGGATGTTGAAAAAATTATTTGACAAACAGTTTACATTTCTAAAATTTTCTTTCATAGTTCTGACTGTTAAATGCAACTTGTATAATATTGAGGGTATTCAAGTAGATAGACTGCAGCACCTGTAACAGGAGGAAAATATTTAGGCAGGTGGAGGAGGATGTCTAGACAGTGCTGTACAGACTTAATGCTGAAAAGTAACTTCACTCCTCCCTGATACCTGCTGCCATAACTCCTGTGTGTGATGTACAATGTTATGCTGGTATGTTAGGAATTGTAAGCCAGCTGTCTGATACAATAGTCACAGTGGGTTTCATTGGCTAGAAGTTCATAATTGATTATCTTCATGGGTTTTTGTGTTCTGCATTTGGTCTATTTTGCAGGACAGAGTGCCAAAAATGAAGGTTTTGGCTGTACAGAAAATGAATTAATTAATTCACTTGTGGGTGACACAGGAAAGCTTTGTTTTTTCACAATCCCATGAATCCTGGCCTTTAGTGGAACAAGACATCAGAGATGAAGGTCCTAGAAAGCCACCCCCTTCCAAACTTTCTTGTGGAGCAGGGATGTTGTTTTGGCTGATCACACATTTCTGAAGAATTTGATTTGTATTGATAAATTTGACTCCTTGTGATATTACCTGGGAGTTTTGAATCGCTCTGCAGCAGTTATCAGAACTGCATAATCCCTGATGAGTCACTTTCCTTCACGGACCCAGCATTAAACAGGATGCCTTTTGTATACAAGACTACACCAGAATATATACATTAATATCTTTATGTTGAAAACAGTACCCTTAAAACATAAAAGAATCAAAACAAGGACCACAGGGAATGGCCAGAAGTTCAGGCTGGATATCAGGAAAAGGTTTTTCAACCAGTTGTTGTTTGGGCACTAGAATGGGCTCCCTGGGAATGTGTTCAGGGCACCAGCCTGACAGAGTTCAAGCAGCGTTTGGACAACGCTCTCAAGCACAGGGTGGGATTCTTGGGGACAGAGCTGTGCAAACCCAGGAGCTGGACAAGAGTATCCTTGTAGGTCTCTTCCAACTCAGCTTATTCTGTGATTCTGTGATTAACTGACCAACCAAAACACCTGCCTCGGTTTTGTCGACAGAAAAAGTTTAGAGAAGAAAGAATCTACTAGTCAAAAGCACATTTAATCACAAAATGGTTTAGGTAATTTAGCTTTGATCCACAGCTGTACTGAGAAACATTGGGACATTTTTAGTTCACCCAACTGAAATAAAATTTTTTTTTTTCAAAAAAAACCCCATCCTATAAGACTATGAAACATTTAGATTTCAACTTTTCTTTTATATCAAAGTAAAATTAAGGTTGGAAAAGGAATCCTATAAATTTTGTACATGTTGAATGGAAAATATTTTAAAAATTAGAAGTGTAAATTTATTTATCAGGGCTGAAGACATAAGTTCTGTGCAGATACTTATCGATATTTGGCCTATCTGAAGCTGTAATTTTTGAGAATTAGATATTTATCTATTATTTTTTAATTCAGGTCATCTATAAATTTTACATGGGCTGGAGGTCTAAGTACCTTTGAAAATGTGACAGTAACCAGAAGAAATTTTCTTTTCAGAGGAGTAAAAGATGGAATTTCTTTTTAATCTTCACATGTGAAAAAAAAAAATCAACTTTAGTGTTTCTACTTGCAGGGATTCCATGGCCATCCAGTTGTTTCAGTCACAGCTTATGATTTGTGCATTTATGTTATTGTTACAGCTGAATCAATAAATGTATGGGTATAATATGACTACATCTAAGTAGTAATCCAAATGTTTAAATGCTTAGAACTTGTGTGTTTCACCTTTCTGATTTTATAATTTTCAGTTTGTCTCCTTGCAAGAGAGGGAAGCATTGGCTTTTCCGTGAGATGAGAGAATGGAACTTCAGAGCCCGGGTAACGTGTATCTCTGAAAGGGAAGGGGAGGACACTCGATACTGTTGAGGTGTCTGGCTGCAATCCCCACCCAGCTCTTTGCAGAAGAGAATTTTTCAACAGTATCTGAGAAAATGCTCTGTGTGCTGCATGTTTTACCACACAGAAACACAAGTGGGAGAGTCTGCAGGAAAGTAATGCTTCAGTGTTGAACTGGACCCTGGGTTTTCATTTTTATCAATAAGAGCAACCTGTTGGAGAGAGGGAGGGCTCTGTAGAGCTGTGTTTTGTCCCTCCAAACCAGCTCACATGTGGTGTAGCCTGAGAGCCAGCAAAGCGTGGACTGGTAAGACAAGTACACACTAAACTGGCCTTGAGAAAATGGCTTGATCATTGAAATATATGCATATCCAGGCACATTCATTTTCAGAAAAACCTTGTGGTTTAGAGACTGGAAGTTCCAGTGTTTGTCGAGTTCTTTTCAATAATGGTTTTAGAACAAACTTCATGATGAATCCTTTCTTCCATAAAACCTGAGGAGAATTTTCTTTCATAAACCTTACAGGAGAGTTTCCCAGTCTCCCAGTTTTCCCAGACAGGGAATTGGAAGGAAAAGACCCTCTACTCAGGTATGATAACCAGAATACCTTTAAACATGAAAGTTCCTAAAACAAATATTAATGTGAATAACATTTTACAGATATTTCAAATCAAGGATGACATATTTTTACTTTTGTGCTATTGCTATAATTTGTCAGGTTTTTTTCACTTCTTCATTAACTAATTTAGAGAGGTGTTGAAAGCTTTTTTATAAAAGAAATGTATGTCATATCACTTAGAGGACAATGCTGAATTTCTTCCAGGATTTAATGTAATGGCTGCATTTAGCACTCTGTTCATTATTTGAATAGATAACAAGGTTGCCCTTCAGCCATCACAGCTCTTGCATATTTGAAACACACATGTTGATGCTTGGAAGATATCTCAGAATTCCTATAATGAGTAAAAAGCCTGATCGAAGGAGTGGGTAGTATCCTATTCACTGAGGTGTTACAGGCACATTATCAATAGGCCATGGAGGAAGATCATTTTCATTTCCTAAATTGTCTTGTTCATTTATATGTGAAACAGACATTCATTAGCATCTAAATACTTTCTGACATTTAAGACACTCCCCTATTTTTATGAGATTTTGACACAGTTTCATTGAATATATTTTTATAACTTGATTTAGAAAATTATTTTAACAATTTCTACAGATTCTGTCAGCCGTGGGTGAACTGTCAAGAGGCTTGCTTTTATTTAAATTCTCAAATGTACACATTTGCAAGGAGCTTAAGCCCTGATTTGGGCCTGAACAAGGCATTTGCCATCAAATTTTTTGAGGCAGTTAAGGAACCTTCTGAAGAAGGTAGTCTAAAACTTCCCCTAATAGTGGCTGCTGCAAGCAACATCCAATACCAAACAGGGAAGCAGGAAAAGAAAATGGAAGGAACTATAATACTGTGTCTGCCTTACAGGCTGGAATCTGGAGGGAGGGTTTCAGCTCCCCAGAGGTCAGGATGGGGCAGCCTGCAGTAGACTACTTGAATGTTAAAACTTTTATTTCTAGATATTCCAGTCTTTATTCAGATTTAAATTTTACTGAGAGACTTGTCACCAATAACAGAAAGCAAGTAAAATCACGGAAAGAAACATGACAAGTTGGATCTTTTAATCTAGATTGAATCTTATATTTTGGACCTGACCTCAATTTGAAAATAATGTTCTTCAAAGAAGGAGCTTCTCTGGGTGTCAGACTAGTACCTGAGCAGAAGCATTATTGTGCCAGGTACGGTTTACATCTGGGTTTCTGAAGGAGTGAGAAATGTCCAACCATTTTAATGATGATCTGGTACTCCTTCATTTTATTTCAGCCTGCTAAATTACAAACTTCCTACAAGCACGAGTACCTACTTGAATCTCTGTTTGCACACACCTGAAGGCATCTGGTAGGGTTGGCCCAAGACACCCAGGGCTTGGTTTCCAAGGGTCTCTTTTTGCTTCTCCATGTTTAGGATCAGCTGTCTTGTGTGCAGGGAGAGGAAAAATAGGTAAGAGGAGCACATTCTTTTGTTTTATAAGGACAAAGGAAACAGCTATGGTATAATAGACCTTGAAATACATTGGCTGCAGCATCTCTTGAGAGAGACTTCAGCATGTTTCCTCTAATCAGGAAACCACTTCTCCCCCTCTGCCTCACTACAACTGCATGAATAAAGGATTCTTTTTTCCCTAGAAGTTCTGAAAATGACAAAAACAAAGCACCTTTTGGGGCAAGCCAAGATTTATTTTAGCTTCTCAGTGAATCAAGAGGGTTTTTTAAAAAAACACTCTAGCTTAAACAAAACATTGCTTTTGAAAGGGAATATTTTTTTTTTTAGAAGGAGAAGGCTTGAAAACAAAAGTATAGTAATGAAAAGCATTTTGAATATTAAAAAAAATTAAAAACCAATGATTGCTTTTGTTTATTTCTAATCTCAGACTTATATGACTTTTTTTCAGGTATGTTTTAATGAAGTTAATTTGTTAAATCAGTTCACCTTTTAGAAATGTTTTTTATGCTCCCACAACTGTAGTTTTCTTTAAAAGTAATCTATTTATCAGCCACGCATTGCTTTTGCTCCTCCTCCAATCACTTGTACTTCTATAGACACTGTTTCTGACTGATCCAGGAACTGAAAGTATCTGCTCAAGAAAGCCTTCACTTTCCTTTTTTTTTTTTTCTTTAAAGGAAAAAAACACCCCAAAGCCTTTTGTTTTCAGTGCTTCAAAGAAAACCATGAAGTCTCTGTTCGAGAAAAACAGAGACGTTTTGGTCCATCTTTCAACCTTTTGCCTCCCATAAGTGACAGTTTTTGATACTGGAGTTCCTGAAGTATCTTGGTGGATTTCTGCATATGACCCTCCCTTCTTCACAGCATTCCAGCACCAGCTGCCTACGGAGCTGAGTAGGATTATCAAAGTGGGCAGCTGAACTCTCCTAACTCATTTTACATTGCCAGTATAAGAACCCAAATATAATTCAAGGCAGTATAAAACAGCATTAAATACTTCTATTTTTTATAGGATTTAAAGTTCTATTTAAAAAATAAAATAAATAATCAGAGGACTGAATCGTTCTTGATTCTCCATAAATGAAGGCTACCCACCAATACTTGCTCCCAAGCCCATTTACTAGGATTTGATTCTTTCCTGAGGTTCAAATACAGCCTGCCTTGCCTATTTCCTTCAGGTGTGCATCTGTGAAAGCCAGCATAGGCTTTTCTATCACCCTTATTAGTCTTATATGAAGCAGCTGCTACCTCTTTCTGAGCAGCAAGCAGGTTGCCAGACAGCCTGAGGGGCTACCATCTGACATCCATATTTTGTTCTGAATAGGTCTGTGACTCATGCTTTCAGGGGAATACAGTAGTAGGTAGGTTTTATCTCCTTTTGTGCTGATGATAGATGTAGTTTCATTTCCTACTGCAACTGGACAACCAGTATACTTATATTTCTTTTTCAAACAACTCACCCCCCAAAAAAGCATTTAGTGGATCTGTTTCATTTATTGGTATTACATACTCATGAAACATTACAGAAATAACACTTCTCTTTAGTACCTTAAAATGGAAACAAATATAGCTAGTTTAATTTGGGAATAAGAAAGAACTAATATGAATGGTCTTCCTAGGGAAGATCCTCAGTGGTTTTTAACATGGCAAGACCCTGCTGGCTGGGGAGAAAGGAACATTGTCTATATTGTAGTTGTTCCCATGTGCCCCAGTGTGAATGTAGGAAACCCAGGGGGGCTGCTGTGAATTTGTTGGTCTCCCAGACAGCTTTCAGCTGCAGCAGGAAAAGCATGGTGGGAAGCAGGTGGGAAGGATGAAGGGATGTGCTAAGGGGCAGTCAGCAAAGCCAAGAATAAGCACCCAGCTTTTGATTCCTCTGCCTTGTCTTCACTGCCTGGAAAAATTTTTCAACCAAAAGGATGGAAAATTAAAATGCTGATAAATCCTAAGGAAAAGGCAGTTGAATTCTGTAGAGAAACCACCAAGATCAAAGCTGCTATAAATGTAGAGGATTTTTTTTATCAGTTCCCAGATTTGCGCAAGCTCCTAAGTTCTTGTCATTACTTCAGATTAATCTAATTTATTCTTCTCAGAAATAATTTTTAATTTTAAGAAAATAAAATTCACACCTTTCTCTACAGAATTTTTCACCTCTGACTAAATTCTTTTGTGTGTTTTTAATTGCTCTCTTTGTGCTTCATACATTCTTTGGCCTGAAACCTTTGTTGTCTGGATTATAGCATCTATGTATTGTTATAAACTAACATAAGCAGTGTATGTAATGTAAATTTCCCTGCTTAATTGCTTTTAAACAGTCCTCTTTGGCTGATGATTGAAAAAGAAACCAAGAATTGGTTTTGACTTTCAATATACCCAACTCTGTTCATGTGACTGAACTGCTGAGAATTGTACCCAGCTGTGGAATTGCACATTCAACACTGATATACTGAAAATGAAGCAATAAAGCAGCCTCCTCAGTGCATCCCTACTCTAAATTAGTTCAAGAGAAAAAAGCGTCATAAACAAATCACTGTGAATAATAAGGTACTTCAAAGCATTGACAGGTTCATTTGATTATTTTTCTAAAATTGTGTTAATTAGAAAACATGAGGAAAACTTCATGATGGCTGCTATTTTAATACAAGTTCACAGTCCCACGTCCACCTTGCTTCTGAATGTCTCCCACTCTCCCACTGCGTCAGAAGAATGAGTGGGTTTATTCAGTGTGTTAGTGTAGAAAAATACCCATTTTCTTCTTTTCTCCACATGCCAGCTGTACATTTGCACGAGTACTTCTGAGCTTTGGTGAAGCAGACATTTAGAATACAGATACTTCACTCCCCATCTCATCATATTCCTTGAGCAGACAATTCTCAGCCCTTTTTTCAACTTATAAATATGATTAAAAATATTTAGTCCCTCTTTCTTTACCCTTTCAGCTGTAATTTCCAACATTCTGCTTTACTTCAGACAATGATTTTTAAGATGAAGTGGGTATAGCATTGTCTAAAGCATCAGAGTTTTAAAAGGTGAATGCATAGCTTTCTGCAACGAAGAATTGGGTTTTGGTATGTTCTGATTGAAGCTTTCATTTCTTTTTCAGTCCAGCCATATATAACCTTACATCAATACTAGATAACTCCTTTGGATTCCACAGAGAATATTTTTATGGTCAGTGTTTAATGAGTCCTGTCCAATAGCTGCATAAATATTTAAATTATTAGGATCCTAGGTATGTATGTAGGATAGGAAGTGCAATGAGATTTCTGATAGTCTCTGCTTAGGGTAAGAGGATTAAAGGTCCTCTACTGGGACTATTTCCTGAGAGAATCAAGCTTTCTTAATGACAAGCTCAAAGACCTGTTAAACCAAAAAATAGCTATGGGCTATTAGCGAACAATTATGTTTCTCTGTCCATAAGTAAAGTATAAAATATTCCAATTGGAAGATAATGGGGAGGTCCATTGATTTTAGTGAAATTTATGTGCATCTCAGGACAGCTGGCTCTCCAGGACACAAGTAAGCAGCACTTAGTTTAGAGAGAAACTCTAAAACTGGGAGAAGGGAAGATCAAAGTTTTAAAGAGTGAAGCATAAAAGCAAGTGTAAGCAGAAGTGCAAGTGGTGCAGGAATCAAAGGTTTGACCCCAAGTTCCTCAATACTTAAATGCTATTTATGATAACCTATTGTGCTCTCAGTATCACAAATCTGCTTAGAGTACTGAATCTGGAAAGGGAAAAAGAACTGCATGTTATCATTTAGATCTCTGCCACAAATGGATTGCATAAAAATAAATTAAAACTGCAAATCACTCTTCAGGTATACTTTCACAGTTTTTACTTCCTCCCCATCTTTCAAACTATAGCTGATGTGAATTTGCTGCAGCAAAATCTCAGAATATGACCTTATGTGAGGTTTTTTGGATTTCTTTTTCGCTATTTAATGTCTGAAATCAATCTGTCATAGTACAGCACATACAGGAAGGTCCAACAAGTCCAATTTTCATCATCCTGAGCATTTTCTCTGTCGTATAGATGAAAACACTGGGAATCTGTAATATACAGTGCTTGGCTGGTGGTTTCTGAGAGAATGCTTCATACGTTATTAAACTCTCCATAACATTACAGTAGTTCAGCTGCTGAAAGAAAATGAGTAAAAATGAAAACTGAAAAGAAAAAAGCAGCAGCTGTGAGCTGTGGTCGCTGGGTTGCTGGGAACTCCCTGAAGCATGACATGCAGACATGCCAGAAAAGGCTCTTTTTCTTCTGGATAGTTGATGTGTAGTCTGCATTGGAAAAGAACGAGGCAGGGATCTGAGCTGAGATTTATCTTGTTGTATGTCAACTAACACAGTGTATGAACAGCTTCTGACTGAGCAGCAAGATTTTTCTTGGGACCATTCTGTAGTTGTGAAGAAGTATTTGATGCATGTCCTAGCAGCCACTTAATTGTGCTTACATGTAGTTTGCCTCCCTCAAATCCCCACAGTAATCAGAAGAACAAAATTATGGGATTCTAAGACTTTCAATATTTTTCATCCATCTTAGCTGTACATAAAGAGGGCCTTTATTAAGCTAATAGGGTAAGGTTAAAAACATGCCACCTGGCAGGACTGTATGACTGTCACTGCCCAGCACAATGCTTGGTGCTATCAGCTGAGAGATTAATGTATCAGTGGGAAAAAGAGAACAGTTAATGCAAACGTCCTTACAGCTCGAGTGGCAGCGACTGCAGATTAGTGCCTTTTTCTTCAGCAGGAGAGGTAGCTTCTGAATATATACATTGGCATATAAATACATTCATTACATTGTTATCATGACATTCTGTGACAGTTTGTTTGTCTGGAAGAGCAGAACAGAGTATTTTAAATGCTCATTAAAGGGGAGATGTGACAGCTCTACCTCTAGCCTGGTAGTTAGAGCACTGTTCGTGCACTGAGAAGCCTTGGTTTGAGCAAAGCAGATGGACAATCATTATGAAATTCTGAGACAGGGTCCCTAACCACCCTTCATCAGGCTGTGCAGCAGAGCAAAACAGGTCTATTTGAAATACTCCTAGGTATAAAATACAAAAATGTTCACTGACAAAAGGCAAAAGAGAATGACCCCATGAGTTTTTCTTTGAATACAAACATGAGAAAAGAGTTTTTCCAGAGTTCCATCCACATGATAGAGCAACAGCTGGAACTGCCCACCCTGAGCCCTTGCCCAGTTACACAGAGACTGGGAATTCGAGTATCCTCATTCAGACAAAGGAGATGAACCTTTAATTTCTGCAATTAATACCTTAACAATGGTCTTTTCCAATAAAATAGAATGCTTTCTCACCATATGTCTTATTTCTTTTCAAAATACTCAACCCAAAACCTTTTAAAGGAAACGTGTAACTTGTCAAAACTGTTTTTCAATTTTTTTTTTTTTTTTTAATTGAGAAGATTTGTCTCTATTTCTCTCTGTAAAATCTCAGGTCAGACTGAGCTTAAGTTCTTCTGATTTTTCTTAGTCAAAGGAGATTTGGAGTAAAGTGATCTGTTTAGCTGTTTCACAAGACCAATCTTGGATCTTGTAATTTGGGAGAATGTGGTGGAGACTATTGTAAATTTGCCATGACAATTATAGTCAATAAAATCAACAAAATAACTGCAGCAATCCCCAGCAGTGGGAGCAACTTCGGTTTGACAGGAGCAGATCTGGAGGGATTGTTTTTGACAGAAATGAGGGTGCTGTGAAGGCTCTGGCTAATGCATGCAGAAATCACAAGTTCCTATTCATGAGATTTGACTGTCCAGGCGGAGCAGCTCTTTGCTCTATTTTCTTCTGCCAATATTTGAAATTACCTGTTTATCTCTTCAGTGTGTCCTGTGTTTGGATCTTTGGTTTCCCTGATTGTAGGCAGGAGGGGTGCATGGACATACAGATTGTGGAACAAGTGCACTCGTGCTCAATAAGATCTCTGCTTGATGGGTGGGTTTCTTGATTGCTGGATTTATTGTTTCATGGCTGGACACAATATTTTTTGGGGGGGACTACCAATCCTAACTTCCCTTTGAAGGAAAGGAAAGCAGCAGCACTTCTAGCTACTCTGATTCTCCAGGGAGTCCGTGCTATCAGACATGGTGAAGGAAGTTCTTTATATTCTCTTCATTTGTTCCCAGATACATTAAAAAAAATATTAGGGAGTTCTAAATTTATCATAGGATTAGGTCCAAAGGCAAACTGTTAAACATAAACACCAACATCAACCAGCATAACTCTTCCTCTGAAAAGATCAGTGTCTATAAAGGTACAACAGAAACGTAAGATTCCTCAATTTTGAAGGATTCCAGGGAGAGACTGAGTTAATGGTAACCTATGTCCAAATCTTTCTCCAATGGCTGCAGAAGAAGTTTTTGCAGACAGAATTATTGAAAAAAGAATTCTTTATCAAAACTTAAAAATTAAAGTTTTGGTTAAAGCTTTAACCAAAAGCTCTTTTTTTTTTTTTTTTTTTTAGCTTTTTTTTAAAAAAAGGGTTTCGGAAGGTTTTTTTATTTTTTTGGTTGGTTGGTTGGTTTGGACTCTTTTGGGGGTGTTTTTTTGTTGTCTGTGATAAAATTATATTCACTGTATGAACATTCCTCTTTTTATCCAATTGTAAAGAAGACAAAACATTTACCTCCCAAGCCATGCTAGCTGAAATGTAAGGTCATTCTCACCAGAGTACACTAAATAAGTATGCAAAACAGAACTCTAAAGCCTTTAAAGTTGCAACTGGACACAAAGTTTTTTCAGAGTTGTTTCACCCACTCTAGACCTTACAGTTATTTTCTGCTTCTCTCTGCCTTATATTCTGCAGGCAATTCATCTACAGCCATAGAACTAAAAGGTGAACAAAAGCAGGTGCTTTCCTTTCTTACCACCCAGCTTGGCCAAGACACAGAGATTTCCTTGTGCATGCAGAAAGGTCCACTCTTACACATACACGGCTCTTATGGTAGTACTATTTCTATGGTAATGCTATTCCTGTGCTGAAGTGTAGGCTTCTTTAGTTATTATCATACTGAGAAAAAAAAAAAAAAAGCTTAATTAAATGCAGAGAAATTGATTGTCCTTCTGAACCAGCATCCATTTGGACAATGTGTTTTGAAATATTTGCTTGTAAGTAGTCCCCTGTCACCACCATCTGTGTATACCTTGCAAGCACTAATGAACACTGAAATTAGTCTCCCTAAGATACAGGATCTCTGAGCTGTCTGCAACGTTTTTGACACCTTCACCTTAATTTCATTTGCTGGGTATAAGTTTTTGAACCAATATTTTCTTTTCTTTCTCTACCGCAATAAGCATCCTTGAGTCCTTGTTCAAGATTTTTTTAATTAATCTGGGATTCAAAATACAATGTCTGCTCTAGTCTCCTCACAAACTGACCTCACAAAATGTTAAATCAGAAGTGGACTCATTAGCATTCAGAACCACCACAGATGAACAGAGAAGGAACATTACAGAAAATAAAAGGAAAGGTATTAAAAGAAGGGCATTGCAGGGAGAAGAACATAATTTCTTAAGTGGACTGGATAAAAGGGGTAGGGGAAGGAGGCCACTCTGTATCAGAACATCTTTTCAGTGATCTGTCATCTGGCAGATAGAATGAGATTGCCTGTAAAAATTTTTCATTTTAGCTTGAATTCAAGGACATATTGAGAAGAATAGCTAAACAGAATGAAAAGCATGCACAAAAGTGCACATAGCCAATGTCATAATCTTAATGGACACACAGTGAACTGGTAGATTTTTCTTCATAACATTGCCAATGTTTTGAATATTTTTTTCCTAATTGTATATGTCTCCTTCTTCCTTAACAGTTTAGCAACCTTTCACTTCAATAACTTGCTGTAACAGTCCCCATCATTAAAACAGTTAGGTAGTTCTACTTATTATAGCACCTGTGGTGTTCCAAGAAATGTCTTGGTCCATAAAAGGAGCCTTGACTTTGGTCACTTGCCTGGTAGAGAAAGAAGTGTGAAAAGTGAATTGACAAAGTTAATACCTCGTGATACGGAATGAGTAATTTGATTAATGAATAAAGACTCATTACTGTTGTTTGGTCAGAAGAATGTTGCAGGAGTACATTGTACACAAAGTATTCTGCTCCAGCTAAGTCAGGGATTGGAATAATTTAAAAAATAAACCAGCCTAGTTGCTAAGATATTCATCAAGGAGGTGACAGGAAGCCTGAACTCCAGATTCCTGCTCTCAGAATTATTTTTACTTTTACCTATTACTGCCTAATATAATATGTATAAACAGTGATGGAAACGTTTGCCAGAGTTCAGGACTCTCCTGCTGACCTAAAGGCTACATTAGGCTGTCTGCACAAAGTGGGATTTTTCTTCTTCCTTTTGTTGTTGTTGTTGTTGTTGTTGTTTCCATTCTGTTCCCATTAATCCTTTGTTGGTCAGTAGGTTGAATTTCATCAGGAGGGATAGAAGGGAGGCACTGAAGCCATATGCTGTTTAAGGCATCTTGAGGGATGCAAATTACATGAATTTGAATCTCTTAAGCTGAAGATAGATAGGAGTGTAAGGCACCAACAGATAATACCTAATAGACATTGTTGGCACCACTGGTTCATCTTCCTCCAATTGGAATGAAGGTGTCTCTGTCTGCTGCAACTCTTCCTTTAATGTTTTAGTTAAAACAACTGTAATAAAGCAAACAGGCCAGATCCTATCCTGTCAACCTGTCAGAAAGTAACACAACATGAGGCATGTCTACATGGCAGAATTCTCTTCCCCTCCTTGGTCACGGTAATTTCTTCTATACTACTTTTTAGGAACTCTATAAGGTTATGCCATGAACTGCACTGCTCCTCGACAGTGTGGGTTTTTAGCAAGCAAAAGCCATGGCTCATGTCACACTCGTGGCCTCTTGCTATTGCTTTACTAGTAAAGATGGCCCATCCAGGTGGGTTTCAATGGGACCTCCTTCCCTTGCTGTTCATGATACGGCTCTGGTGAACATGAAGCAGCTAATGAAACCATTGAGGGAAATGTTAAGCTGTCAGATTAGCCTCTTTGTGTATCAGATTGTTCAAAACTCTACCTAAAGTAAGTGGAAATATTCCTGAAATTCATCAGTGTGGCTATTTTTTCTTTTCTTTTATTTATTTCCAAAGTTTTCTAATTTTTCAGAAAAATAAATTAGGAATGACTTAGTCTGACTTGAATATACATATATATTTAATTTTAATGATTTTTTACTATGGATAAATCTCTCACGGTGGATGTTTTCTTTAATCCCAGAGGAAAACCCTCAAGCTACATTTTGCAGTTTGTCTCATGGGGCCAATTATGTAAAGGCCATCAACCCTGTGTTTCAGAGGCTAAAATTACCAGTTGCCAAGCTTGCTCACATGTTCAAAGGAGGCTCTGCACATGTGTTTGTGTTAATTTTCAGCTCTCATGAGCACACTAATTCAAAGAAGGGCTGAGTCACGGTTAAAGCTATATTCCCTCACCCTTTGTATACAGCAGATTGGCTTTACAAATCTGTAACAGGCATTTTAAGTCTCCTCAGTGAGAAAGGTACATGATATCCATTAATAATTGTCTGTGGTGGTCTGATGGACTCCAAAAGGGTGTAGGAAAAATACAAGCGTGAAAGGGGAATTTGAGAGAAAAAGTCCCAGCAGAGTTCTGTACTTATTCAGTCTCCTTGGAGGGAATATAGCTGTCATCATCTCCCCTGTAGAAAATAAGCATTAAAAAAACATCTGGCAATTATTTCTCAGGACCATATTTATAGCACAAGAGGATTTTCTTTCTAAAGCACTGTTATTCTTTACTAAAAACATTTTGTATTATTTGTGTATTAACTTTTGAAAAATCATAGGGAAGTGCCATAATTGCTAATTAAAAAGCTGTTAAAGAGACATTAATGAAACCCCTACACTGGTCTTTTATGCAAAGAATTGATGAGATCCTGAGCAGACACAGTCCTCAGACAGATTCATTAGCTGGTCTCTAACATGCACGATTCAGTTAATGAGCAGAACATACCTGCCATTTATTCAGATATATCAAGTGATATTTACTCATTTGGGGAAAAGACTGAATATTAAATATAGTTATATGAATGGAAAAAGTTATAAATTTTCAATGGAGATGAAAGTTAACCATTCTGTTCGTCCCAGACTTAGTTTGGCACTCGAAAGACTGTATGCATGTGCCAGGGAAATTAAACTGTAGAAAGGGAGATTTCAGATCTAGAGGACTTTTTTTTTTTCCTTGTACCCTTCTTATCTTTTGCTCTTTTGACCAAATAGAGATATAAGACTTCATTTCAGAAAAACTCTTCCACTTTGCATAATATAATTATTATTAGGGAAATAATTATTCATTGGAGCAAAGTCTGAGAAGGGCTGTTACCTTGGAGGCCTAGATCCAGTGAGTAGATAATTATGCATATAAAGCCAGATTCAAAGTAGCACACCTTCAGACCAGTACTCATGGGACTTCAAGCAGATAGAAATCAAATCAACCAAGAATTTGTTCCTGATCTCCCTGGTATTACTTGTTTCCTAAACTGCTACTCAGAACAACTCATGTTGCTATCATTTTGTTATCTGTTGTACCAGATGAGATACAGATCACTTGAAGTTTTTGTCTCATTGTGTGCTGACTGGGAGAGATCCAATGTATGAATTCTGCTATATTTTCAATACAGCTCTTTGGGTTGTCAGTAGTTAATGGATCAGTGCATGGCCAAAGGCAGAAATATAGTTCCCCAAAAGGGTTTTTAATTTTGTTCAATGTACTGCTGGGTAGCGTCGCGCGGTGCTCTGCTGAGTGCAGCCTTGTCACAGCAAAGCCTGGAGCACGCCACAGTAGACACACAGACGAGGCAGGATGGGTCTTTGTATGGCTTCGGCAAACTGGGTTTATCAGGAAGAGGTCCAGGAGCACGGTACAGTGCCAAAGGACTCCAGGGACAAAAGACTGGGAGTATCTGAAGGCAGGGGGTTTTATATGGGAAGGTATGTGAGGAGACAAGAGTTAGGGTCCAAGGGATGCTCTGGGGAATGGTGCAGAGCAGGGGTTACAAACTGGGACAGCCAACTGGGGAAGGAAGGTGGAGGATTGCAGCAAACTGGGTCCAACGAGGAAACAGGGAAGGGAGAACATTCCGGGGTATAACCACAGAAGGGGAAAACCGAACGGACTGAGGCAGAGAGGCCAACAGGCCAATGGGAGTACATAAATTTGCATAACAGTGCAAAGGCCCATGGGACAAGCACATTTCTCACCCTACCCTGAGGCTTAGATCTGCTTAGCCTTCTAAGGCCAGGGAAGGGCTACTTTGGGCGAAGGGTAAGGGTGTTTGTAGACTGCTGTGTGTGTGGTGGGTGAAGGGTGGGTTTTCATTTCACATCAGCAGCTACTTTGTCATTTCAATTCATTGTCTGGTTCTCTTGAGCTAGATCCCCTGTTTCAAAATTGTGGTGGCAGTAGGGTTACTCAGAGATGTTGGCACTGCAGTAAATAACATTCATGATTAAAGAAAATTGAAGGTACTAAGTAAGATTCTGTCTAAAAGAGCAACTGTACTGACACAAACCAGTGTTGTAGTGACGTCCAGCCATACCCATGCAAAAATTAATAGAATATAAAATAAAGTGAGCTGAGATATATTTAAACATGTTGCTTTGGTTTCACGAGGTATCTAACTGGTTTAGACATCTTTTTGTATTCTCTTGTCCTACTGAGCGTTAAATCTGAGATGTTGTGCAGGAAATCTCTATTATTGAGGCAAATGATATTATCTGTGTTTCTACTTGAAGTCACTGTAACACACATATGCGCTCTTTTTTCTTTTTTTTTTTTTTTTTAGTTTGATCTAATTGTGCCTGAACAATTCAAAACTCAGCACAGATCAAGGGAAGCAGCATGGCTAAAAATATCACAAGTCCTGAAAACACATACATTTGACAATGTAAGGTGTGACTTCAAAGTGCATCTGGTGAATCGGCTCTGGTTTAAGGGTTATTGAACCCTTTTAGCTCTTTTCCTTAGTGCTAACTGGAAGTAAAAAGTGCACAAAATTAATTGCCAGGGTTTGGGGCTTAATGGATGGGTTCAAGGTTTTGCCCACAGATTCCTGCTGCTGACAGAAATGGGTAAGATTTTAAACAGCAACTGCTAATCTGAAATGTTGCAGATTTTGGTGTGACTTTTTAATATCATAGAATTATAGAGTGGTTTGGATTGAAAGAGACCCTAAAGATCACCAATTCTAACTCCCCTGTCATGGGCAGGGACGCCTTCTACTAGACCAGGTTGCTCAAAGCCCCATGCATCCTGGCCTTGAACACTTCCAGGGATGGAGCATCCACATGTCTGGACAACCTATTTCATTGTCTCACCACTCTCATTGTGAAGAGTTTCTTCCTAATATCTAGTATAAACTGGCTCTCTTTCCATTTAAAGCAATTACCCCTTGTCCTATCTCTCCATGACGTTGTAAAAAGTCCCTATCCATCTCTCTTGTAGCCAGCTTTAGGTACCAGAAGGTGCTACAAGCTCTCCGTGGAGCCTTTTCCAGGCTGAACAGCCCCAAGTCTCTCAGCCTGTCCTCATAGGAAAGGTACTCCAGCCCTCTGATCATCTTCATGACCCTCCTCTGGAGTCATTTCAAAAGGTCTGTGTCCCTCTTATATTGGGGAATGAGGACTCTTTATCAAAAGCCCTGACAGCTTGCTTTCTGGTGATTTACCTTCTTAAAAAATTATGTGATAGCAACATTTTTTTTCTGCTGTTAATTTCTTGTCTATTAGCAGCTTTTCCATATGACATAAAGTTGCCATCACTTTTTTGGTTTGATCTGTACAGCTTTAAAGAGACGTGTGCTATTTGCTATGTCTATCAGATGTTTGGATCTCTCTGCTAATGGTCAGATAATACCATTGATTGCTAAACAGAGTTGTCCATTGATTTTGCTATACTGCTGGAAAACCGATAAAATGATGTGGCCCAAATTTCAGTGACAATGTCGACACACCATTTTTGGAATATAAGTGTCTGTGTAGGGCAGACAGGGTATTTTATGTGCCTGCTTATTGTGAACTGAATAAATGTGAAAGCCATTAGCCTTCAAATATGGAAAACAATATAATACACACAGGGGGTCTAATTCGCTTTCTCCTTCTCTCTTGTTTTGTCAGTCACACTGTTGTAAAGTGGGTACAAAATCCTATTACTCTGGTCCTTTTTTTTTTCATTCTCATTAGTATAGATGGCTTGGGGATTACATAGAGCAAGGGTTAACTGAGAAATTATTTTTAAAGTTTTATGTTATTTCTATGTTAGTTTTATAAAGGAGGTAGCATTTCTATAAAGTACACCTGCTGTGTCATTCCTATTCCTCTTAAGTAGTGAAGAGCCCAAAGATCAACTCCAAAGCATCTGCCTTTTGTTATATGTCCTTTGGCATAATTCAACACCTAAAAAGGAAGGATGACCCAACATTGAGGGTATTGACTCTCTCATATTCATAGCTCCAGTTCAGTTCCCTATTTCTGTGTAAATTTTACAGTGACACTAAACCCATGCAGAGCAAGACCCCACAGAAGTGCCAGCCTGGCTCTACCTGAGCTGGTGTTTGGAGGCTGGCAGAAATGCGAATTTGAACCCAGCAAGTTTTATGACACTTTTATAGGCTGTGTGTCCTAATTGCCCATGGATCTTGCCATGCTTGAAAGTCAATGTGCAAACACCATCTCAGCACTCTGAGCTTCAGTTTCTGTGTGTGGAATTAATAATACCTTGCTATTGGACAGTGCTACTGGGAAGAAAATGCATTTAAGACTGTGAGATACCAAGTTAATAGGAGTGTTGGAAATCCTTGGAATATTTAGTTATGCTAATTGGTTATTTTAATTATATACATCACTTGAATTCAGTACAAGATATAGCCAGTCTAAAAACCCTTTCTTAGCAGTGGTGTTTTCAGGGCCTGAACTTCAAGCATCTGCCTTTTTTTTTTTTTTTTTTTTAGACAGGATTTTTGTTTTTTTATTTTAATAAAAA
>VZSE01008168.1:288552-427075 GCA_013398275.1 Promerops cafer
TTTTTTTTTTTTTTTTTTGAGACAGGATTTTTGTTTTATTAATTTAACTAAAATAATGTTGTTTTCTTGCAACTAGAAGATAATATGCTAGTTTGGGGTAGGGGTCTTTTGGGTGACAGTCTTTTCTTTGCCTCCCAGTGATGCAAGGCAGAACTTCGTGGTCTGAAGGCCTTTAGATAAAGTCTGGCAGAGAGACTTTTGTATTGCCAAAGAAATCCCAAAAAAAGACAGTGTCGTCTGCCTCTTCTAGGCTTCTTCTGTCCCTGGTAGAAAGAATGAAAAAGATTTAGAGACCCAGAGCAGGAAGGGAGGTTCCCTTTTATGCTGTCTGTGTAGCACAGGAACACTGCAGATCGAACAGCCTACTAGGAATTAAAAAATGTGGAGTAATTCCTATTTCTCAGATGTGCTGAAGCACTGACTATAGATTATTTGTTTTACTTTGTTTGACCCTGACTTCTTAATTATTTATTTTTACTTTAGCAGAAAGAGTTGGCAGAGCAGAGAAGTCAAACACAGTCTTCCAAGAGAAAATAATTTATGACAAAATTAAAGATAAATGGAGACAGAATTAAAAAAATCCTAGAAAGGAGGTGAGATGAGGTGATGACAGAAGGTGTTTGGAGTAGAGAAGATGGTGCCAGAAATTGTTTATTCACCTCCTTTTCCTTAAGAGAATTTCCATATGTTGCCAAGGACTTGGAGCAGAATAACATTTTCTCATGCTAGCCTAGTGAAAGAATACAATAATTTAATCAGGGGGACTTGGGCAATCTGAAGTCTACATCTGCTGCATCCTTTTACTCAGAATTTCAGCTTTGAAAACTGTCCTTTGCCTTCAGTCAAATGGCAATCAAGAGTGACTCAGCACTGAAGACACTGCCACAACATATGAGTTTTATTTATGGCAGTAGGTGGATACCAAAGGTGATACAGAGTTCCACACTTTGATGTTACTAATTAGTCAGTCAGTTATTTAAAAATTAGCCTCTAGCAAAATATTTTAAATGTCTGTATCAATATTGGAGACTTCTTGAGATTCACTCTCAGACAATGAATAAGTAAACTTAGCCTGAGGCTCAAAAAATGCAACATATTTTCTTAATTTAAAAGTCATTACTGGATGATAATTACTTTGTATACTCCTGAGTGGGTAAGCATTTTGAAGCTTGCTTCTGGGTAGGCATATTTTAATCATCTTTACAGAATCACAGAATCAACAAGGTTGGAAGACACCTTCAAGATCATTTAATCAATGAAAAATCAATGAAAAAACGATTGTTAGCCAGGCAGATGATGTGAAAACAGGTATGGAAGCCCTGCTGCACTCCAGTAAGATGCTGGGTGAGAGAGATCAAGTCTGAACACATAAACATGGTATATTCAAGACTCTACAGCAGTGATAAAAAATAAAACAGATAATCACATTATCAGAGAATCATCAAGTTTGGAAGAGGCCTTCAAGATCACCTAGTCAAACCATCAACCCAGCACCACCATGATCACCCTAAAACATATCCCCAAATGCCACACTCAGACACCTCTTGAACACTTCCAGAGATTGTGACTTCACCACCTCCCAGGCAAATTATTCCAGTGCCTAACCACTCTTTCAGTGAACTTTTTCCCTAATATCTAATCTGGACCTCTGCTAGCATAATTTAAGGCCATTTCCACTTGGCCTTTTACTTCAGATGTGGCAGAAGAGGTTGACCCCACCTCACTAGAGCCTCCTTTTGGGTAGTTGAAGAGGGCAATGCAGTCCCTCTGAGACTCCTCTCCAGACTAGACCCCAGATACCTCAACTGTTCCTCACAGGATGAGTTTTCTACACCCTTTCCCTGCTTTGCTGCCACTCTCTAGACACACTCCAGCCTTTCAATGTCCTTTTGGAAGTGAGGTACCCAAAACTGAACACAGTACTCGAGGTTCAAATCTTGTATACTTTCATGTCAGGTGATCCTAATGACATGCTAATGTCATATGTAAAATGCTTCTAATTTATGGGAAATTATTCTCCACTTAATTGGGGTGAAGGCAAGTGAGCTCAGGGGGGTGTGGTGCCTTTCTAAGCTGGACACTCTGGCTAAAGAGCTTTCCCATCTACAGAAAGTGCCTGCCTAATGCCTTTCAAACTTAAAACTGGAAAATTTTAAAATCCTTTAGTATTATAAGATTTTTTTATGAGAGATTGTGCAATTTTTCCAATGGGAAATCCAACATCAGACATCACTGACTCGCCTTCAGAAATGTCAATATCAATTGGTATAACCTGGAAGAAAAAAAATCAAAGTGAAACCAAGAATATTCCCATTCAAAAGCATTTCTTTCAGGGAGAGGTCAATATGAATGAAATAATGATTTTTCTGTCAATAATAAATGATATTTCTTCAGCATAGGGACCACTGACAATCAAGAATACTTTGTTTTATTTGTCTGGTACTGTTCAGAAAGTGTATGATAGCACAGCTTTGCAGATAAATATGGGTGATATTTAGAGGGGTTGGCTCACATTATATTTCCTTTTATCCAGTTTTAAGCTCATACTTACTGTTGGTTTTTAAGACTGTTACAGCCCTCTATCCTTCCTAACATTAAGACATACTAGGTATAAACCATAACTCTATTGCTTGCTTTATTATGAGTTGGCCTCAGAAAGGTAGATTTTTTTTTTTGTTTTTCTGAATAATGAAAAAATCAAACTTCTGATCTAAGAACTTTGTTTTGAAATAGTGACTCAGTTAAATGAGATCATAAGTGAGGACACTTCCTGAAGTAAAACAGTCCATAGTCATTATAAATGGCATACTCTTTTCTCCTTGTGGAAGGTCAGCAAACTCACAGTATTGGATTCAGTACCGAAGATGGCATCAATCTGCAATATATATGGGCAGCTTCTTGGATATGTTCTGTGCACCTCCTTTTCACCTTTCACCAAGTCAGTACAGAAGGAAGCTGCAAGCTCACAGATGTGTGTTTTTTCTGCTGCTGTCATGGTTATTTTCAGATGCATTCTTAGATCATCCATTCCACAGGGAAGGTCCTTTCCTTGTCTAGCACAAAGCTGATCGCTTTGCTGCTGTCCTTTTGATTTAGAGAGAAAAATCCCACATCTGATGTACAACTTTGATTTCCTAGTAATTAAAATTTCAGTGTGGGAGCTCATCTCTCCGCCTCCAATCCACCCTGCAGGGATTCAAGGCAACTTTTGGAACGCTTCCATCCCATGATTTGTTAATATTGAAGAGCTGTCCATGTTGTTGTTTTCCTAGTTCCCCCAAATTTGTTAATGCTTCCTGCAAGCAGGTGATACTTAAAAGCAGGAACCATGGCAAAACTGAACACGTATTTGTACTGTCTGGGTAATGGGTTAGTCTGTTCACCTTTATATGGAAATTGAGTGGTTTGACTTTTCTGTCTTTCAAGTACCTTTTGTTCTGTCTTTCAAAGGACAGTGTCATGGGAACTTCTAGTGCTATGAGGATCAATAGCAAATTTCCACCTATGTGTTAGTTTTCGAAAGGTGAACCATAACAGTTAGTTTTTCTGCAGTGTTTTTTCTAAATAATGTCACTGAACTGGAATCAGTCTCCATCCAAGTAACAGAAAATTTTCCTCTGGCAAAGAGAGCTGTCTGTGCTGAACAGATATAAGAACAGAGATCAGTAAAGTGCTTCTACAAAATGATTTGGGGGACTTCAAACAAGATTTTTTTTTTTTTTTTTCCAAAGACAATGATAGAAATCTCCTGTTTCACAAAATCTGAAATAAGCTTTTCTTCCTGCATCTTCACCCAAAATCTCTTGGCAGTTTCACATTTGCACTTTAGGCCAAAACTAAAATTGACATTAGCTTAGAAATGGGCTGCCAAATAGTATTTGTCTCCACATCCTTAGTTTTCTGTCTCTGCAGGGTTACTGTCAGTGAGCCAGGGAAGGCTGTAGGTCAAACATAAAGCATTTGATTCATAAAATTTCTTTCCAGGGATGAGTACTACAGAAGCAGGGAGTTACGATGCTTAGCTAGAATTGTCTTCTTTAGATGGATACTTATTTTCATTTTTCTACAGTTTTCTACATACATACAACTCTTAAAAAGACCCATCCATGGAGGTTCCATCCATGTCTTCAAAACATTACTATAAGGAAAAGTAATGAGAAAAATCCCCTGGCACTCTTATAAGTATGACATATGAATCAAAATTCTTTCTTAAACAGACAACTGGAAGTTTAACTTTAAATGAAATACTGATTTGAAGATTTATATACTCTTGTCTCTGTTGTATGTCTACTTCTATGCTTCTCAGTGTGGAGCAGCGACATCACCATGCCACAAGGAAGCAAATAAAAGCACCGAATTTTATTCGGCGCTCATTTTCTCCAGTGTACCAGCACTGAGTTATTTAGCACAGTCACTTTTCATATTTTGACACGTTTGGGAAAATTCACAGCATGTAACTGGCTTTCAGACTCCCACTTCTACCTATGTGGCTCGTTAATCTGTCATTAGTACACATGGGACACCAAAGAAAACGTGTAGCATAGGAATATTGACTGGCTCAAGAGCCGCTAAGAGGTTTCCTGTTGAACTCTGAGTGCCTTTTTTATCTTGGCTTTGTCTTGTGTTTTGGTGGATTTTTTTTTTTTTTTGGTGTGTGTTTGCGAAATAAAAAATAGGTCTTTGAATCTTTGCCTTGTTTTCCATAGACATCATTCTACTGAAATACCATAGTTTGCCAACCTCTCTCCTTTATTATTGGGGGGAAAAACATTATTTTTCCTGGCTGAAACAACCATATCCCTCTCTTTGACGTTGTTGGGTGATGTATTAAGGATGAGTTTGGATATTAATCTGACTGTAGATCCTGAACCTGTCTATCATGCGACCGGGTTTCTGCTCCAGAGGCACACAAAATGTTGTATATTCCGATTGCAATGCAGAATCAGAGCAGAGACCCCAGAAATTTGGAGTAGATTTAAAATGCTCCCATTGTGTTTGCAGAATGTATTTCAATTTATTTTTTTGGCAATTGTGTTTCCCAGCTCTGTTGTGAACCACAAGAGGAATTTCTACGAAAGGCCTAATGCTTCAGTTGTGTGCAGAATGTTCTTTCAGTGCTGACACTATTGAACCTAGCATGAAACAAAGAATCAACAGTCGTAACATTTTCTTGAGGTCCAAATATGATGATCATTTTGTCAACTGATTAGAGCTCCCCACAGAACTGGAGCTTTGGTTTCAATTTTCCTTACAAGGCATTTCAGCTTCAGCTCCCCATTGACAGGATACAGTGCTTGACAAGAAAGGGAACTCAAGGAATACCTGTCCTGCTATCCAGCACCTTGTTTCAGGCCTTTTGTATATTTCACATTTGTCAGTTACTGGATAAAAAACATGAGGATGGCTCATGTTTCCTTCAGTGATTTCACCAACAATCTGTGGTATCAGATGCACCCTTTTCTATGACTCTTGGGCTGAAGTATGTTTCACAAACTATCTTTCATGACTCTAGATGAAATTCCATTTTGTTACTAACAAAAGAAAAGTTATCACAAGGGTCTTTAGCATGTTAACTGGTGCCTTTCCTGAAGTGAGTGATAGGAATTTGATAATGGTAAAATTATGGAGATTATTGAATTAGCTGTCTTTCTCTTGGGTTTTTCATTCTTATGATACTGCTATATGGTATTTCACTGTGGCTGAAATAGCCAGGGATCTCAAAAGCATTATATCCTTCTGTAAAGACCCACTGTCTGGAATGCCTGACGGGCAGGAGTGATTAATCTGCAGCCACAAGTGTGCCATGTGTGTCACAGTGCCACTGAAATTGCCAGGACAATACATTAGCCTGTTTGGGCATTGCTGTTCAAGCAGCAGGAACTAAACTGCACGAGTGGAATTGGCAGAGAGCACAGAAGACAGCTGTTCTATCTGTTCACAGAGATCTTCTGCACTGGTCTGTGCACTTTGAAGTTCTTCGTACTGTGTTTAGTCCTTATGGAGAAAAAACCTAAGGATCAGACATTTCACTGAGTCTGGTACGGAGGAATTTTTTTTTTTCTTAGCAAGTTGAACTGTCATAGTTCAGTAATCAAGTGCTTTAAAAGCAGGAAATGCAACGTTCTGTTTTATTTGGACGTGATTAATTTCTAAGAAAACATCACATAATTTCTTGTTCTATAACTAATATCTAGAGACTGTGTCTAGATTTTTCTGCTTCAGTCAAAAAATACATAAAATATCTTCTTGAGACATTATAACAAAACCAAGAAATTGATTGCCTAAAACTAAACTTTAAAGTCTTGTGTTTGATGTAGGAGTCACAAAGACCAATCAACATCTACAGGTTATTAAAGCTTCTTAGTCTACTAGATTACAGTAAGGTTACTGACATATATAAAATTATCTCAATATTTTATATCTGTATGAAAACATTCAAATGAGTAATAGTACATCAATTGTCACTATCACCAAAACAAGACATGCTATATTTAAGTAAAAATAAACAATACAGCAATGTAATCAATATCAAATTAGATAATTAGCAATACCACCTCAGCAATTCAAATGATGCTTAAACAAAAATAATTATACCAAAAATAATCTTTGAGTGCTGAAAAGTGTTCTTTGTTTGATTACAAACCAAACTAAATTGCTTTTCTCAAGTTATTTAGGCATTTAATCTAAATTTTTAAAATTCTATTAATGCAGCTGTACTGTTACTTAATGATTGAATTACACTTAGAAACAGTTATGATCTTTCTTTCTTAAATTTTTATTTTTACCTAGCAGCTATTCCCCTACTTCTATGACACAAGATAGATGGATTAGAGGAAACAAGTTCACTTGTTTTCTATCAAAATTTATGAATGATAATTTCAAATATTTTTAATAGAAAATAATTTTTACTTTAATGAAAGTTGGAATTAGGCAACATTTCTTTTGCAATCCTTCAGCATTAGATCTTAAAGATGCACTTTACCGAGGTACCAAGGTACAGAGCTGTATTTTCTCACCTTAAAATAAGAAGTTTAACATGTCTCTCAATTAACAAGCAAAAAAAGAGGAAAATTTGGAAGATAAAATACTTGGTATTTACCGTGTTTTCAAAATGTTTTCAGCGGTTGCAATTTCATAGAATCATAGAACAGTTTGGGTCAGAAGGGACCTTAAAAATCATCGAGTTTGAAGCCCCCTGCCATAGGATGGCACACCTAGACCAGGTTTCTAGAGCAGTACACCTGGACTCAGAAGTCTCAGTGCAAACAGAAAACAGTGGTTTTTTACAGGTCCCTTTCAGGAGCTGAAAAAAACCTGGTGAATTTCCAGAATGTGCATATAAACACAGAAATATAGTGCTAAGACCATCATAATTTGTGAAAATACACAATATGCAATTTTCAATTCAGTTTTATGAAGTTCATGAAACTATAAAGAGCAAGACATTACAATTGTGTTATTCAAAATAAGAAACAATTTTAGTTGCATGTGGTTTAATTGAAAGTGTAGATTAGCAATATTTAGAAAAATATGTTTAAAAAGGTGTGTTGTTTCAGCCACATGATCAAAATTCAGACTGTCACACATTGCCAATGGCCAAATTATTGTGGCATACAAGATGGCTGAAGTCATACATTATTTATGCTAACAGATATGAAATAAAAAAAAGATGATTATTAGCAAATATCCAAATAGCTGAGAGATGCAAACCGGACAGCTTGTCATATTGACAGACCCTAATGAGTTTATAGTTGAATAAGATAAAGATTATAATGAGAAGAGAATGCAGAGTGCATAAAGTTCTGCAGTAACAAGATGACTGCTGTAACAACACATGGCCTTACACCCAATATTGTCCATCTTCCACTTTGGAGAGTGTCTGCTTACCAAGCACTCTCTCCTTAAGAGAATAATCCTTTCCTCATTTTCTGATGTGTAAGAGCTTGGAGTAAAAACAGATACAAACTATATTCTTTTCACCAGAGACACAATTTTCCTATAGCAAATAATTGAAATATAAGTAAGTGGTTGCTGCAATTGAATAAATTAAGGTATCTCAGTTGAGCTGCAATACCTGACTGGCTGAGTACTTACCTCACTAATAATGCAAAGTCAGACACTGCCTTAAACCAGCCTCTTTCATGGCAGACTGTGCAAGTAGTTTCTGCAGGAAGGTTAAGAGTATTTCTGTAGGCTGCATATGCATGCAATTATTTTTTCGTGTTGTCAGTGCTGCCATATATCATGACTTATCAAGTCTTCATTATTTTCCCAGTAATTTTTCATTTTTTAGAGTTACTTGTTGCTTGCATAAGGCTGTACTATGCTCTGCTGCATAAGGGGAACAAGCAGAAATTAGCAGCAGTATTTTAAGATAACCTATTTTTAAAGAATGAGGAGATGTTAAAAACAAGCTCTAGGTATGACAGTGGTTCTCATCTAGTTAAAACTGCTAATATATCGGGTAACTCCAGAAGGGAAAGACAAAAAAGTAGATCATCTCTTAGGCTTGAAATGCCCAAAAATCCTTATGAATAAAAAAAACCCCAAACACCTTAGTCATATCATATGTGGATATTGTAATTGCTTAGAAAGGCTGTGGTTACATCCTTTCAGCCCCAGTAAGTATCTAAACTAAAAAGAAAAGCTAAATATCTTGGCTTTCTGTCTAAAAAGGGAAATTAAGAAACTTTGAGCTTTCTGTAATTCAGAGGACTTTACAGAATTGAAAACCTTCCTTCTTGGATGGAATCCACTTTCCTGACTGTTCTGTCTGCATGCAAAATTCTTCATTCTCTCTCTTCTTTGCAGGGAATTTCCAGAAGACATACTGAAGACACAAGCAGACGTTATAGAATTAACTGTCAAAGTGAAGAGAATCAACCTGAGAGGAGCATAGAATGTTTAGACTTTCTGAAGAAAATCAGAGATGAAGTAGCTGAATTAATAACACTGATATCTAATCTTTAAAACTCTTTTGCTGAAGACTGGGGCATGGCAAACAAAACAACTATTAAAAAAAAAAATCTGCAGAACATTTGCAGATGTGCTGGCTTGTAAACCTGGTGTCCACAGCAGGAAAATTAGGAGAAACTATAATTAAGAATGGAATCAGTGTAGATGTGAATAGATGTACTTTACCTTGGAAACGTCAGCATGGCTTTTGCGGAGGGAACTACTGTCTCTGAAATTTATTGGAGGTCTTTGAAAGGGTCAGCAGGCATATGGATAAAGTGGATGTGATTCATATTTGGATTTAGACATTTAGCAGCCATGCATAAGAGGTAAGAAGGTCATAACTTAGATAAATAATTGGTTATAAAACAGGAAACAGAGAGTAGAAATAAATAGTCAATTCTCCCAGTGAAGGAAGATGAGCAGTAAAATTCCACAGGAATATGTGCAGGGAATTGTTCTGCTTAATATCAGTGACCTGCATAACAGAGTGAGCAGTGATGTAAGAAAGTTGGGTGATGATACTAAATTATTCAAGGTAGGATGAAGTCTAACTAGAAAAAATTGCAGAAGGTTTTTATGAGATAAGTGAAAGAGAAAAAAAAATGGCAGATGAAATTCAGCATAGTTAAATGTAAAAGGATGAGAAGAAGGAAATAATTTTACTTTCATATACAAAGTGCACTGAGATAACTGTTGCCAGTCAGGAGCAATTTTTTGTTGCTGAGAAAGAGATTTGCACTGAAATGTCAGCTGGTGCTCAGTAGCCATCATAAAGCAAATGTTAGGAATTATAAAGAAAGTAAGAGCAAAATAGAGATCACTTCCACCATATAAAGTCATGGATTCAGACATATCCTGGAAATATCTATGCAGTCCTGAGCCTCTCATCTCAAATTCATGAAGGACAACTGAAAAAATGCAGAGAAAGGTGACAAGAATGATCAACTGTCTGTAACAGCTTTCATGCAAGGAACCCTTGTGTGAGCTACAAGTCTTCTGTCTGGAAAAGAGTTGACATGGGGGAAGGATGTGACAGAAATAAAAAAACCTCTTGAGTGATATGAAGACTGTGGGCAGAGCTTAAACTGTTCACAGTCTCTTCTAGTTGAGGAACAAGAGACAGTCAACTCACAGAACCCACCTTCTTTTTTTTTTTTTTAAAGAGAAGAGGTGATAGTTGATAGTTGATTATGGAAGCCACTAGAAAGGAACAAGTTCTTGCTGAAGAACAATTTGCATGTGAAACATCCCTGTGGAGTTAAGGGAAGATTGGATGAGTTTATGCAGAAGAAACCTATCAAGGTTTACCAAACACAAAAGCCCATCATCTGGCTCAGAAGATCTCTGAAACAGAACTACCTGGAGGAGAGGAGAATGATAAGGAGAGATACAGATTGTTGCTGTTCACTGGTATCATGTCCTCCAGACTTTGGTCAATTGCTAGAATCAGTTTACTGGAGTAGACCCCAGTTGGTTTGACCTGATATGGATATTTTTATGTTCATATATTCCAACCAAGTTTCCAAATCAGCATACCAATTGTCACATCCCGAAGCTGAATTTCAAGGCATACCAAAATGCAGGCAGTGTGGTGGATATATAAGCTGGGACCTATAATGAACTGAAGAATAGACTTATATGTTAACATGTACATATATCCGGTGTCATGCCCATTGGGGCTGGGTCAAGTGCATTTAGAATACATGTACACCACATCATCCCACACTTCTGTTGTACTATTTATAAAAGCTTGCCCTGGGGTTCAAAAAGGACACACATGCAGTTGAAGAGAGCCTGCAGATGGAGGGAGGGTAATCAGTGGTATCCAGCAAGAGTAAAACTATGTAGACACATATACAGAGAATGATCCATCTGCCTGTTTGGCTCCTGGTAAACCCTGAGCACTTGTGACTGTACGTAGGCAGTTTTTATGGGCTGTGACAGCTACATACGTGCTTCGGAGAGCATGAGTGTGAAACTTCATTGCCATTATGGGTTTTTTTCAGGTTTTGCATATTTAGACTCCTTTTCTCATCTTTCCCACCAAATAAAAACAAGACCTTCTGGATATGGATGGCTTATGACTTCTTTATAAATGTGTAAATAAACTAAGCATGAAGCAAATCAGATTGTTTTGTTTTGTTTTGATTTTTTTGTTTATTTGTTTGTTTCATGGTTTGTCTTTGTCTGATTTACAATAATTGGTTTGTACTTTTGACAGACTGGCATATGTGGGACATTCTATCCATGACCCACTTAAATTAAATTACACTGTCTAAACTAAATATTCTTCTGGAAAGTATGCCTTATTCACACTAACATTATTAATCTCTTCTATTTATTTATCACATATTTTTATTAATCTTTGATACTGTTCTACTGTCCTCCCTAGAAAGTACTCATGTGTCTATGCACCTTATACATATAAGGTAACTTGTGGTAAGAGCTGCAGTGTGACCTTAAACAATATTAATTTTGCCAAATTAATTATTAAAGAGTCCTGCAGTAATCTTGAAGTTAAAGAATAGGGCTTAAGACAGAGGTAATAAGGGGTCTGTTACTAGCCATATTCCTAACATAATAGTAATTAAATTTATTCTAGTTTCTAAGCAAAAAGAATGTAAGAAATTGTAGCTAACAATTTTTTCTCCAAAGGTAAATGGAAAATCTTTATTGGAAGGACATATTTTCAGCAAATTTGTTCATGTTTTCCCATCAGAATTTACCCATTCTTTTTCATCTGAAAGATTGAAAATATGAAGGACTGCAGAGATGGCAATTTGCAGCTGAAATTTTGGAATGTCATCACTGTAATATTTTTGTTTATAGAGTTAGTTCCTGCCATAACATTGACTGGGGACAAAGATAAAAACTTAGAATGAGAAAATGTTTCCATTCTATCCAGTATTGCGAGGGAGCATTTAGAAGAAACCAGGAGACCAGACTGTAAAAAAGTAAGTGCCACTTTCATTACAGTGATGTATAAGAGCTGTGCCTGAAAAACCTACCTAAGACTACCCCTGAAGAGGGCTCAGAGATTGTCTGTGGCTGACAAGAGTTATGCACCTGCTGCTTACAATAGCTAGAGCTCACCAGGATAATTGAAATGTGTTCAGTTCTAATTTATTTTGAAAAATAGCCAGTGGATCAAACACTAATATAAAGAAAGAATATTCCACTTCAGTTACCTCTACAGCAAGAAATGAGATAGTCTTATGTCTTAGTATCTGTGATATTTTAAGACCTTCAAATGTTGAATCAGGCTTCCTGTGGTTTAGTTCATGTTTTGTTTCATTTTGTTTCATTTTGTTTCATTTTCCGATCAAGAGAAAAGTATTTCTAAGGGAGGTATTAATTCGGAGACATGGAGAAAAAAAAACAAAAAAAGAAGAAACCTCATTTTCTTTAAGATCTAAAATGTTCTCTGTTTGCTGGTCAAACAGATTATTTGTAATGTCCATACTCTTACATCTCTTTCAAACACAGGACAGAAAATTTAGAGAGCACAGCACATACAGACACACACACACATTGCAATTATTTATTTAGATCATCATCCAAAGCTTCCTGTTGTCACTGGAAAAAATACAATAAATACATATATTTCTACTTTTGTATGCACATGTAGACATGTTAGCTAATGAAAGGTTTTGGTGAAGAAAGAAAACTAAGAAAGCATGAGAAAGTGAGAGGGAAAAGGATAAAATCTATTCAACAATAACAAATAGAAATAGGATGGTTCAGTGGCTCTTGATTTAGTACTTCTGGACAACTCCCCACTGGAAATCAAGAATTACAAATCAGTGATATGTGTTTTGTTCATCTCCTCATCAATGTGCTGAGCATGAAAATAGGATCTAATTTAATGCTTACCCTATGAGCTGGTTACATGATGTGCACACAGTGTGCATGTTTGTATATTAACATAAAGAACTGAATATAAAAACAATAAAAACACATATGTTACCAAGCCTAACCTGTTTTATTTTTTTTCTCCTTATGTATCCCTGTCTTATATTTGAAACTTTGTACTTGCAGCACACATTTCTGCTCAGTCCACAGCAGTAGGTATGTTTGCTTCAATTTTCTCTTGGCCTGTTACCTCAATCCCAAAAGAGTAAGGCCCACAAAAGATAAAATTTTTGTGTTTAAGTTTTTAAGAGAAGCAGGAAAAAAGATTCTTCCCCCGCCCTGATATGACAGAGGTAATATATGAGTCCTGGTTCCAGCCAGGGCATGGTTAATTTTTGCAGTAGCCAGGAGGGGTCATGGTTAGGACTTGGAGATTATTTTGCACTGCCTTGTCATTACTGGAGCTAGGGAAAAGCAGAAAGGGAATGCCTTCCAGGGAGAAGGGGGCCCTTCCAGCTGAGACTCAGTGGGAACACTGAGGTGGGGAGTACCACTGCTAAACCATGACAATACAGCAGAATGTATTCTGGGGCCATGTTCTTTAGAAAATAAAATCTGATAAAAGAATAAAGACTATGTCACATAGATTGCTTAGTGTTCCAGAAAAAAAATGAATGAAATGACCTTGTGAATGAAAAGGTCTTAAATCTTGTTAAATGGTTGGTAATTTTTGATTAGAAAAATGGAATGTTAGCTGCATTGCAATAAATGCTTTGTGTACCTGCCCAGTGCTGAGGTCAGGAACCCCTGATCTGTTCCTCAGTGATTCTCTTACATACTTTGCCTCCGCAAGAAAACAGCACATAAGTTAAAAATCTGAATAGCTTTTTACATAATTCTGTTACATTTTTAGTGTCAGGGTCTTCAGCTATTATTTAATCTTCCATAGGCATCCTCTGAAAAGCAATGACAAAGAAAAATGAGCAATGAGATCCACAATCAGCCTTCTAACAAGCTCTGATTGGTCTTATTTGCTTTTTTGTTTTTTCAGATTAGTGTACTATAGATGAAATTCAGTCTATTAATCTACTGTGTAATACATTTTGCCCATACTAACTGCAGCATATTTAGGACATCTTCAAAGGTTCATCAGTGTCACTTGAAAAAATATGATAAATTCATTTTGAGACTTTCTATGACTGGATATTAAGAATGTCTGTGTGTCTGAACTTAAGTCCTGACTTTTTATATTTTGAGAAAATCAGTGTTTTATAAGTGTAACAACTACTTAAATGGTGTAAAAAGCAAAATGAGGAGATAACCTACTCACAGGTCTTCACTGTGAGGAAAAGATAGTTCATCTGGCTTAAAAACAGGCAGAGAAAAATCAGAAAAAGGGAAAAACTATTATAGCATGTGTGGGTAGATTGCTAACATCATAGAAAAATCACTCCTCACTTTGATATGTTTATTGTCATGCCCCTTAGATAACAAGTTCTCACTTGGCCTTGATGCTGTTCTGGAAAGCACAACACTAATTAACAGAAAAACAAAATCCAAAACCCAAACCCACAATGATGCAAACTCCCCAGAACCCCTACAAGAAAAAAAAACAAAACAACAAAATAACCCTAATAATCCTGTGCCGTGTGCTCTGGGATGACCCTGCTGGAGCAGGGAAAGTCCAGGAGGGAGGGGGAAGAAGTGATATATTTTTCTGAGAATAAACATCATCTTCATTAGTAAACCAAAGAATGCATGTACACTTCCCTGTTTTCTGTTGCTTAGAAATAAAGAGCAGTGGTATAAAGCCCTAGCACCATTACAGTCAATTCACAACACCCTATTTGCACCACCTGAGAAACTGGCTCTTAATGTTGTTTAAATAGGATGACAGCCCAGAAAATTTTCTGATGAATGAGTCACCCAGTTGTGGAACCAGAATTCATTCCTGACCCACTATGGCTACTACATTTATATTATAAAGGAGGTCATGGTTGTTTTACATTAAATATAGTACCCTGAGGATTTAATTAAAAGGGATTTAAAATTATGAATACCGAATCCAGACAGGTCATATAGGATAATCCAGTTTTATTTTACAGTAATTGGTTACACAAGTTATTATTACATTATTTAGAACATCCTGATTCTCAGTGGAAGTCCTTGTGCATTTAATTAACTATGAGTACAAAATGACTTTAAAACTGAAGTCATTAAGCCCTCTTTAAATAGCCTTTACAAGTGGAAATTGACAACAACATTTTCCATTTAAATTCATATCATTTTGGAGATTTTAAATGAAGAAACGGTGGTAAATAATGGTGGTTTAATTGCTGTTTTATTTATTAGTTTTAATTATTACTTTTAAGTGGATGTTTCATATTTGGATTTTGACCTAAGGTTGTCATAACTTGATTTTCACATGTTCTAACCCAACAGTTAGGTTAACCTTCACTTTGGTAAAGTTTGCAGAACTCTAAGATTCTAAGCATGAGAAGTTCTGGCTACCGATCACATGTCTTTGCTAGGGTCTACAGATTTTGATGCATTTATAAAAATGTGAAAGACTTTTACTGTAAGAATGGTTAATTTTAAAGGACAAGAGGGAATTTAACCTTAAGTTAACTGGAAGACCAAATGACCAGTGTGTACCTCAGTGTGATTGTTTTCTGACTTCTGAAACAGGTCAATGTTTTCCATTGCTTTTGTTAAGGTTTTTGAGACTGATTTTGAGATTGTTGTGGAGTTCCCCTCACTGGAGCTATTCCAGAACTGTCTGGATGCAATCCTGTGCCGTGTGCTCTGGGATGACCCTGCTGGAGCAGGGAGGTTCGATTAGATGACCCACTGTGCTCCCTTCCAGCCTTGCCCATTCTGTGATTCTGTGAGATGCTGGTGCCTACAGTTTTCAGTACCACTCTGGGGGAAACAGGATATCCAGACTGTGACATCAAGGCAACCCTGCCTCCAGAGACTTGACTGAGAGTACAGACAGGGTCAGAGACAAAGCCTTGGCAAGAGTTATTTCCCTGCCAGTCCAGGAGTCGTGTGGATGCAGACAGCTGATCACAGTATCAGTACAGAGTTTCTTTGCAGCAATTCTTTCACTAATTACATCCTGCTTCAGCCTGTTTTGGTATGAAAAGTGATTTATCTGGGTTACCATCATGAGCGTGGTACAATGGAAGTGCTCTCTGGCACACCATAATGTGCATTATTAAACAGTGTTTATCCACACATTCATTTGCATTGCGGGTCTGGGCAATTGTTAAATGCAGCACAGTCAAATCTAAATTCAGTAGGGACGATAAAAGGCAGGTTGTTATTTGTGCTGTTTGCTTAATTGTTCTATATGACTGAGAAATAGAAGAGAATTTACTGCAGGCTTTTGATATTCAGTGTTGCTGTGTCACAGTACATTGAGAATAATGAATAGGACATTCACTCTGGAGCAAAGAACATTAGTTTTCTTACCTAGGAAACACGGAAGCCAGCTGGAGAGGAGAAAATTGCCAGGTTGATTGTCGACATAAAGGCAAAGGTAACGTGCTGATAATAACCCAGGGAAATATGAAGATAATAACAGAGGATGATAACAACCCAGCTGAGGAAGAGAGGGGGGTCTGGAAGATCAAGTGATCCCAAGCTGTGCACAGCTATTATGCAGATGGAGGGGCACCTCTGCTCCTGAAGAAAGGAGATGGTTTATTTCCCATGTAGCAGAATATGTTAACTCCAGCCTTGTATTAAACAAGATCAGGCCTTGCTTTCTTCCTATTATAAGAAATGTTTATTTCTTGACAGATTTCCACACCACAGCCTTGTTACTGTGGATGTATCATTATTTATCCCACTTTCCCTCCCTCTTCCTTCCCCTTGGCTGTGGGTCTCTGCAAGTCTCAGGCAACTGTCATGTCAGGTCCATGTGAATCCGTCAGACGCTCGATGAGGAAAGATGGAGCGATGACTCCTTGCTGCCGTGTTTGCTCTGTTCTCTGTCTCCAGCAGGCCTGTTTTCAGAGAGAAGCTTTCCAGAGCGCTTCCCGTCAAGGATACCGCGAGGAACGAGGGGCGCCACGGCCGCCTTGCTGCTGCCCAGCAATGCCAGAAACCTTGGATAATCTCCCTGCCTCCAGCAGCTCCTCCTGGAACTCCTCTCCTCTGTAACACCTACTCCTTGCAGCCTGTTCCAGCTCTCAGAGCCATCTGCCCCCACTGGAGGGTGAGGAGTGAGGAAGAGGAGCTGAGGAGTGGGGGAAGAGGCAGGTCAGGCCGGGGAGCAGCAGCAATGATAAACTGGGGGGAGCATTTTATCCCACCCTGGAAATCAGCTTGCTTTTAGCAAGTGTAGTTTTCTATTTTTCAGATTCTCCAGCAGTGGCGGCTATGCAAATACTTTTTGTACCTTCTTTACCAAGTCATAATAATGTACTTAATACTTGTTTTAAAACTGCAAATTCACTTCTGCTTCATCTTATTTTTTTTCTTTTTTTCTTTTTTTTTTTTTCTGCTTCTAATCTTTTCTTCTTTACCTGCATTATTTTTTTTTTTACAATCAAGATATTTTCTGGGCTATGGTTAGACCATTGTCCTAACCAGAACAAGAGAAAGGAAAACAATCTTTGAAATGTGATAAAAGTCATTAGGCATTATACTGTATATTTATGAATGTGATGCACACAAAGTTTTGAGTCTCAGTAACAGCAAATATATCACTGGATGCAGTGGCTGAAGTAATATAGCAAGTGACTTTATTGATTGCTGTCCTAAAATGCTGATGTCTTGCTTACACACCCTATAAAGTTCTATTTTACCAGCGAATATGTTGTGGTGGTGTTTTTTTTTGGTTGGTTGTTTTTTTTTTTGGTCAAATTGTAACAGTCTCCTTCTCCCAGATAAAATTTCCATTGGAGAAAGGATGAAAGTGTTCTCCTTGAGCAATTTTCCATTGTTGATTACCCACTGTTGGGATTTTAAGAAAGATAGTGAACTGTAACTAGATAGGCAAAGACTTTCATTATCATGTTCTATTTTTTACTAGAAGTCTTGGGAAAATTCAGGTCATTGACTTTGTAATGATAAATCTATCTCCTCTCACACAACTCCTGCCTGTCAGAAAGGATGATTCAGGAGTGGTAGGCTCTGCTCAGAACCCCTGATACACTGAGAAAAATAACCAGAGCAGCAACAGCACAGGAATGGCCCAGAGCTCAGATGCTATAAATATTTTTTAACTGAATTCTTTATTTATTGCTTTTTCTTTCCCCTTCTAATAGCTTAAACAATGAAATTAAGGGTATGCAACAATTTTCTGATTGCTGCAATGGATTCTCTAGCTCAGGTAATGCAAGTGCTTAAAATTTGATGCAGAGTTCTGTCCACAGCTCTCTCTACCAACCCACATTATTTATATAATCTGGTTATAGGAATTCTGTCATCACCATGCCTTTCTGTCATGTCTCTCATAGTGAGAGCTTATTAACTTGTGCTTTATTAGATTCTGTGCCTTTACAACCAAGTCATTAGACACAACCATTACCCTGCTCTCCTTTTGTTTCTGTCTTAAGATCCATCTTCACCCATGGTTAATGAGAGTCCTTAAGTAGACAGGCCACAAGTGATTCATTTGTAGCTCTTGTCGACTTGTTTCATGGAATAAAAAGAAAAAAAATCTCTAAAGCTTGAGGCTGAATGTTCAGCCAATAGATTTCACAGTCTTGTGTTCCAATTAGTTGCCCTCAGGTTCAGCATCCTTCTTCCACACCGCTTCCTGCGAGCCCTGATGTGCATTGCTGATGTCTCGATTGCAGTGATTTTGAGGGAAGGAATATTTCCTGTTTATGCTCATACAATAATCAGCACAGTGAGGGCTCCAAACTCACTGGGGCCTCTGGCTGCCACTTGCTTACTGCTAATATACATTATATATACATCAAACAGTTTGAAAGCATTAGTGAGGGGGATTCTGGCTTTTGCATTTTTGTCCAGTTTTGCCACTACTGCATAGTTTTTTATATTACCTTCATTAACAGGAAACTGCAATGCTCAGTTCAGGCTTCAGATGTGACAAATACTTAATTTTGAAGAACTTCATCTCCAGACATACCTAGTTTAGATTTTACTTAGAAAAAAAGACACAAGCAGAACACTGTGTTTACACTGAAATTTATTTAGTAAAAATCAATGAAAGTATCTTCTGAAAAATGGATTTTTGGGGGAGTGTGTGTTTACATCTTTTGCTTTCATTTTTACCTTTACATGTAAGAATTAATACACGTTTTTTGCTAATAATCTGAGCTTGCTCTGGCATCACACTGAAACACTCATTAACTTGAATTGCTTTACAGGGTCTGGATTCTGATACAAGTAAAAAGAGGTAGCTTCTTACTTAAATTGAATTATTCTCAATTGTTTCTGTTTCATCTGACAGTCTTCACTGAGGGTCCTCAGCTTAGTTTGGCAGGTAAGACCACAGCAATAGAACCCTCTCAGAGAACAGGGGGAAAATGATGTTATTTATGTGCAACTGCATCTTTTCTGCTGGTGACTTTGTGCATGGACTTTTGGTTAAGAATATTCATGATCATAGCAATGCTTCTGGAAATAAGTAAAATCTATTGGTACATGAAATCCTGCTTAGAAGTTGTGCCTTACAGATATTAAAAATGAATCTGTCATAGAGCCATGAGTAGAGGTTTTTACAAAGCATTTGTTTGATGTATAGTTGCTCCCCAGAGAGAACAGTATCCAAGAATGAGCTCTGAGTAAATGAGTGCATTTGGCACATCCTAGAGTGATGTCAAAGCTTCACTGGCTCCAAGGGGTAGTTTTGTGTTGACAAACCTAGTTCCAGTGCCTTTTGCTTAGAATTGATTTGAGGAATTTGGAAATATATGAAAAGAATATATCAGCACAATGACGCCTACAATGAGCAGAAGGCATCCATTAGCAGGGTATGGAAAAAAAAAAAACAAAAGAAAACAAACCAGGTCTTGTTGCTGTTTTATTAGAAAAATTTTTTTTTTTCACCTGCATGTATTTATACATCTATCTCTCCAGCAAACAAAGAAAAATACTCCAGTTGAACTCTGTCAATACAGAATGATCCCAAAGTGCATTTTCAGAGGAAACTCTTGTTATTTTTTTTATTGGTTGTGTGGATGCAGGATGCTCTGTTTAAGGTGTGCTCCTTCATGGGAAAAGCAAGTCTGAAAGCTTGTTTTCGAGTCCTACAGCCTTCAAGAGGAGTCAATGCCCATTTTGCTCTTAGATAACCTCCATTAAGATTAGCAAAGTTAACTCAGCTTTGGAGCTGTGTGTTCCCAGCTCACTGCAATACTAAATGGAAACAGCTGGTGGGTAAAGGGTTTAGTGCAGACATATTTGATGGGTAGTAGGGACACATGGCCAAGCCTCCATTTGTCAGATCTGGGTGTTAATTGTGCAGCCAGCTGGGGGCTGTGGGCAGGAGTGCCTGCCTGTGCAGCCAGCAGGGCTGGGGATTTACTCCTCAGGAGATGCCTAGGGACAGGACACAGACACTCATACTCCCATGGCATTCCTGGGCTCTCAACTCCTCACAAGAGTGAGTGTGAGGTAAAGGGAAGACTTTATGATCCAACACAGACACAGGGAGAGAGGAAACAAGAAATAGCCCCCCAAAGATCGTGTGTCACTGCTCTTGGATATTAGGAGGTTTAACTTGTATGGACATGATGTGTCAATCCCAATAGGTTCTCCTGCACAAAACTTGCAGATTATAAAGCCTGGCTTGGGGCTCTGATGGCCTTCAGTCCCTACTGAGCTTCCTTCCTTGGCAAATAGCACACTGGCAGGGTGACCCATGGTGACTTGCAGGATAGGACCACAGGTGATGATCTAACTAGGACCCATTACCAGAACTACTCCAGTCTGAGCAGATTAGCTCCAGAACCTGGATCCAAACACTGAGAAAGTGGTATTAATGTCCCA
Source organism: Promerops cafer (assembly GCA_013398275.1). Classification (NCBI taxonomy): domain Eukaryota; kingdom Metazoa; phylum Chordata; class Aves; order Passeriformes; family Nectariniidae; genus Promerops; species Promerops cafer. Next base: position 309,337 of record VZSE01008168.1, read on the forward strand.
TCAGACAAATAAAGATTCTGGAGTGTTCTTGGGGGTTTATTTTTTTAGTAACTATCTCATCATATAAAAATGTACAGGTTATCCTAGAAGAAAGGACATCAGTTTTCATCACCTGAACATGTTTGAGCTTTCCTACTCTTTTACAGGACATAGGAGCCACTTGTGGCTCCAAATTAGAAGAGTAGGTCCTCCAGAGGGTTCTTGTAAGTGTCTGCTCAGCTCTGAAGAGAGCTCTGAAATCTGAGTGATGGGGAAAAACCTGCCACTGCAGCCTTGATTCTACCTCTGAGGCCCAGAAAGCTGCAGAAGTAAACAGGCAAACTCCTGCAGATTGCTGCCTGCTTTCCGCTAGATTTCTTTGTGGTCAGAACTTCTGAAATACCTTTTTCAGATGCTTGAATTGATTAAAGTTACATATTGAGGTGAGCAGACTAGTTTAAATGGCAGTGTCACTTTAGTCTGGTGGAGCTGCTGGGCAATTCAAGGTGCTGTGGAGCAGGTGGATATTGCAGTGTCTCTTGGATTGAACAGAACCAGATTTACCACATGGGATTTGCTTATACTGCATCCAAGACTACAGAGAAGAGATCCCAAACCCAGCTGTGGCTGAGGCATTCATCATGTATTCTTCCAGATCTTGATCATTGCAAATATAGCTCTGACGTTTTCCGAGCTATAAATTACATCTGCAATTATTTTTACAGCCGTGGTGCTTGGAGAGAGTATAACACGTGTATTTTTATACTGTCTTGCACTTAAATGGTCTCAGCCAAATTAAAAACATTGGAAGGAATAGTTGATTCTGTCACACAAAATGAATCTCAGGCTAACTATCCAGAAGCACAAAGCATACCAACATTTAACACACATCACCTTATTCCCTGCAATACTTTCTTTTGCAAAAATATTTTATCTCATATATATATATATATATGTTTGTATATGGGGTTTTTTATATATATNATATATGTATGTATGTATATGGGTTTTTTTATATATATATGTATATATATACACTATTAGTATTTTGGAAAAAGAAAGAGACTAAGCTTTTATTTGCAAATTAAACACTTATTACCACTGTTAGACTGCAAAATACTTGGCTGGTACTCACAAGTGATTAAAGAAAGAGAACTTATGAAGATAGAGCCTTTTTAATTTTGGGGAAGAATGGAGACGTTATAAATTGTCCATTAAGAGAAAGTTGTTTTACTTCCATGCAAAAATTAATTTGCTATCATTGTCCTGGGAGTTCTGCTTAGTCACTGCTTCATATCAGACTCTGTGGACCTCTTTTTTTTTTTCTCATTCTAAAATTTTACATAAAATCAGAATTAAATTTTGTGCAGAGTTGGACATCACCTGGGAGGTGTTCTGCTAGACAAGAAATCAGAAAAATTACATTTACTACAGGTTCTTGAGTAGCAATGGATAATTTATTTTCTGCATTTTTTATTGACTCTGAAAATAAGTTTTCAAAAGTATTTGTTGCAATGTCTGTCTTTGCATAAACACTTTCCCCTTCTAAATGGTATGCAAACATCAACTCGAAAATGCAATTTTAAAAAGATATTGTTAATGGTCTGCACTGATACTCACGTGACATTAATTCATTAATTCCATAAATCTTTCCAGTCAAAAAGAATATGCAGATATTTTCATGCTAACTCATCCTTGTTAAGCTGAATAACTTTTTATTACACTTGTGAGAAGGTAAGTAGATTGCAACATGATACCAAAATAAGTTTTTCTGTTTGAAGAAAAGTGTTCATTTCTCCATGTAGTGTCTGTGCACTTCCCTCACAGATTTCAATGCTGCTGAAGAAGTGTGTGCATTTGCACTTCATTCATTCTTCTTGATCTAAAGCTTGATAAGTTCATTGTTCATTCTGACTTTGAATCAGGTTCTTTTTCTTTTTGCTGTCTTTGTCTACGCCTTACATTTTAAGCAATATACCAATATACTCTTTCTCACCAGTTTCTCTGAGCTGAGCAAGTGCTGAAATGTTGGACTTCTGCAACACTGTTGCTGTCTTTTCAGTTAATGAGGCCATACCAAAATCCATTCTTTTTTTTTTTTTTTGTTGGTTGGTTTTTTGGAGGTTNTTTTTTTTTTTTTTTGTTGGTTGTTTTTTGGGGGTTTTTGGGGGGTTTTTTTTTAGCTCCCTTTTTTTTTTTTTTTTTTTTTTTGCCAGGAATGGCAATGCAGAATGATGGATTTGTTCTCAAGGGATGTGTTCACTTTCTATGCATGAATGGAGTATTCAAATCTCTGCCTAACACACATATCAAACACATTTGTCTCATCTAATAAAGTAATTGAATCACAGCAACTTGTATTCTAGAAACAATGGATTCTTTTGTTCTAGATTGACTAACTTCTTTTCTGTAAGAAAAAGGTTACAATTTTTTTTTTTTTTTTTCTATAACACATTGAAGAAAACAAGCATATATAATGATTAGGAAAATTTAATGGGAATTTTATTAAGAGGATAAACTTTGTTGGCATCAAAGCCTCTGGACATTGAACTTGAGATTTCCTTAAAGATGCTTCCTACATGTGTAAGTTCAAAGATTATTCCTATTCCTTTTTCATTCTATTTTCAACTGCAGCACCTAAAGCTGCATTAATATATTCAGAAAGTGTTATAAAGAACCATATGTATGGAAGCATTTGAACGGTCAAGTCCTTAGGTTATACAGTAGCTTGGCCTATGAAAATTTGAAAATATAGTAGTTAATTTCTGAAAGCATTTCTGAAAACATCACTATGTATAAATCAAGTTTTTTTCTCCATAATCTTCATTAGTAAGTTTCACTATCTTTTTGTTATCTGTGGCATTTCCACTAAGAAATGTGGTCTCTGCTGATAGGCAACTCTTAGTTTTGACATATTTTAGTGTCAATGGAGAAGCCTAAGAGCAGAGTCCTCTAATATTGGAACTGCTTGATGTTAGTAATCATTGCATTATTCTTCTGGGTTGATTTGTATTAGAGTCTGACATTTGGAAAAAAATAGGTAAGAGTCCCAGAAAAGTTAGGTGCAAATAATAATGCCATCAGATCAAATTCATATTCTTTAAAAGTCTGAGATGCTAACAATAAGGAAGTATGAGGTTCTCCACTAACTTAATTCTGCTAGTGCAAGAAAAATTGGTATACATATAAGTTTCCAAATGCGAAGGTATCAGGGAATTTTATATTTTAATGTAGTTCAGGGAATCATTATATATAACACCGCATGATGTGTTCATATTTCTTGCTGAAACCAGATTGCTGACATCAGTAGTTGTTGGAATTGTAAGTTAAACAGTAAAAGCTGCACTGCAATGGTGTGAAAGCACTGCAGCAGTGAGAAGAAGGGATGCAGTCAGGAAAACAAGAAGCCCTCAGACTAATGCCCCTAAAAGTGGTGAAAAGACTTCCACTGCTCACAAGTGAGTTCTAGATCAGGGCCTGAGAAAAGATTTTGGTGTAAGGAGAAGAGGGTAAAAAGAGAGATAGCAAATACCAAACCACTGGGGTAAGGCTGTGAGCTCAGAACCCTCCCTGTCGCCAGTGACTTACTGGATGTGTGTTGGTATCTGCTTGTGATTAAAAGAATATTTTTAAAATTCAGATTTATTAATATTGGTTGATTTTTACAGGTTTATCAATACAGATAAACGGGTTTGGGGCTTTTTTTGCATTTTGGATAAAATTGTCAGTATATTCACTGCAAATGCAGACTCCTATATTTTGCTTTTGAATAATATTAGCAAGTCTATTTTTTTCTGGTTAGATAAGTGATAGGTACCTCCTTGTCTATCAGTGCATGTAAAGAAAAGTAAAACCTGATTCTAAGCCCAGGTTGGGGGTAGCTGCTGATCAGGATGGGTTCATTTTTCTGTAGAGAAGAGAAGCCAGTAGGGAATCTAATTTTTGAACTGTGCGAATTATTTATGTCCTCCAGCATATTTTATGGAGATTCTGAAGTAGATGACTCAGTTTTAAGTCTGCTTGGAGACAGGGGCTTAATGCAGATGGCTCTTTGCCACGTTAGGCAGCCTATGATCCTACCTCCTCTTGCACAGGGGAGGGTGGGAAGGGTCTTTGGAGTGTCTGCCTCTGAAAGGTTGTGGGAGATGAATAATGTGCATACAGCTGGAGAGCTGCTCCTGTGTCTTCATGTTGCCAGGTGAATTGAGCCCAAGAAAGCTCTGATGTTGTAAAAGGAGGGGGAAAAGATTATTTCCTGAAGATTTAAGAACACCTAAACTCCTCAGTTGATGCACTGGGGAGTTAATAACTAGTTTGGGCATTGGTAGCACAGACTTAATTTTTTGCTGGTATCATGCATCATGTTCTGCATTCTAGGACAAGTTGAAGGAACAGCTGCCACAGAACATCTTAGGACCCATAAGCAAAAATCTGAAAAGTGTAGCTGTAGTTGTCCCATGGTAATTTAAAAACAAACTATGAAAAGAAGAGTCTGGAAAAGATTACTTTTCTAAAAAGAACATGAAGTATTAAAACATTTTCTGGAAATGCTAATATTTTGATGCAATATGCTAGTTATTCATTTTTGTGATGAAAACTCACAATCATTTGTGAAAGGTATTTTTCACAGCTGTGGCAATGAAAAAAATCCATCAGATCTTCTTTAAAGTGTGGGCTGATCAAAATGCTTAATGTATTCTATCTCCCCGTTTAAGGAAAACTGATTGTATTTCTGTTTGTAATGGGTTTCTATCTTTCTCTTCAACCACCTGGCATTCTGGTTTCAATTTCACACTGGCTTTCTAAAACGCACAGCTGATAAAACATGTAAAAATGTGAATTAGACTTGAAAATTATATTGAGTCCAGTGTTCACTGAAAGTTGTATGCCCACAAGACATTTGAGAAAACGTTTTCTTTTCTCTTGATTTACTCAATTTTATCATATATATCAATGCTGGTTGCCATATAAAACCATAACCTTTGTTTTGAGATCAGAGAGACCTCCACGATACTTTGAAGACCTCATGACCAGCTGGGAGACAGGAAAGAGCCTTGTTGCCAGTGCTTTGGAAATGCAACCTGAGTTTGCATTTTTTCCAAAGTTAAGAAGGTTTTTATAGGCACTGTAGCAATGGTACCTTCTGGGGATGATTATCTGAGGATAAGGTGAGCCTTCATCTTTGCTAATAGAGAATTATTGAAATTAATCTTTCTGGAAAGGTTTTTTTTGGTTGGTGAAGTCCAGGAATAGGGCTCCTTAATAATGCCCTAGAGCTACTTTGAAATGATAGTTGTGCCTCAAATGCATTATTCTTAAACAAAAATTATTTTCATGTATTTGTTTTATATTTGATGTCAGTGAAGCACCTTTTAAATAAAGAGAAGCTGTTATTTTTTGTAATATGATTAGGATTACAGTCATTAAAAAGGCTGATTCCAAATAAAAGAAACCTCTGTAAAAAAAATATATTAAAAGTCATATATTAAAAATACGGAATGTTCTAGTTTTCAATAATGCTGTGCCAAAAGCAAATCATCAATTAAATAAAATTTAAAAACAATTTTAAAAGTTTGTTTTTTTCAAAAGGGAAACAAAAGTGGTCATCAGAAGGTTCAATGTGGTGTGATGTTTCTCAAAACTGACATTCCAGCCACTGAACTATTAGACAAGGGATGACATGGCAGGCCACGCCGCTGTCATCTTGTGGCAGACTAAAGTCACCTAGGAGCATCAGCCATGAGGAACAAAGAGGAATGTTTATTCTTTGTACCAGATCTAGGAATGAATTTAGTAATTACCTATCCAACACAGACAGCAGAGACACTGCCAAAGGGAGGCATCCCGACTGACACAAATATATGCAGCTACAGCATTCAATCCTTCCATTAAGGATCCTTACATAGGAGTTTCATATAGGCTATCTGTTTGCAGTCAGGCAGTGTTTGGATGTTCCAGTGTGACAGGAGCAAACCAGAAGAGAGTATTTTCTGATTAATAATTTGCTTACAGAAAGATGAAATCTTAAAATCTGAGTCTTACAGTCTGAGTTCCTCTTTTGGTATCATCCCTTGTGAAAGGTGAGAGCAAGAGGGCTGAGAAGAAACAAAACAAGGAGCATCTATTCCAAGGCAGGAGTTACATAGAGCACACCATGTCATTTCAGCTCAAATTTTCATGCCATAAACTAGCAGAATAATAGAGCATTTTATCTCCCTGTAGACAATGTGAGAATCAAGTGTATATTAACGACTAAAAAGAGATCAGACACTACATTAATAACAAGAATTTAATGCTGCCCCCAAATTACTATTGCATCACTTTACAACTATGAAGTGGTGAGGTGACAGAGTGGCAGCACCACAGCATGCTCCCAGTGAATAGTTCATACAGATAAAAAATAGATCTAAGGCTAGAATTAGGCATTTGATTTAATAAAATGTAAAAAATCCATGGTTAGCCTAAAATAATCTGTGTGACTCCTTTCAAACTTCTTTAACTTAAACTATGTGGTCCTGACCGTCCTGGAAAAAACCGTATGGGTTTGTTGATTTTTGGGGTTTTTTTAATTACTGAATTTATATTCTGTTCAGAGAATCTATGGTCCTGAAAAGGAAAATGAAGAATGGGTACAGAAGAAAGAACTGAAATTTGAAGACAAAGAAGTTGTCTTTGTTGTCTGCTGTGAAATGATGGATATTACTGGATTGTATAGCAATGGTGCTAATGAGCTCCATATAAAGTCCCAGTGAACTTATACCCACATGTTCACTTGACAACGTAAATATGAGCCCATTAAAGATCCACCTAATTAGTGGCATGACAAGCACAAGGAAAATACAATTGTACAGCTTTTAGAGAGGGGTGCCCAGAGAAGTTTGTGCCAGCCTGACTTGGTAACACTTCTCTCACCCACCTTCATAGTGTCTATCTCTGTCTGGTCACCTGAGGCTGTTTTTGTAATCAAGAGGGAAACCCAAAAACTTTGAGGGTGAGATATAATTTTTTGCTTATGACTAGAGGCATTGCATTTTAGGGTGCCAGTGTTTTGTAAACTGAGTGCTGGGTATAGTAAATCCATTTGGCCAGATGCGACCCATCACCCATGATTCTCTATTCTGCTTTGGCTTTTACATACAGGTAGCAAAAAGTTGATCTCTCTCTGAGAAAACTGTGTCTAGTTAGATAAAGAAGGAAAAAATAGGTTGGTTACTTTAAATGTGTTAAAAATTCTGCTAAGTAAAAAAGACTCAGAAGTATTGTGATATTTATTTAAATCATATTCTTCATAGCCATTTTTTCATCCAGCATCTTCTTCTGGTATTGTCATGGAGACCAAGACTGTTAATGTCATGCAATCCTATAATATATACATGATGAATACTGCATTTCATAATTCATAAACTCAAGTTTATACAGTGTCACAATCCTCACCTCACAAAGCAGAATTGTACCTGTACCTTTGTTGTCAGCTTTGAACTTCAGACATTTACTGGGTATGTCATTGTCAAATCTGAGCAAAAAAATCAGTGCTTAAGCTTACTTATGCATGTTCAATATGCATTTATTTAATAGGGAAAAAACAATCCACTGCAGTAGGTTTATTTTGGTTGTGATAAAGAATACAGTCTGAGTAATCTCAATGCACAGAACAGCAGTTTAATTGACAGCTACATAATCAGTCTAAAGTGTGCTTGCTAGGATGGGTCAAATTCCTTTGGGAATCAAAATGAGGTTTGGATGGCTTCTGCACTCAGTGTTTTGCTACTTTGCATCACAGAGCCTGACATCAATATTTTACATGGGGAGGAATATGACAGAAGCTCATGTTGCCAGTGTCCATCTGTGGAATGTAACAGATTTATATTTTAAATTAAAGCAAAAAAACAGTTGTGAAAGTTCAGCAGTCACAAATACATACATGTGTAGAAGAGGTTGCTTTTTGAAAATTGCAATTTCAGTCAGAACAAACACAGTCCAGTTCTAATAGGGGTGGGAAACAGACTGATGAATAATGGGAACTTGAGCTCTAGGCATGAACAGTGCTGCCTTGCATGTCTAGTCATGGTGATTTAAGATGGTATTGTCCAGCTGTTCACTTGTATTTGCGAAGCAAACCACATTTACCCTTTACTGTGAACATTGCTCATCCTTAATGGAAAGTCTACTCACATATTTAAAAACATCCTTTAGAGTTGACAGACTAAGCTATATGATTTTGTTTAGTGTTAGGAATGCACTAACTCATACCATTGACTTGGCTCAGGTACAGACCTGGTATTCTCAGGAAAGAATCAGTAAGAATGAACCTTGGATGAAAAATAAAACCACTGTAATTGCAGAAGTAAGACCTTACTATGTGCTAAGACACCACATAAATGTCAAGACTACTTTCTCTTCAGTGATGCAGATATAAAAGTAATACACTGCTTCATTTCCTCTTTTACCTAAGACATAGCAGAGATGAAATCCAGGAACTCCTTTGCTACTCTACCATAAAATGAGAAATTTGAAATTTCCTAGGATAGGACTTAAGGCAGAGTCCTCTATAGAGCTTGAAATGCAGTCCAGCCATTGTACTACTTTTATGCCTATCTATATAATAAATACCTGATCTAGTTGAAGATGTCTGTGCTCATTGCAGAGAAGATTGGACTAGATGACCTTTAAAGGTCCCTTCCAACCCAAACCATTCTATGATTTTATGATTTTATGGCTATTGCCTGTATGAAGTCGTGCTTCAGAAAGGTTAGGAAACAAACTCCTCTCTGTGTGGAGAAACCAGGTATATTACTTAGAAAGCACTGGATAAACCCAGATGAGCCAGAAACAACCATTCACTGTCTTTAATACTGCTTTTAATTCACTCAGCTGAAATATATTAAACAAGTAAGAAAAAGGGCATGAGGCTTAAAGAGAATAACAATGAGCATTCACATTTGCAGACATGTCTATCATTAAAAAGCATAGATAGTTTTTTCTTATATTAAAACAATGTGATCAACATTGTAAAAAGCTCTATGCCAAACTGTGTAGGTTCTGTGGGCAGAATGAACCGAAAATCTGAGAAGATCATTTATAAGAGTAGAAACATGAAGGAAAAAAAAATCACTGGAAAAGAGGTGTGTATTCTAGGGGTGAATAGATACAGTCCCCAGGCTCTTTTAAAGCATTACCACTGTTCACAGTATCTGAATACCATTGTTATATTTCTGCCTTGAGAGTCTTACAAATCTCCTGCAATAGTTTCACCCAGTATTTATCTTTTTGTAGTGACTTAGCTCAATTCAACCTCAGACAAATATTGGTCTTACCATTTTATTAGTTACACACCAGAACATGTGTTATCATTCTGCAAACAAATTAAGAATACTCATTCTCACTTCATAGTTAAATTGCACAGGATTCTCAAATTGCACAGGATTCTCAAACTGTCAATAAGTGAAGAACCCCATTTGGGTTTATTTTATAGAAACCATTAGAAACCAATACATCAGCACTGCCAGCTCATTGGCTGGTACTAACATATGAGTTGTGATGGTTTTAACAATTGTTTTTTCCCTAAAGCCAGCTTTTTCTTTTGTTGCACACTTTCACAAGTGGATTACTACCAGGAGTTTTGTGTGCACAGACCATTTAAAGCTTTAAAAAGCTAGACTTTAAAACCTAACCTTTTAATATAGTTACCTAAAGGCAGAGGTATTTATTAAGACTGATTTTATAATCTAGGATTATAAAAAAAATTTATAATCTAGGATTATAAAAAAGGAGATTAAGTAAATTCATATTGCCCATACTGTGTTATGACCAGACTGAGAAAATTATACTCCACTCAGCAACATCAGAGAGAATGTAAATTCATATGTGAATTGCTCTGGTTTATGGTGCACAATCCGAGTAACTTACTGCAGTGTCAGAAAGATGGCTTTGGTGATAAGCTGGTCCAATAAACTTAATTCTGTAAACTAAAATTTTCAGTAAAATGACTGTCAGAAAAACGTGAAGTTCTTTTTCCTTCTCCTTCTCCTGGAAAGTCTGTCCTTTGGCAGGCAGCTATGTGCACTGTGCAATTCATCTGTCTGGAAGGACAGCTGAGAGGACAGCCTCCTGGCCAGCTGGCAAGGTGTCACTATGCACACAGATGCCAGTACGTTCCTCTAAGAGGGAATAAATCAGACAACTGGCACCTGTGACACTGATGTCTCTTCGAACATCTCTCCCTTCGTGTAACTTAAACTGCAGTGGAAGGGCATAGTTAGAATCTCTCTCCTTTGTTGTAACCCTTTGCCTGTGGAACTTGCTCTTGAAGGCTGTGAAAATAGGACACAGAGGCAGCGTGGTCTGCAAAGCAGGGTCTTCCCATACATAATTAACCAGGACTAGGAACTCCTTGGAAAAATGAGATAATTATTTCCTAGGGACTGTTCTGGTTGTTCATGGCAGCAATATTAAGCAATAGGATTCATTTTTATCATGTGGGCTGTGATCTGTTTTCTTCTTTTATTAGAGTATACTTGAAGCTGTGCCTATTGGAGGAGCGCCCTTCCTACCTTGATATGTAATTAACAGAACGATGGGAAATAAGGTTGTTAGTATCCATGGTCTCGTTCAAAATGCATAATCACTCTGTATTTTTTGGCTTCTTCCACCTCCAGTGACCTCTGTAAAGATGCATTATACTCGAGTGAAGCTAATCCAAATACACCTGTTTCCCAGAGCCCTTCATATATTTCTAATACATAACAGCTAGAAGCTGGCAAATGAAAGACAGTGCCTGAGGGTTCTGCAGCCCAAACTAAGCCCAGTTTTTTAATTCCATTTACATGAGAAATCCTGATAATTATCACGTACTAGCTGAAAAGTTTTGTGCAGGGCAAAAAACCCCATGAGACTGCCTGACAACTTCAACCAAAGACCATGGCTTGAAATGAGAACTACCTACTACCCTTTATACCAACGATTAAGTATTTTAGATTAAATAAGTTTTAATAGAGACAAAATATATCAATAGCTACTTCTGCAGAGACATAAACAATTCATAACATCAGAAATCTGAAGTAGTTATGTGCATTTGCTAGAAGTTCTAGCAGCCCCAAAGAACTTTCTCTGCATTTTCCTGTTAACCAGGGTATGTTACTCTTTGAACTCAACTGCTGTGCTTCTCCTTCTGTGCTTCTACTTTGATGTAGACATTAGGTATTTACAATTATGGGGTAAGAGAAAATGTAAACCCTCTTTAATTACAATCACGTCACATTTTTCTTAGGCTGAGTACATGTGCAGGGAGGGTTACAAAAAATTTACTGATTTTTGTGAGCCACAGAAATTTCTTATAAGGGTGTAAGAAAGAAAGTGATTGTGAAAATTTCTCCTTACTACAGACAATCATGGTCACAGGCTATAGCACTGTTTCAAACCCAGGCTCGGCTCGTCCCTTGACACAGTGGTGTTTTAATCATTACATTATGGTTATACACACTCTGTCTGGCTTAATGAATATTCAGTCATTCATTTCAAAGACCCCCTGCTTAAAGCACAGGAAATTCAAATGTAAGATTCCTGCACAACAGGGAAGTTGAGCTGAAGCCCAAATCCCTAAGCTCAGTGCACTACTCATTGCTAGTCCTGACAAAAGAGGGAACACTGACTCCTGGTCTGCCTTATGCATGGGACATTGTCAATGTCAATCCAATTCAACAAAAATACAGATAGGAAATGTCAATGAAAAATACTGATTATCTGCAGGCAATCTACCATGATTTTTATTTGTGACTCATTAAAGGCATAGCATTGGTGTGTTTTCAACATCATTCTAGCTACAAATACACAGCACAGCTTTGAGAGCACCACTGCAGGGAAAGGTAACTCCATCCCAGGTAGACAATTCATAAAAAAAAATCTGATATTTCCAGGGCACTCAGACTGGCCAGGTGACTCACAACAGACCTTTCAACATGCTTTGACCTTCTGGATTCCTTAGGCAGCCTACACTTTTGCCTTTTGTTTAAAAATACCTTCATACTCCAAATGGCTTCCCAGGAACTCTATGATTATTGCTTCATTAACTATGACCCAACTGCAGCATACTAATATTGGACATGTACAATACCTAAATGAACTTTTCAGTCTTACTCCTTGTTTCTTTGACAATTAAGTGTGTTCCAGGTGTGCCTCAAACCAGATCTTTTGTTTGTCTAACTTTGCACCCCCCCACCTTCACAAAATTCTATGGGTCATATTTAGAGGGACTAAAGGAAGATTTTGAATTACATATTCCCTTTTCTCAGTCAATCAGACCATCCACAAGATCTATATTATTACACTGAAGATTTTTTTTCATCCATTCTATGATTTCAGGATTTTGCCATTATAATTTAAAAAAATGTTACCCTGAATTTATTCTTAGACACGGTCTTGGTATTGGTTAGAAAGTGAAGCTCTTCTCCCTTGGTGATATTTATTCTCCTTTTCTCACTTCTCTCACTCTGCTTGTGTATTTTTAGGAAACAATCAAAACTGCCTTCAGCTTTTTCTTTACTATGCTAAATAAACCATGCTCTCATACTGTCCTCCCTCATGGCAGTGCTTTCACCATATTGCTACTACTTGCAGTTCTTTTTGATTCTTATTTGATGAGGCTTTCTCTATCCCTGCCTTATTTTTATTCCCCAATTACCTGTATCATTAAGACTTAGGTGATGAGCCACCACATCCTGCACCAGAGCTCTGTGTCCCACCAGATGAACCTGCACAGACAGTCTAACATTAGCAGTAATTAGCAATAATTCTCTCTATAGCAGTAACATTTGCATCTGCCTTGTATATCTACATTAAACAGAAAGGAACAGGGTAAAGACACCATAGAAGAGGAAGTTCTCAGTTCAATAACGTGTACAAGAAGATCAGTCAGCAGGATTAGATTTACTAAGCACAGACAAAAGGCAGGAATAGAGAATACACTGATAATGTTTTGTTCTCCTTCCCCCTCCACCCCAGTTCACCCCCTTCATCCAAACAATAATTTAAATTCCTGATTTCTGGGAAGTAAGCCCTCAACATATTTGAGGGTGTTTTTAATATCCTTTATATATATACATAAATATGTATAAATCAATGGCTGCCTGTTTTAGGTACTGCATGAAAGAAAGATTTCTCCCTCTTTTGTATTCTTAAGGCCCTTGAGTAAAATAAAGAGTGATCTCCAGCAGCCAATTTTCCCTTCAACCTCCAGGCTGCAGGGTGCACCATGTTCTGCCCTGTCCTAAAGACAGCCCCTAGGCTGATTTCAAAACCAAACCCATGTATTGTGCAGTCAATGATCCTGAAAATTGGGCCTTCTGAAAAAACAGGACACATCCTGTGGAGTGTATAAAACATATGGTTCCCATCATGCTGATGTATTCCCCTATGTGGAGAAAGCATTCTATAAGCATGCAACTGTATGGGTGGGCAAGGAGCTAAGAAAGTCCAAAAGATTCTCTTTGGAGAGTGTCTAGGTGAAGCAATTAAGCTTTGACCATTTTTATCTTGTGATTTTCTTTGTCTGCCTCTGTTGCTGCTCAGAATTTCCTGAAAAGTTGTGGCAGCATTTGGCTCATGTAATTCTTGACTGTTTGCCTTCTGCCCACATGATTTGACAGTGTAACTGTGAAGTTGAGCACACTTGCTAAATTCCTTTCTGAGGATTCTCAGCAAAGCTGTGAGCAGGACCAGAAACTCTGGCATTACTCTGTACTACCTTAAACCTACCCTGTATTTGGTTTATACTTGTTTAATATTTAGAATCATATGAGTTAAAAACTACATTTCAACAAATAAATACTGGAATTTTAATATCTGAAAAGAGATGTATGCTCTCAGTCCTGTTGCTTGCCAAGGCAAATTTCTGAATTACCAATAGAAGAGAATGTCAGGGATTTTTAGGATCTGCAGTTGCTATATGAATACAGATTAATTGGTGCCTACAGGGCCTTCACATAAACAAACACTAATCTGTTAAAAAGAGAAATAGGAATGATCCTGCTCACCACTAGGAATTTCCTCAGGGACTTCAATAAGAGCTGGATTAGACAATGAATGCTTAGAGAGGTTCTTCTGCTAAATATCAGCACAGGCTCCTTACTGGGGGGATGGTATTTTTCTAATAGTAATATGGAGCCAGTGCTTTAGGCTTGATAAAGTTTTTCTTTTCCCAATAAATATCAGATGATAATGAGATTGTGGGAGAGTTTTGCTTTTGGTTTTGTTTTTTTTGCCAGATTTTTAATCTATTATTTCTAGCTTACTACTATGTACCAGAGGTGCTGCCATCAGCGAGGTGGCTCTGCCCAGGCCTGACATCCTCCAAGGCTCAGGATGTGCTCAGTGCTCTCGCACAGGGCTGGACCAGGGGACCTCCAGTGGTTCCTTCCAACATGAGTTATCCTGTGATCCCACCATGCACACTCTGATAAATATTTACACTGGAAAATGATAGAGTTGCTCTTGTCTACCCATGAAGTCTGTAATATCTGTGTGTGATGCATATTCAGAATGGGAATGGTAAACAAGGGGGAGAGGAGGCCGAGGAAGTTAATAAGACACCTTCCTTGCTTAAAAATAAAAGGATTTTAGAGAAGAATAATGGCTTGAAGTAGAATAGTTGTTCTGTGACTTTGAAATCCTGTCCTGATTTTGGCTGTGATAGAGTTAATTTTTTTCCTATTAGCTAATACAGTGCTGTGTTTTGGATGCAGTATCAAGAATAATGTTGGTAACACACGGATGTTTTTAGTTGTTGCTAAGTAGTCTTTATACTAAGTCAAGAACATTTCAGCTTTGCATGTCCTGCCAGGAAGAAGGCTGGAGGGGCACAAGAAGTTTTGGGGGACAGATAGCCTGGATAGCTGACCCCAGCTAGCCAAAGGGATATCCTATACTGTATGGTGACAGGCTCAGTATATAATCTGGGGGGAAAGCTGGCCACTGCTCAGAGACTGGCTGATCATCAGTTGGTGAGTGATGAGCAATTGCACTGTGCATCCTTTATTTTGTGTTGAATTATTATTGTTATTATGATTATTAATGTTTTCCCTTCTTTTTTCTGTACCATTAACCTGTCTTTATTTCAACCCATGAGTTTTCTTACTTTACTCTTCTGATTCTCTCCTCCATCCTGCTGGATGTGGGGCAAGTGGCTGTGTGGAGCTGAGTTGCCATGTGGGATTGAGCCACAAAAGGTACTTTTGCAATATTAGTTGTTTATATCTCAAAATATTACCACAAAGAAGATAAGAATTGACTTATCTGCTTTAGAGGTGGGAGAACACAGATGCAGCAGATGTGTGTGATGCAGTTGTGTGAGGAT
Organism: Promerops cafer; assembly: GCA_013398275.1. Classification (NCBI taxonomy): domain Eukaryota; kingdom Metazoa; phylum Chordata; class Aves; order Passeriformes; family Nectariniidae; genus Promerops; species Promerops cafer. The sequence continues at coordinate 324,662 of VZSE01008168.1, forward strand.
GATGCAAAAAGGTGAGGCCAGATCTTGCAGCCTCAGGCCTTCTCTCTCGACAGCAAATGGGCCCCCAGTGTCCTAACCCAGTCCAAAAGTTCAGCAAAATATGAGCTGTCTATTCTTTCTCTAGTGGCACCTTTCTCTGTTTACAGATCCAGAGTTTTAAGTATGTGCAGAATGTCTTTGCACCATGAAAAGAAATGGCCACGTGCTTAGTGACAGTTTTACTGCTAATACAGTGTTACACACATTCAAATGCCATTTTGTACAATTTGAAGCAATGGATATTTCAGAGAAGTTAATCCTGCTAACTATACTTTGTCAAAACAGGTCTAAGTGACTCATAAAATCACTGCATTGGCCATAAATGAAATAAAGAAACCTGATCACTGTATGGACAAAGAGAACAGTGGGTACTTGGCCTGTTTGTTACATTTTCCTGTTTGCTGTGAGAACAAGTTCAGAAAAAAACTGCCTGCCTTTCATTTAATCCATTTACTGAAGCATTCTGCACAAAGCTTTCGCTACCTGAACAGCTTTAACTTTATTTTCCAGGCACAGTCTTTATGGTGGCCTGGCTGGTTGGATATATTTAGCCCTGAACAGAAACTCTAAAAAGTAAATAATGATGCTATCTGACTTTGAGAGAACAGATTGTTTAAGCACAGTGATGAGCAGAGCACCTGTCAGCTCAGACAGTAGTCAGAAAAGTCCACAGACAGACATCATTCGAATAAAAATATTTGGTGTTGAAAAGAGCAGCTTTGGTTCTCTACTGTACGTGAAGAAAGAACAGAATAAAAAGAAGAGCTCTTCTTTGTCCAGTGTTAGTATCTATAGAAATAGGACTGCTCCCTACCACAATGTAGGGTAAGTACCTCTACTTTGAACATACCTAAACTCACCTCCCTGAAAGGAACACTGCCATAATTGATATTTAAAGCTCCAAGACATGAAGCTATTCTTCTTACTTTATTTTTTTTGATGCATTAGATTCAAAAAGGTAAAAATCTATTTGTAGATATTGCAGTGCTGAGAAACTCCTCTGTAGGTCAACTTTGTTACTGCTAAACTTCCTTCATATCAGTTTTCAGACAAAGCAGTTTCCAGAATATTTCACTCTCAAAGAAAAAACCAAACCCTTGCTTCCAGAATTTTGAGGACATGAGTCTGCATTCTCATCCAAAGGATAAAAGTTAAATTTAGCCAGACTTTCCATTTTAGGTTTAAAACACTGGAAGATGAACTTGGCCTTTGTGATATACAGATTCCAGGTCGAAAGTTCACTTTACTCCCTAGCTTCTCCTGCTCATGTGACAGAGAACTAATGACTTAACTGGAGGTCTATTTATAAGAATGTGGTGTTGTTTTGAGCTCCACTCAAGGAATGGAGTTTTTGGATAAGAGTCTGTGGAGGTCCAGTGCTGAGAGTGGAAGATCAAATTAGCAGATGTTGAAGGTGCTTGGGAAGAAATCTGTAGTGGACAAAAAAAAAAAAAAAAAAAAAAAAAAAAAAAGCAAAAAAGGAGGAAAGTCTTTAAAGCTAGAGTGAAGAAAAAACTTTTGAAATCTAGTGGATAAGGCCAGCCTGTCAGCTGGTGTTGTGGCATGTGGATAGGGCAGTCTTGGAGTTAAGCCAGAGTAATGTCAGTAGTTTGATAAGATGACTGAAAAACAGCACAGGAAGGACTTGACTTCCTCAGCTTAGTGATGAGAATAAGTTTACCAGAAGGGAAAAGATTAATGCACACATACACACACACACACACACACACACACACACACACACACACACAGAGTTTGTTAAGCTGTTATTATGCTTTATTCATACTTCTTTTATTTTAAGAAATGTAACTATCTGTGCTCTGAGGGTGACTTGGAAAAAGTGCTCAGTCTGCAAGTACCATGATACTGTGGAAAATTCATATCTTTTTCCTAGTCCTTTTCCAGCTTTCTGTGGCCTTTCACTTTTGCATTCTCCTAGCATCCCAATAAAATAATATTTCCAGGTTTTCATTCCTCCAAAGTTTGTTTAACCCATAATCAAAGTTTTCTGAAATATTTCAACCCTGGATTATCCACTTATATTCTATATTCATTAATCACAATAATAAATGTCAGGAAGCAAAATTATAGTGACCAAACAATACACAATGGGTTTGAATGTTAAAGCAGCAGCTCAAGATCAAAGTTGTTGTCATGTTCCCTGTCCCACATACATTTAATGAGATACCTACTGACTGACTACTTTCCACCACTGTCAGGATACACAAAAACAATATTAGATGTTTTTAAATTGGTCAATGGGTTTATTCGTATATCTAGCACACACCAATGGTTCAGTTTTATCAGTGTTGTAATTTCAGTTCCTGTATTCAGGTAAATAGCCTGCTGTGCCAGACTTGGATGTGTCCCATCTGCATGTGCTGTTGTGCTGTGCCCTTTCCATGACTGCTGCAGGTCGAACCACTGATTGTGAGAATAGCTGCTCATTAGTGTTTGTTGGCACACAGTCACCTGTTCTGATTAGCCTGTGATCCCCTGACCACTGCGGTCACCCACTGAAATAACCCATTACCTACTTACAAGCAGCCAGTGAAATGCATCATGATTCTTTTTTTGATAGTGACAATGCCCTGTGTTTGACTATTAGCTCAACTATAATGAGATCATGGCTGATTTAGACAAGTTTCCTTTTTTTTTTTTTTTTTTTTTTTAATTTTTAAACATGCAGCTCATGTAAGACTACACATCAGCTGCTTGCCTTTGGCCTCAAATCACCATTTTTGTCTACAGCCAATTGGTGAGTTGTGAGATGCTAACATATGTCACTCTCTATGTCCTTCATAACTGCTTTAGCTGTTCCCTTCAAGATGAAGAGCTGTGCCTTTGTAGGACTTATCTTAAAATTTCTCATTGTTTTTGCCAGATAAGCAAATTATGATTTTCCTGGATTGGACAATCATTTAGATTGCAAGATGATATTTCTCATTGAAATTAGAATTATTAACAGAAATAAAGTCATAAAAATTAGAAAAAGAGATTTGTGCTGAAATTTTTGAAGGGAAGGCTGAATTTTTCCTGAGAGCTATAACCTATCATTCAACTTTCAGGTCCACCTCAGAGACACTCTGTTTTATTAGCGATCATTGGAAACTTTTATTGCTGGACAAACTTGCAGTTCTTTCAGATTCTAAATTTTCTTTGTATCAACATCCTTGATTTTTTCCATCCCTCCTAAATTACCACGTGAAGAAAAATCCTGTGCGTAATCTCAATGCTTTCATTATCTGGCTCTCCTCCTAAGACATCGGATATTAAATCTCTTTCTTAACATTGCCCCAATATTTGACATTTACCACTGCAGAATTTATCTTTCAGAAGCTACATCTTTGTTGACTTTTCTTCTAGAACAAATATTTATTGTACAGCCCTTACTGTACTTATATTTAATCATACCAATCTTTCCAACTACAGCATCCAGATATTATTTTTCAGAAACCTTTTAACTTTACACTAATAATTAAGGGTCTAGTGAGTTCAGTCTATCCCTGCCATTGGTGCAAGCCCTGACAGTCCACCTAGGTTTGATTAAAGTCCCTTTATAAACCATAAATGAGTAGCAGCTGTGCCTGACATCTCTCAGAAACTTGGCAAATTAGACCACCTCACATTTGACAAAGCTGCAGGTGGGAGATGACAGGTTTCGTTTGTGGTCTTCACATCAGTTCCCTCGAATTAATGTTCTGCATCAAAGCCAATCCTATTTTTAACTTTTGATGAAGAGAGAAAAGGAAAAAGATGAATGCTTCTTAGATAACAGAGTTACCTGGATAACCAATACACCCACAGCATTAAATATGATGCAGAACCACTATAAACAATGCTTGTGTATAGACTGGAGTTTCTGCTTCCCGGAACATGTTGAAAGATGGGCTCCATCAAAAGCCTTATGAAATAGCAATATATCACACACACAGTAAGAGACAATAAATCATGTTTTGGGGTGTGATGAATGAATCAAAATAAGCCAACATTAAGTTATGGGAGAGAGGAGCCATCCATACATTCTGCCCCTCCTCTGGGCTAGACAGGCACAACAACTACTGGGTTTGATTTGAAATTTTGAACTTAAATTTCAAACTTTGAATTTAATAAAAGGGCTTATTTTTGTTCCAGACCTAGTCCTGCTTTATTTTCTAAAATAATACATGCAAACTCTGGATATTTGGAATTTTGCTTTGTTCTATATTAATTTCTACCTGAATTGCTGTAATTTAAATAACTAAATTTCAGCTACTTGTATGCATTTTTTATATTTGCTCAGGATCTATACTTCTAAATTTGGCCTGCAAAAATAATCTTCACTTAGATTCCTTGCTGCTTAGAAACTGAGATTCAGAATATAGTAGATTAAATTTATGTATTAAAATTTGAGAAATTGTATAAAAAGTTTCAGACACAGAAAACTTTGCTGAAAAATCGATACAGCCTTCAAATTGTTTTAGTTATGAAAATAACCATGGTCTGTTCAATGATTGTTCAGCAACATGTATCAATTTAAAGAGGAAGTTAAGAAATAATCACTCCTGTGCTTGGTAACAATTGGAAGCTGTATATAAAACCTGAGAGATGAGTGTGATAAATAATTCTCCTTTTGATGCCAGAAACTATTTAAACAATGTAATCTATGGGATTACAATTTTTTTTGGGTTTTTTTAAACTTATTCCACACACCTTTTGGTAAAAGACTGGCAACTGAATTTTCTTTGAACACAACTAAATTCACAAACTAAATTCACAGAAAAATTATTTATTTGTGACTTACTTATTAACTGACAGAATGCCTAATAGTTTAGAGAATATTATCATATCTCAATGTTAGTGGGCATTTCTAACCCTGCAATTTAAGGGAGGTAATAAAAAATAGTCAAACATCCAGTGCTTGTTCAAATGTCAGCTCAGTCACTTGAGTCCTTTGACTGGAGTGGTTTGGTGCATCATGTAACGAAGGAAACTGGCACTGGCTTAAAAGCATAATCTTTCAATTAAAATCATATGGTTATCTTCACCCCTATTTGATGCTCTGTGCAGGCCAGAGTTACATACCCTGAATTGCATAAGCCATTTGTTCCCTTGGAACATTCCCCAGAGTATCATATTGTGGTTCTTTAACATTTGTTTTTAATTTATTTTTAAACAATCTGCCTTAACATTGCATTTGTCTGTTTTGTTGTGTACACTTCAACAGTCCCTTGTGAAGCATATTTTACGGAAAAGGACTGGAAAAAAAGTGGTAGAACAATGATTTTTGGTAAACACATTAAAAGAAATGTATTGTTTTGCATTGACTTTCGTATGATTTTTTTCCCTAGCTCTCCCTCTGGAGCCCCCAACATACAGTAGCCTAGGTCCTTTTCCCTGACAGCAGAAAAACTTTGCAAATTTATTTTCTCTGAGATGAATTAAAACAGGAGTTTCAAGAAACCTCCTGGCCAGGAGGCTTTTTCTGAAAGCATCAGTGTCTGAAGTTAAGTATCTTTAAATGCAACCTTTTCTTAGTGTTACATGGAGCTCAATATTTAATTAAATCACAGCTATGTGGACCTTTCTTGCATTTTGAATTTTGCTGAAAGAGAAAAAAATGTGAAAACTAAATGAACTCTTTTCTCCCTTGGGACAGCAAGAGGAGCAAATATCTCTTCCTTTACTAAGACATTCCATGTGCTGCTTCAGGCTGTTGCATGAACTATTTACTGCTAAAGTGTGGCCATGCAGAAAGGCCAAGGGAAAGAGACAGGCAACTTGTCTAGATCATGTTTCTGCTGAAATGTAAACTTGTGGCAAGAGAATCCTGGAAGTCCAAAAAGATCCTAACATGTTGTCATTGCCTTTGAAAATATGTTAACAAGTTGCATGTGTAGCACAATCTATGTTGCAAAAAACCCCAAAAACCCTACCTATACTGTCTTTGCATTTGGCACTGGTAGCAGCACCTCCTAGAGCTCTGACTTAATTTTTAATGTAGCAAATAGAGTCCACTTCCAAATTATCCATGTTTCACAAAATTTACAACAGGGTAAGAGGAAAATGCTCTTTCTTTCTTTCTCTATAAACTGGGGCACCTGGAAGCACTTCTGTGCTGTCCTCAATTGTGTGTTCTACTCCCTGGAACTTTCCTGGAAGGAAATCTGGATATTTGAGACAATACGTGCTGCAGGAGCCAAAACACATCATGGTGGGTTATTTCCATGCACAAGGAGTGTGAGAGACTAGTTGGCTGACTAGTTGGCTTGTCACAAATCAAATGAGAAACTGTCATCAAAGAAAGGAACTTTTAAACTTTTAAACTTAGATTCTGATCATTTAACCACTAGTGACAACTCTTTGGAGGACCAGTTAAAGGAGGAGGTGGATATAATTACAACTTGTGAGATCCTTTGACCAAAGGAAGTAGGAATGGATTGGAATCCCAGTCTCTAACGTGCCTGACTCAATTGTTTTGTTTCCTCACTTTTGAAAAACACAACAGTAGGTTAGAACTGTGGCATCCTACTTCTCTCCATAGCAGAGCATTAGGAAGCTGTTACCAGCTGCTGCAGTTTTTGAATTTAAAGCAACCTGGCCCCACCAGCATACCTCATCCATCAGCTTCCAGTATTTTCCATGCCTCCAGTGAAGATGCTAATCCCATTGTTAGCACAGTCCTACACACTATAGTCCATGAGAAAAATTAACTGAGAAATCTATTGAAAAAGCCATTCCATAATGTCACTAATACACGAATGCTATCAGCCTGGGGACAATCCAAGTCGCTGCCATAAGGTATTAGAAGTGGAAGACTTCATACGGCTCCTTCCGTGCCATCTTGTCTTCCAGGAAAAACATAAACCAAGAGCTATTAAGAATGTAGTGTAAAATTGTTTAAAGGTCTGACTTCAGAAAAATAAACAACGCAAAATCCTTATGCACGATTATGTCATTAGGATTTTGTCTGGAACTGACATTGTGCATTTCCATAAGAGAATTAGGCATTCATTATCTTCATTACACTCCATTCTGCTAATATGATTCATCATATATATTTAAAAATGAAGTCATTTAACTACTATTGGCCATAAACCATACTTCTAATAAAGATGAAGCCATTTAACTACTGTTGGCCATAAACCATACTTCTAATTACTCACTTCACTAATGTTCATTTGTAATCTAATTTTTTTATTTTTCTGCATTGGACTATAACAAGTATAAAAAAGAGACCTTTGTCTGATGCCAAAGGATATTTAGCTATGATCATTGTAATCCATCAAATGTCCTAGTGAGTCAAAATGGAGTCTGCAATCCTCTTGACAATCATTATTGATTTGAAGATGGTGACGCTTTGGGTAAACTGCTGAGAAATATCATTCTCCTCATGTGTAAATATGGGTAGTGATCAAAAACATGCCTCTGTATTCTCTCATAACAAATGATATAAAAGCAGGAAAAGATGTGACTTCAGCACACAGTTAACCAAGGGCAGGTTGTAACATAGGAAGATATAATTCAGTATGGAACACTTATGTCCTATTACCAAAAATCAAGCTGATAGAAGCATTGTCTTTAATCAAATATTAACCAACCTGGCCAATTAAAACTCTGCCTGCAATGTGCAGTAAATGGGTAGGACATAATAAATCTTTCTATTGTACCAGACATATCAAGATACAAATGTTCATGACACTTCATTTCTCATTCTGCAGCAAGATTTTAAGCAAGGATATGCTAAATGGCTTAACACAAGTTCAGGTGGTGACAAATAGCCCCCTACTTCCAAAGACATTTCCTGCAAGCTGCTGGTCACATACAATATTGCCATCTTTGTTATTTCAGTCTGCAGAAGAACAGGACAGTGAGTGAGGACAAGCATCATCTATAGCTGGAATCTGTGGATTGCTCACTTTACTGTGCAATTTTATTTCTGAAAAAAAAAGGTAAAATTGAGGATTCTCAGATAATAGCTACACTGTTTGTTTGCAACACAGTATTCCAAATAAAATCTATCAAATCTCACTACTTCCATGTGGCTACCCTTCTCCAGCCACTATTCTTGAGACAAAGCTGTTGCCATTTGATGTAATGTGTGATTTTTATTGGAAACGTGACATGTTTTCTAGCTTTGTAAATTGATGTAAACCTCTGCAAATGCATATTATAAGATGCTGTCATTGCAGATACAGTATTAGGCATTGCTCTGAAGAGAATGGCAGAGTTAAAACTGACAGGCAGAATTTGTAGTCATAGAAGCTGATGCCTTGCCATTGCCCTAATGCTCTCTTTTCAACCATTGCATATTTTCTCTCTTTAATCAGCAAGGCAAAATAGTGAAAAGTTCTTTATATATAAGAAGATGTCTTTAATGTTGCTTAGAACTGTAGAATGGCCTCACTTAGAACACAAGATGCTCACCAGGATGCTCATGTAGACATGCCAGCCAGCTGTTTCTCAGGCAAACTATTACTTTCATTGGCTGTGTTAGTCTGATTTTTCCTGGTTTGGCCTCTCAGTCATACAACAAGCAGATCTCTGTTTCTCAGAGACTAATAGTATTTAAAGCAGTGGTCTGGCAAATATACTAGGCAGAAATCATGGTCATATATTAATTATGCAGATCTTTTTAGTGGAATACAAATGCTATAAATCCCCTTTCATTTCAGGTTTCTTAACAGCTGAGAATAACATTGACATCACGTCTGCTTCAAAACTGGCCCCACCAGTACTTTGTGTCTCCAGTGGGTCAGAGATGTTACAGACTGACATGAAAAAAGGACTGGCATACAAATGTTCAGTGCAATATACCAGGCAAATTGGGAATATAGGGGGGTTGTTGTAAAAGCTGAGTCATATCTGAGCTTCCAGCAATGGAATGGGACAAAATTGCAATGTCTTTTTGGATAGACTTTAATAGAAAAGGGAAGGGTATAGCCAAATGCATATAGAGCAAATTCAAGAAGCATTTTGACTGATAAGAATTGAGCATGTGTAATGTTATTTTTATGATAAACATTCTGGCCAAACAAGCATTTGGCAGTTTTCCTCTGAGGCTGTTTTTTAATGTTGTTGTTGGCCTCAATTTCATTAGTCTAAAACATGTCGGTAGTTTTGTTAAAAAAAAGCAATATCTGTAAATTACTCTTGTATCATAGTTGTCAGGGTGATAAATGAAGAGAGATTAATTAAATGTATATTCAAATGAATCCTACAGACTGTAGAGGTTTTTATAGCCTGGGATGTCACTGAGACTTGGGAGTAGTGTCATGGTGAGAGGAAACTTTTGTCTGGAAACTTCTAAAGCGTCTGAAAATACACATGGGAAGGCACTAGAGGACTGAGGATTTAAATGCAGCATCTGGGTGCCCCTTTGTGGGCTGTGGTGTTATTGCACTGGTGAGGGCTCCTACAAGGTACCTGAAGGATTTCATTACCTTTGATTATTGCTATCTGTCTGAAGTTTATGCACTCTGCAAACACATCATTTTGAAATTAAAATTTTACTGCTTCAGTACCTTTCCTGTTTCATTATGTGGTATAAGGTATGCACCTGATATTCCAGTGCAACACAGTACCATATTAAATTATAAAGCATATTATGAGTCATTTATTAACCACATTTGTGGCAAAGCACAGCCACACAAGCAGAGATATTCCCATGAGTATGAGGAAACACAAGTAGAGACTAGAGCAGCAGGAACAGTTAACAACAGACATAAGAGGAGTAATCTTCTATATAGAAAACCACCCCAAAAGTTTAGAAAAAATCTCTTTTATCTCAAGTATGTGCTTCATGATGTGAAGAAAAGGGGCAGAGGTTTCCAGAGGGAGAATCACAAGTTCCTTCTCTGCAATTAAAAAGTATTCCATGTCTCAGTGGTGAAGTCTAGGGTGAATTTTGCAGGGAATATATTCATTTTTGGATGAAGTGTTCTGATAATATAGAGAATCTGTACCACTATTATTATTTAAGAAAATATCTCCAAGTGTTAAATGAAAACCAACAACAGTGGCTCTTAGCTTCTCCCTTTTTCCAATATCTGTCATGGTCTGGAGTGCCATGCATTCCTGTGGCCCACTGCTCAGACTGTGCCAACATTGTGTACCATGGCAGGTCCCACAGGATGTTTTAGTATATTTCTCTCTTGTCTGAGACGAAACAGACATCAAAACATTTGAATCTCCAGTGAGACAAGTCACCTAAATTTTTTCCAGGGTTTGTCCTTTTCTCCATCCTCTATGCCAACCAACTTTGTAGCTGTCACTTGTCATTTCCTACCAACTAGTTTTTCCTATTTATGTTTACTTAAAAAAAAAAATTTTCTTACAAAGATCATACCATGGAGATCAGTTGGAAATATTATATAAGACACCAATAAAAAGCTGAATATCAAGCCAATAAAAAAGAGTTAAATATCTCAGTAACAAATCCAGGAAATCTCTTTGCTTCATGAGAAAACTCTGGTGTTAGACAGCAGATGTTGTATAGTGGGGCATCCTTAAAACTCCACTTACCTTCATAGTTTGATCAGTGTGCACAGGAGGCAATGTCCTTCCTTATTTTAATAAATGATTGCTCCATAAGCGATACATGGAAGCAGTTGCAGAAATGGACACCAGAATCTGACTGTTCTAGCTGAGTGCTCATAGAGTACATAGAATCACAAAACCACAGGATGGTTTAGGTTGGAAAAGTCCTTAAATATCATTAAGTCCAAACATTAGCCTTACATTGCCAGCTCCACCACTAAACCATGTTCCTCAGTGCCACATCTACATGTCTTTCAAACACCTCCAGGTATGGTGACTCACCACTTCCCTGGGCAGCCTATTCTAGTGTTTGACAACTTTTTTTGCTCTTTCTTTTTCTCCTGTTTGGTGTTTATTAGATCCCTTTTTCTAAGTCAGTATTGTTAAGCTGCAGAATCACATTTCCCCTTTCTGCCTTTCTTTTCTCGCTACAGTCCTTTTTTTTTTCCTGCCAAATGAGACACCTTTAGCTGGTGAAGTACAGATAATCACAATACAAATTCTATATTTAAAAGTCCAAAGAAAAAAGTCAACATTGTCTGTTCCACTAGATAGCAAGTTACCTGGCATACAGAGTTCCTAAAACTATTTTCTGGAGCCTGCCAGCAATAAACAAAGATGACAGCAAAAGAAGTCAGGAGATTTGAGCCATTGAAACTGCATCACAACTTTATCACGGTGTTCTCTGGAAAGAAACAAACACCTCTTCTCCCATGCTCAGTTGTGAGTCCTGCATGTGAAAGGCCTTTATTGCAGCTCCTGGCAATGTCCTTGGCCTTGCTCTGAGCCTCCTCTGTTAGACTAACTCCACTGCCTGCTTTGTTTCTTCCACTTAAATTTCTCTAGCAAGAACAGCAAGGTCCCCACAGGTCTTTAATAGCAGTGTTAACTTTTGACTTGGTTCCCATTTTAAATGTTGCTGCAACAATAGTAGTGACAATAGCTTGTTTCTAATGGAAACAGTATATCTGTGGACAATGCTGTTTTTCCTATAGTTCATGGCTAAGAGAATAAATGAAATTTTCAAGTTTTCTATGCATTATGTAAAGTGATTCAGAGCCTTGCTTATCCTTTTTTCTACTGAAACAAATATAACCAAAAGAACAAAGGTTCAAAGTCAACGAGTTCCTCTTGCACAAAACTCCAGCAGCACAGCTGTGTACTTATCTTTACAGAGAGCACTGTCAATGGAAGCAGATAAAGTAGTTCATCATAAACCAGATTCTCAAAATCCTTGTGTCCTGGACACAGTGTCCACAAGATATAACATCTTGAGGGCAGCGTGTTTGCCTTCATTACAGAATAAAGTGTTGGACAAAATTGTCGCTGTTATATATCTGAAACTTTTTTTAAAAGTACAGAGAATGTGGAAGTAAATTCATTGGACTTCACCTTGAAGGAGTTAGAACACATGTAAAGAAATTAATTTTTAGACAGATTACGCTTGTCTTTAGTTCTCCATTTATACAATGGAGATTACCTTTATCCTTTATAAAATGGGAATTACAGTTTCTGACCTGTAACAGTGTCAGTATTGATAAGATGATGAAGAATAAAAATTCAAAGTAAATTTTAATTGTGCAACCTTAATTCTTCCTTTATACATAGAATTTTAAGCTTGAGGAGTGGGGCGATGATGTTCAACACCTGAGTCAGGATAACCCCTGGTATCAATACAGGCTGGGAGATAAAGGGTATTGAGAGTGACCTGATGAGAAGGACCTGGGGGTTGGTGGATGAAATAGTGGACATGACCCAGAAATGTGCATTTACACCCCAGAAAACCAGTTGTATCCTGGGCTTCATCACCAGCAGTGTGGGCAGGAAATTGAAGGAGGTGATTCTGCCCCTCTGCTCTGGTGAGACCCCACCTGGAGTTCTCACCAGCCCAGCTCATCAGCTCTGGGATCCTCCGACCAGGAAAGGTGCAGCCCTGGTGCAGCAGGTTCCGAGGAAGGCCATGAATATTAGCAGAGGGATGGAACACCTCTCTGAAGAGGAAAGGCTGAGAGAGTAGGGATTGCTCAACCTGGAGATGAGTATTTGGGGAGAACCTATTGTGTTTCAGTATTTAAAGGGGGCTTAAAAGACAGATGAGGACAGATGAGGACAGACTTTTTAGCAGGGCCTGTTGTTTTAGGACAAGGGATACCTGTTTTAAATGAAGGGAGGGTAGATTCAGACTAGATATTTATGGAATAAATTTTTTACAGTGCAGGTGGTGAGACACTGGAACAGATTGCCCAGAGAAGTGGTAGATGTCCAGTCTCTGGAAACATTCAAGGTCAGGTTGGATGGAGCTCTAAACAACCTGGTCTAGATGAAGATGTCCCTAAGCATTGCAGTGGAGTTTGATTGAATGGCCTTTAAAGGTCCTTTTCAACCCAAACAATTCTGCAATTTTATGACTGTAGAATTGTCCACAGCATTTATTTAAGCAAATGCTTTAAGGCATATATTGCATCTAGATTCTTGGGTAGAACTTAGAACTCCTGAGACCATGCCTGTGTTTTATGTCTAACATAGGCACTGCCTCAGAAATATTACATACAGACTCTCAGTCAGGAAACCATGCTCAGCCTAATGTAATACAAACATCTAGATGCCTTACTCAGCTGCCTCTGCAGGAGATCTAGACCTCTTAATTTACTATCTCTCTCCCTCTTCACAATAAGATCCAGTTGAACTGGCTTCTGGCAGTTCAAGAAAAATGTCTGGCACCTCCACTCTTGGGAGAAAATATAACTAACACTTACTGAGAGTGTGTTTAATAGTATGGCATGTGCCAATGTCATGTTGTCTTAACATAATTGTCCAGAAGCCAAATCAGTCACCCAGGAAGTGAGACCATTATACACACCCACAGGGACTGAGCTCAGACTGTGAAAGGAGGATCTAGTCATCGATTATCCTGGTCAAAGCAACCCAACCCCACACACATGTTGAGGGAGATGCAAGGTTTTAAACAATCTGTACTTTTTATTAGAGTTTTGCTGGGTTTCTTAAAATCTCCCCTCAGGGCAGTGACCAGAAGCCTTTCCTCCCCAGTTGTTGTCAGGCCTTTTGTCTTGCCCTGACTGTTGCACACCTGTCTGCACAGGGACTGATCTTCAGCAGCACAGAGGTATTTTGTGCTCAGGGCACTCCATGGTGCTTAAGGCACTCCTCTGGGATGGAATAGAAAAGGTCACATCTCAGGTTAGTAAGAATCGAAGAAGACCTAGGTGACCTGGTGCATGTGTGAGAGCTGAGCAAAGCTGTCATTTCATCAGATGAAGGAAATTGTAGCCTTGACTCTTTCTGTGCCTTTGGACATTTCCAAGGAACTTAAACAGAACAGAAACAGCTGTCTATCTAACCAGGACAGTGTTAGAGCTCCCATCTTCACAGAGCAGACAATTCAGAACAGTCATGGGTGACTGAGGTGGCACAAACTGAGGTTGCTGAGATTGCAGAGAGCTTTAAGCAAAGCAGGGAAGCAGCTAAAGAGTAGAGACCTATATGGTTAGTCATAGCAAGATTGCTGTTTTATCATGCTTAGTCAAGTCCTAATTTGAGAATATTCTTACGCATTGTTTTGTGAAGTCATTATGCCTTTAAAATTTATATGGTTTTTTTTCAAAGACAGCACTTTCTGGTCACTAAAATGACAATTAATTCAACTGTTGATTTTCTTTTTTTTATGCAACAAAATTAAATTATAATAGTAACAATAATAATAAAATATAGAGTTTTTGTGAGTATATTCCTAGCCAAAATCTCTTCTTACACTGGCATGATTGAATTAGCTGAAGGTGTGGTGGGGAATGGAGCCCAGCTCATAGGAAAATTGAGCATGAATTCCAGTTTGAAAATATTTAGAAAGGTTGTTTTTGTGGTTTGGTCTTGGGGTTTGGTTTTGATTTTGAGGTTTTTTTTTGCTAGCAAATTCCCAAAATAATTAAAACTTAATCATGAGCAGCTGAGTAAAAGACTGAAGGACAATTGCAGCTGAGCTGTTTATCTGCTTTGATAGGATTCATTTCCTCAGCCCTTATTTGACAAAAAACCAGATGTACCTCTGTCATTCCTCTGACCTCTGTGGCAAGATGAACAACTAGTCTGATACATTTATTGATCAGAGAAAGAAGCAGTCCAAGGGAAATAAGCTATAGATGCCTTGCTGTGAAATTGAAGATTTAACATCTGTCCCATGCAGATGGTAATTAATCTTGAATATGTAATACCCACAATTGGTTGGTTGACAACATTGCTTTCTTAATCTGGGAGCATGGGTAAACAAATGTATTGGATTGCTCCGTGGGTAACATTTTATTAATGTGTTATAATTGCATATGCAGCCTATAAATCAGATAAATTTCTCATCTACATTGCTAATTGTGTTTATTATTGGAAATTCTTCTCATGTTGCTTGGTATTCACTAACTGGTTGATCTCCCACTGTTGCAAACCCACACCCTTATAGGAATTGAAATCTTTACTGCTGCAAATATTTTAAAAACTATTAAATAGTCTTCCAATCTAATTGCCTGGTAGCTAGATACATATAAAGATATCTTGAGTATTACTTTTGATTTTATTTTATAGCATCTACATCTATGAAATAAATTGTATTGTATAGATAATATATGGATGATGGAATGCTAATTGGTTGGTTTTATATATCCCATTCTGCTCTGTTACTGCTTTACTCTTTGCACCATTACACTTCAACTTTTCATTCCAAAAATGAACGATTCTCCTTCCACGTAGCTTCCTCTAAGGATTTATTCAGCGGTTTTCTGCAGATAAATCTGTCTCCTGGGCAGGATCCTACCAATTCCAAATCTTAATTTCTCATACATGTAGTTTACTTTAACTAGAAGAGCTACTAGTGTAAAAAAATGTTGGATTTGCTGAAGTTAAGTTGATAGTCTGCAGCAAAAGATCTTCCAGAATCAGGGATGCTTACAGTAACTGAATCTGTGTCCCAAAAAATTACCTGTAGGAGGGGAATTTTAGAAACATGGCCTGAGCCTGGTTAGATTCAGAGGTTTCAAGACATAAGTATTTAATATGAATTACATGCTGATTTAGGAATATAAGGATTCATCTATCTATTTGGAACCCAGTGGTAAATTGGTAACTCCTTCTCTGATGTACATCATTAGCCTAGGGGAACTGGGTAGTTGGTGCCAAATAAATGCTTAGAGTCATGATAGCACATCATAGTATTTGAATTAAATCTCAACTCTCACATTCTAGTGTAGGATGATTAACATTGTGGGGTAGGGGGAAAAAAATAACTTTCCTTCTTGAGTTGTGTAGGCAGTGTTTCTCACTTCTCTTTTCTCCTTTGTACTGACACAGGGTGGGCTTTATCTCATATTTCTGCCTTCACCACAAACAGTATCAAAACCCAATCCAGCAACAATAATTAATTTCATCTTGGCCTGTGAACAGACACCAGCAGATGTCTGCAGTTTTTGATTTTCAGTTGTAAGTTAAAACCCTTTTAAGTCGATGGAAAGACTGACATTTACTTTAATGGGGTTTGAATCAAGCTTTTAGTCACTCAAAAATGAGGGGTTGGTTTAAAATGGCCACTTGTTAATGGAAGAGCTTTCATTTGCTGCAGTACTTTGAATGGAGCTGTTCCCTGAAACATTTACTCCTCATTTTCCTAGAGGAATGTGTAGGTTGTAGATGCTGGTGTTACATCTCGTCTAACACACAATTTGCAGTGCTTCCACATTTGTATTATTCTGACTTTGAAGGGTATGTTATTGATAGAAATTAGGAGCTGATGGCTTTTGTTGTGGGTATTTCCAAACATAAAGACTGTACTTAGATGGTTTTGAAAAATTCTGAATTGAGTCATCAATCTTTTGAGTGAATCTTGAAGTAAAGTTTGCCCTTGATTCTAACAGTCTACGACTTTTAAAATTTATATACCAGCTGTAGCAATCAGCATTAAACATGTCTGTAAGTTTCCTAGACTACGTGATTTTTTCTGTAGAGTAGACAAAATATCAGCAAGAACTGTGAAATGAAATCATCCCCATTATGCAATCTTCTAGTCTTGTATTTCAACTGATGGGGAATTTCTAGAGTTTGTGGAAAGAGAAGATGTCACTACATAATTCTGATAACATAAAATTAGGGAATCAAAATCTAATAACCAAAATATGGAGAAGAAAAAATGTTTCTACAGCTACTAAATCGCTGTTGCAGCATAAATATCACTGGAATTGTAGAATTATTCTTCAGCAGAGAAGCTAAAATTCCCCACTGGACATTTTGTTTCCATTATTTTCGTAACAAAACTACTACCATATTTTGGTTTTGACTACTCCTTATGTTATCATGTCTTGTTACAATGTATTTTATGAAAAGTGTTTTTCTTTTCCCCAATTTCCTGACTATTTCTGTTGAAAAAGGCTGCACACGAGTATCTATGCATAAGGAAGTGAATCCCTTTAATTTTCATTGTTGTATTAGACTTTTTTTTTTTTTCATTTACTATCTCAGACCACTTCTGCTAATAAAACTCAATAACAAAAATGTCTAAAGAGGGTGAGCATGAAAAGAGGTGTGGATAAAGCTAAAAATATTTGCCTCCAGTGTTAGAATGAATGCTTGGCAATGAATGCTAAATTCTTTTGCAAAGGTTAAGATTTACTGTGGACAATTTTTATGGAAAATGTAACATTTTTTAAATCCAAAGCATCATTTGCTCATGTCAATTTCTTTCTCTGTCCATACCTTCATGGTATGCATTTGAAAAAAAAGAAAAAAAAGAGACATCCAAATTTATAATTTTCATTCTTGATCATGAGAATTGGATCATCAGCAAATATCCAGAATATTGTATTTATTATTTCAGTATTTCAACCTTAACTAACTGTATTTCCCTCTGTCTTTTCTTTATTGATATCTGTTGCTTATTGTAGCTAATTTAGAAACAAGATGCTTAGGGTAGGAACCTGTCTTTGTTTGTCTGTAAAATGCTGTGAAGACTTGGGAATAATGTTTTGTCTTTCACAGTAGCTGACCTTTGACATATTAGATGAAGGTCAAAATCTCCCATAATATGGCATTGTCTGAGATCCTAGACCTGACAATTACTATTTCAGAGGTTATTCCTCTCCAGCATCACACTAAATTAGCACTTGAACAAGCAGAGAATTCGGACAAACTTTGACTTCCTCATCTCTGCCCCCATTCAAACTATGATGACAGCTCTGCAGACTAGTATAATTTTCCACTATGTGCAGAAAAATATGTTTTCTTGGCCAAAATATATCTCCGAAATCCCACAGCTTTGTTTATGGGTTTTTTATAAGATATAGAAGGAATGATCAGTGGGACTGAGAGGTATTAATTAAAGCACAGAGATAGTCATGTTGCTTTGCCTCCTGGCTCTTTGGTGCATGTTTTTTCAGTTTTGGAAAGCTAAAATGTGCTGAGCTCTAGCTAGCCTGACATATTGGCCTGGGTGTCGACACTAGATTCAGATCCAGACTTTCTCACCAGGAACACAGTTCAGCTTGTAGAACACCATCAGACACTGCTTTCACCTGAGCTCTGGAGCACTTTTTAGCATTAACCATGGCAGTCTTGTCAGAGTCTAAAAAAATAGAAACTAGTCTTCAAACAAATGCTAATATTTGCCCAACATGGACCCTTCAAGTAAGAAATGAAGTCAGGCTGAAGGCCAGTGGTGTGACTGTCTGTGGCAAGGATAGTGGTGCTCAACACTGCTCATGAAGCCCAACTCTTCCATTTAGAAGCATATCAGATTTGGTTGTTTACTACCATAAGAAAATAGCACCTGTGGAAACTGCAATTAAAAAAAACCCCAAAAACAACAGACAAAGAANTTAATTCTGAAATATTGAACATAAGACAAGGCGTGAGGAATACTCCCATCTGTCATTTCCAAATACATACGTTCAAGGAAATCTAGGATTCCTTTCCTCTGGAATTTCCTGGGATATTAAGACAGTAGCAACACTCAAAGAATTGGAGTATGCATTTCTGCCTGCAGACAGAGTGAAAATAGACATGATAGCCACGATGTAAGTGCCACAGGCAAAAGTCTTGATGAGGTTAAATTGGCATTAAGCCAATGAGTTGAGCTGAGCTTTTCAGTTCAAAACAGTTTGTTTCAGTTCACACAGTATGGCTTGGGATAGATAAGTTTCTGTAAATACTTTCTTTTTCACCTATTACAGGAATAAACAGTCACAAATTGCTTCCCATTTGTTCTGATTTTTCTTTCTAAATCTGCATGTGTACTGTGCCATGCACATGTACAGTAACAGAAGAAGGTGATAGAATTTATTCTTGAGAATTGATTTTCCTCTTTCCTTCAAGCTTGGCCTCATTATCTTATTGAGACTAGATTTTTCCTAGCATTTACTTGAACCAAGGATCTATTTGCAATACTTTTGCCCTCAGAATTCTCTTAGCAATAATTTTAGGGGTTTATGCAAAGCCCACACTCTCCTTCTCTATGGTCCTTTATGTAGACAGTTTCATCAACAGGACAGTCAGGGCTTGCACATAAAAAAGTTTGAGGCATCAGCCAGCTGCAGCAGAGCCTAGAAGTGGAGTAGTACTTCATGAATCATGAAATTATGGAAGACATTATCCTATGAATTTAATGAAAATGTATGTTTTATTTCAGATAAAAATCCTAAATTTGCTCTAGTGTCAATATAGACAAGTGGGCTCCTGTGAAAATAAGAGCTCCTGTCTAAGTTAGGCTCCTAAAAATAGGTGGAATGGATTTTAAGTTTAAATGGATTTTGTCTTTCCTGTACTTTCTTTTTTACCATTCAAGAAGTCTGCATCCAATGTCATGACTATTTCAATGCATTAAATCAGTGTTTATTGGAATTTACATTTATTGTCTGTACTTTGTTTTGTCAGTAGTGGCTTGCTCACTTGCTTACATGTACGTGGGGTTTTTTGTAAGTATTAAGGAAAGGCAGGTTGGCCTGTATCAGGAATAGTGTGGCCAGCAGGACCAGGGCAGTGATTGTGCCCCTGTACTCAGCACTGGAGAGGCCACACCTTGAAACCTGTGCTCATTTCTGGGCCCCTTGCTACAAGAAAGACATTGAGGTGCTGGAATGTGTCCAGAGAAGGGAACAGAGCTGGAGAAGGGTTTGCAGCACAAGTCTGATGAGGAGCAGCTGAGACAGCTGGAGGTGTTTAACCTGGAGAAAAGAAGGCTCAGGGGGGACCTTATCACTACCTGAAAGGAAGTTACAGGAGGTGGAGGTCGGGCTCTTCTTCCAAGTAACAAGCAATAGGACAAAAGGAAATGGCCCCAAATTGCACAAAGGGAGGTTTAAATTGACTATTAGGCAAAATTTCTTCATGGAAAGGGTGGTCAAGCATTGGGACGGGCTGCCCAGGGAAGTGGTTCNTGCTGGAATGTGTCCAGAGAAGGGAACAGAGCTGGAGAAGGGTTTGCAGCACAAGTCTGATGAGGAGCAGCTGAGACAGCTGGAGGTGTTTAACCTGGAGAAAAGAAGGCTCAGGGGGGACCTTATCACTACCTGAAAGGAAGTTACAGGAGGTGGAGGTCGGGCTCTTCTTCCAAGTAACAAGCAATAGGACAAAAGGAAATGGCCCCAAATTGCACAAAGGGAGGTTTAAATTGACTATTAGGCAAAATTTCTTCATGGAAAGGGTGGTCAAGCATTGGGACGGGCTGCCCAGGGAAGTGGTTCACTCACCATCCCTGAAGGTATTTTAAAGACACGTAGTCTTAGAGACATGGTTTAGTGGTGGACGTGGCAGTATTAGGTTTGACTTGATGATCTTAAAGGTCTTTTCCAACTTAAGTAATTCTACGATCCTATGAAAAGTCTCTACAAAGTTTGAAAAGTGCAGTATTTATGCATTTTTTCAGTGTTCCACTCATGCTGTGCTCAAGCAATGATGTTTCATGCAGCAACACCCATTGAGTATTGTTATCGAGGGGGGAAAGAGGTTATGATGAGTAAGGCAAGGGTGTTACTAAAGCCTGGCAGAAGTAACCTGTTTCATAACACAATTGCTCTCTCTTGTAAAAAGACACGAACCCGGGAGACCAATTTGCTGTTTGTTTCTTTTTCCTCCCACACCAAAAAAGCCCTTTTGTTCCTGCTTCCAGGGTTGAAAGAATATTGCTGACCTCAATGTGCTGAACTGAGTATTTCATATCGTTGAAGTGCCCAGAAAGAGAACATTCTTCTGTAAACAAACATGAAACAACCTGCCTGAGACCGCTGCCCTCCTCGAAGCAAAGCAGATGTGCTCTAATGAGCACTCTTCCAGTACATCTTTCTGCATATTCTCAGTATTTCAGATGCAGATTTTCAAATGAGGCATCCAAGGCAATATGCTGAAAAATAAACCAATGTGTTCCAATGTTTTGTATATTGAAGTTGTCATGGAAGATCAGATGGACCAAAGTGCTATACAGTAAATGACTTGAATTGAAACCTATGTCAATAAAGATAATAATACTGAATCATACCTCTTCAGCATATTTATAAAGGCTATATAACAATGTTTGCAGTCATGGCAATTCAACCTTGGTCAACAAAAAAGTTATCAAAATGAAATGTGAATCTGGCCAGTGTATGGTCTATAATTCAGGAAATAAATGTGCAGGATGCATGAAGCTATTCATGGCAGAGTACTGCACAGGGTTTGACCAGGAGCAATAGAAATGCTTGCTGGAAGCCATTCCACATGAGAAAAGGTTCTGTGACATGACAGCCTGACATTACCAATATATCAGGAGCTCGCTGTAACTAAATGACTTTACCCTGAAAGAAGTGCCAGGCTGTCCATTCTTGAAGTGTTTTGATGTTTCAGGCAGCACGAATAAAATGAAAAAGCCTTGTTTTGCATTAATGAGCAATTCACTCTGTGTCAAAGAATTCCACTTACTTCTTGGGCAATACACACTCGTTGTCAAAGAACACCATGTTTTTTTTGGGAATGTACACTGAGAAGGGAAAAAAAGTCCCCAAAAAGAAATCTGTCCCAAAAAGTGTATGTAAGTGTTGATCTGACTGCAGCCAGTTTAAATGTACAGTCTGTATATAGAAAGTTTCTAGAGGTGTGAAGGTCAGTGTTTGTTTTGTCCACTTTTTCAAAACAAGCCAATTTTCCATTTTGTCTAATTCATTTTCAATTCATTGTCTAATGAATACAACTGGCCTTATCAACAGGGAAAACTCTCTTTTGTTCTTTATGAAGGAAAAGGTGCAGTTGGAAGACTGGATAATTAAAGAAATATGATCTGATTTGTATTCATCCCAGCACAGTGATTGGAAATGATCATTACTTGGTACCTATTCATGAGTTATATAAAAGAAAAATATTCAAAGGTCCTTTGAGAGCATTTATGATCTGTATATGTATGTATGTGATATGTATGTATCTCAATAGTCAGAAAAAACTAAAATCAAGTGATCTAAATCTGATCAGATCTGAGGGTAGTTGAGGATTAACTAAGGATGCCCGATGGAATGGTCAAATTTCATAATGTCACTTTCCTGATATTACAAGCTAGTTAATCTGAGAAAATTTTAGATGTGACACCAGGATCAGAATATTGCAGAATTTATAACTGAAGCTGCCACTGCACCAGAACTACTTGGCCACAGTGAGAAGAATTAAATTTTATAATTCCCATATTCTGTACATTTCTGATAATGTTAATTCAAAACAGATCAATAACCAGAGAAGAAACTCACAGTACTGTAAGGGGCTATTTTGGTAGTATGAAAAACTTCCCCCCCTTTTAGATATTACAACACAGTTCAGACAATAAGCATTTTATCTTAGTGCTTTCCAAGAAAAAAAGGAAAAAGCCTAAAATTAAATTACAAGAATCTACTGAATAGTCCCTCAAGGTAAGCAAAAGTTTCTTAGTGACTCTGAAGGCCTTGGGTCAGGAGAAAAGATTTTTATGGGATCAAAATCCTAAATATTTCACTGTTTCATGTCTGTTTGAATTAACATGAAAACTGGGTATCCTGAACAGGAAGAGTGCATCAGGAAGAGTATGGCCAGCAGGTTGAGGGAAGTGATCCTCCCCCTCTACTTGGCCATAGTGAGGCACATCTGTAGTGCTGTGTCCAATTCTGGGCTTCTCAGTATATGAAAGATGAGGCGAGTCTGGAAAAGGTTCACTGAAGAGCCATCTCAAAGATGATTTGGGGTTAGGGACATCTCTTGTGAGGAGAGACTGTGGGAGCTGGGCCTGTTTAGTCTGAGAAGAGACGACAGAGGGGATCTCATTAATGCATATAAATGTCTCGAAGGCAGGTGCCAAGAGGATCATGGCAGGCTCTTTTCAGTGGTGCCCAGCAACAGGGTGGGTTACGATGACCATGAACACGAGAAGTTCCACCTACACATGAGGAAGAACTTCTTTACATTGCGTGAGGCAGAGCACTGGAACAGGCTGCCCAGGGATGTCACGGAGCTTCCCTCTCTGGAGGCACTCCAAACACAGCTGGATGCATTCCTGTGTAATCTGCTTTAGCTGACCCTGCCTTGGATCTCCAGAGGTCTCTTCCAACCTTAACAATTCCATGATTCTGTGATTCTGTGAATGAGGCTGGCTACAGTCCATTTATATCAGTATAACATGCACACAATGAAATGGTAGACTTCTCACATAGAATAAGACTCCTTCATATTTTTGGTGTATACGCTGATGACAGTTTTTTACATGAGGTTATCTTCTTAAAGCTGGAATTGATATAAGAGAAAGATCTGACATGATTTTGTATACTTTAAAGGCAAAAAGACATTCTCAAGAAAGAGTTCAGGAAAAGTTTAAACATCAAAATTCAAATTATTCCATTCCAGACAAGTACTAGTGAAGGACAGTGCAGAGCTGGTGCCAAAATCTAGAGGTTACAGTCAAAATGAAATGTCCTGGATGGAACTGAAATAACAAAATGGCCATACTGAATTCAAACTCAATTCTGGCATGAGTGTTATATTAGACAAGAGGGAGGTTTGATAGAGGAGGTTGACAAGTTAGTGATTGCTGGTCACTAGAATACTCTGAGCTTATTTGAATGTAATTTGGCACACAGCTGAAGATGACTTACCTTGCCTCAGTGACTGCAGTGGCTTCCTGCTAAGCATAACAAAATGAAATATCAAAGATAAAATAAGGCAATTTTTTGGATTCATATCAGAACACAGCATGATCATCAGAGAACTGGCATCTGAGTTCTTTGCCCTGAATAATCTAATTAATTCCTTTTTTTTGTTTTTTCTAATTCAAACTATAACTCTTCCATAAGTTTTCCTATTTCCTGTTTTAATCATTAGCACTCTCTCCAGATCATAACTATGTGTTCTCTCTATTGCAGTATGTCTAAGGATAAAATTATTTCCTTTCATTGTCTTTTGGAAGCAAGTGGAATAAATGCCTTATGTCGCTTGACAATATAATGTATGATATGAATTAAGAAACTAATATATATTTTACAGACAGCAAATTGCATTCCAATTTTCTGTGCATCTGACAACAAAAGAAAGTATTATTTTAAAGATATGTAATTCAATATTGATTAAAAATAAAAATATTTAAGGACAAATATTTAATCAAATTTAGTATCACTTTTATATATATGTATAGATAGATAGATTTAATTGTAGGATATTGCATAGTATTCAGTATAGACCTGATCATGTAATGAAAAAGCAAGACAATGCAGCCTGTAAGTTTTACCTTTTCACTTTAAAAGAAACTTACTGGCTGGGTTTGAACAGCCCACTTTATGTTCCTTCACCCAAATGTGATTTTACAACATGCAGTGGTGAGAAGATTAAGTAATTTGTCCTAGTTAGTGCATGTTGCATTCTGTTCTAGGGGAATGAAATTCTCGGCAAGCTAAGCAACATGATTTTTTTATCCACCTTCATTTCTGCTTGTCTGAGAATCTAAATGTCACAGCAGGAATACTCCCATTCTACAAACTTCTACATCCACAATGGATTTTTATGTAAATTTGTTGCCTAGAGAAACTGCTGGACATGTAAGTGCAAATCTGATACTTTTCCTAAATAACTCTGTTGCCACTGGTAAATGTAAGTCACATGTTCTTTACTATGTCTCATTTATTAAGGAAATACTAGGTGCAAAGACACAAAACTGACTTGCAAGGCCAAGCATGGATACATCTCCAATTGAAATTCATCTCAGTCATGGTGGGAGTTAAAATCCATTTCATCCAAGATGGAAGCTATTCCGGCCAAAGAAGGAAAGAAGGAGGCAGTTGGGAAGTTAAAGAGGATGCACAGCAGCTGGAGAATGTCCCACCTTGTGACACGCAGTGCAAGCCACTTGCCTCATGAGGCACTCAGTATGCCACCCTCTAAAACTGTGCCGATATCAAAAGTACAATTTGGGAATTCGGGCCGCCTAAAGAAAAGAAGAATTAAGAGATTGAATATGTTTAGGTATGGAAGAAATAGAACCCTCACTTCTGCATTTTCTGAGTTACATCTGGTTGCCATGGAGCATTTCAGTTGTTTAACTAAAACCTAAAGAACTGTTTGCATTTGTGTTGTCCAAGAGCACAAGAAGAAGAGTGTTAATGGGTGGCATAATTACAATGGATTTCAGAAATAATTTTAAGTAGGTTCAACTGCTTCTCAGCCTTCTCTCTTTTCTTCCTGCTGTTATTTAGGCTTCTGGGTTTTTGGTCGACTTCTTCTTTGTATGTTTTGGGATTTTTTTTTGTTTAGGTTGGGGTTTGTTTCTTTGTTTGGATTGGGTTGTGTTGTTTTTTTTGTGTTTGATTTTGTTTTTCTTTTTTTTTTTTTACTTGGCTGGGGGAGTTTGGCTTTTTAGGGTTTTTTTTGGTGTGTGTATTTGTGTTGTTTTGTTTGTTTTGTTTGTTTATATTATTATTATGATTATCTCATAACCATTAATCTGACAGTAAGGAAGTTTGGATGTTATTGTGACACTGCAGTTGTGCACTAGTCAGATCCCTTTGTTTTCTGGAAGGCATGGATAAAAATGCAAGAGGGTTGACAAGCCTGTAGTTGTTGAAGCAGCTTACATGTGGATTCAGGGTTGGGGCCAAACTAGTGCAGGACTTCTGTGGAAGGGGGACTCTGTGAGGTTCCCAGCACCCTCTTAGGGCTTAATGACTGTGACCAACAATAGTGTGCAAGAACGGTACCCAACTCCTACAGCTATGCTTTTTATTCTTTTGTAAGTGATAGTAACTGAAAGCCTATGTATGGAATTTAAATTGTTCTCTCTCTCTCTCTCTCTCTTTCCATTCCTTTAAAAAAATTAACTTTTGAAAACTATTAGCCAATAAAATATTGGCAGTATGTTGGAGCTGTTTAGTTTCATAAGCATCAGAAAAATATTGTTTTTAATAAACTCTGTAGAAGTTCTGCAAAAATTACCTGCAGATTTGTCCGCCTATTATAGAATACACAAGTCTATCACTTTGTGTGTACTCATTAAAATTTTATAGAACAGCTATTGCAAAAAGCTCTTTAAATCATTGCAAGATGTTGTCTGGTTATTTTATGTTGATTCACTAAATATAATTGTAGTGAAAAAAGAGTGTAGTTCATGGCTGAATATTTCAGCTGAAGTAGCAGATCTATAAAACACAGTTTGATTGAGGCAGCAAAAAGAATCACTCTAATAATATTTTCCTTTAAATATAAGTAATTGTTTGGTATGTGTCATAAATGCTGTTATGTGTAGTACTTTAGAGGTCTTAACCCAGTAGCTGTCTGCGTTATGGCTGATGACAATGAACAAGCTGTAAAATCACAGTAAGAAGCCAAAAAATGATAGAAAAGACATAGAAAACTTTTAGTAGGATTCAAGTAATTCGAGTTCTTCATTTCAGTTCCCTTTGGATGAGACTTTGAGCAGCATGGTCTACTGGAAGATACCCCTGCCCATGGTGAGGAGAGGGGTGGAACAAGATGATCTTTATGGTCCCTTGCAAGGCATTCTGTGATTGAAATCTGTATGCAGTGTGTTTCCTCTGTGAATTTTGTAGGGTGATGAATAATTACTCCAACAGCTTTTCTTGCCCTTTGAGATTTCTAATTCCTTTTTCTGGAAATAGAGGAGGGTTGGAAAAAGCACACAATTCATATTTAATTGCATTTTCCACTGGGATTATGACAGTTGTGGGCTTTTCCTCTCTGGCTTTGTATGTATCCCCATTTCTTTACTGCCAGTGTTGAACTAAAGGAATAAAGATCTCCTTATTTTATATGTAATTCCAAAAGAAATGTTAAATAATGCTACTGTGAGACTTTAATATATATCATAGTACAGACAAAATAGTCAAGTCCACATTGCTAATTTACAATACATCACAACTTACTGTGAAATAGCTAGAAGTCAAAGAGAAGCAGGAAAGAAGGGCCTCTCTTGAAGTTCATGGAGTTCATTATCCTTTCTAGATATTGTCTATGCATATGTATTGACCTAATCAAGTCACTGGTGTAAGAAATGGTAATATTTGCAGCACAGAAGTCTTAACTCCTCAGCTAATTCTAGCCTTTAATGTGCAGGGGAAGATATGTCTGGTGCCCTTACAGTCTGAATTAATGTGTATTAAGCAGAGGACGATTAACATTCTGAACTGTAGCATAAGCAGCTAAATGTCATACAATAGAGCTTTATCTGACCATGGAACTCTTAAGTATTCCTAAGCTAAACCTCAGGGAAAATCTTAAAAGTAAACAAGATCACTACTAAAGATCAAAATCCATGTGTTTGTATCTCTACTGTTAAGTTATTAAATAAAATTTTGACAGAAATATTTTGTCACCCTTTTGGATATTGAAGCTAGTCAGCTGGCTGAAAGAAAGAAAATACTACAAGCTCTGTGTCCTAACATAACTCAAAAGAAGATTACATGAGTCCAAAAGGTTTGACAAAGCTTCTTGATACAGGAAGTCTGTTTTATTGTACAAATCACTTGCTAATGGCTACTCAAGGTAGTAGAACACAGACAAATGGAACCACTCATCAATATGTTTCAATATGATTTAAGAATATTAAAAAACCCTCAATAATTTGGTCTATCAATTAAAAAAAAAAAAAAAAAAAAAAAAAANAAAAAAAAAAAAAAAAAAAAAAAAAAGAGGCTTCTCTTCTTGAGTACCTTCACTGGATGTTGCTCACAGTAGGTAGGTCCTAGAGGCAGTTTTTAAAGCCCAGGTAAATAATTGAGATTAATGTTCCCTCATGGTCTTCAGAGAGATCTGAACCACAGGAACCTAGATGTACCTGCAAGTCAAGCCAAATGAATCTGTACTAAGTAACTCTAGGTATTATCTACAGAAGCATCCACAGCTGTGAAATCTCATTAGAAGACAGTCTTTCAAGCCTAGATCTGATTCATGTCTAACTGTCCTTTGATGGAGCGTTCATTAAACTGAGTCCAGCTAATTTCTGAGGAAATAATTTTATCTTGAAATAAATTATTCTAACAACGTTACAGTTCACTATTAGAAATGCTGCACTTAGAAAAAAGAATGAGTTTGTGTAAGC
Source organism: Promerops cafer (assembly GCA_013398275.1). Lineage (NCBI taxonomy): Eukaryota > Metazoa > Chordata > Aves > Passeriformes > Nectariniidae > Promerops > Promerops cafer. The sequence continues at coordinate 352,785 of VZSE01008168.1, forward strand.
TGATCATTATTTTTCTAATATTTGGATAAAAAAAAAGCTATTTGCAATGGACTGTCACACTTTTCCAGCTGTCTTTTGTGAAGAAATAGCATTATAATATTATCCCAGCTAGTATAAGAGTATGACTGACAAGTTTTTCATGCCTTTATCCATCAAAAAGAAGAGATTCTATTTGACCTGAAGAAGTTCTTCACCCTGCTGTCAACTGTTGAGTTACTGCTTTTTTTGTTGGTTTTTTGTTGGTTTTGTTTTTTTTTTTTTGGTCGTTCTAGCCTTCTAAAGTTGCTTTTTCTACCTTGATGAACCTTCATTGTGATAAGGAGGTGAGAGGAGGTCTCATGATTTCAACAAAGTGACTTCTCATCCCTGTCAGTCTGAAAATCACCTGGAAAACACACAAAAGAGTAACCTTAACATTCAATGTGACAACCTTGATAAGTCTTAAAGTTCTAGCTTGATAACCTATTTTTATTTTGACAACTGAAAAAATAAAATAAAGACCAAATAAATGTATGAAAACTTCAAGAATGCTGTTGGGTCAGGTGTCATCTGGATGACAGAAACAATTTTTAGTGATAAGGATAACACTATGTCTTTGTCAGGTATTTAAATATTTGTTTCAGTGGCCTTGAAAGATTAAGGTACTAGGGACTATCATGGAGGGATAGCAATATGTAAAAATGGAGAAAGCAGCAAGATGGGACCTTAGGATAAATGAAAAAAAAGGTTCCGTTTCTAAAAGATCTAATGCACTACTTTCTGTTTATTGTAATTGATAAATTAATACTAGAAGATAATATTAATAAATAATTTAACTATCCCTTTCTGCTATGTCTTCTTTATAACATAAAAATTGCATAAACAGTACTTAGTTTTGTTTATACCCATTTTATATTGACAAGTGCCACCCTATTTCTTTACAATGTGCTCCTCAGCAGGAAAAATCTACTGGGACAAGGGACAAGAAGAGACAACAGATAAAAGGCCTGTAATTTTGATCTAAGTTTTCCCTATCTTGAATAGCTAATTCCTGTAACAATTTCGGGCTATTTGCTGCCAGTTCCAGACTGGTTCTTGGTTTCCCAGCTCTCACATTCTCCCTGGTGATTCACCCAAAGGGACTCCGCAGTGTCGGTTATGTCAGCACCAGGACACTCAGCACAGGGACCAGCTGCCCAAAGGCAGACGCTGCAGCCTGCACCTGCAGCTCCTGTTCAGCTAAAGGGCTGCAGGCACAGCACCAAGGTGCTGCATTCACCTGTGGTAGCACTGCCTGCTCATTTGTCTGTGCTTCCTGTCATCTCATCATGCTGGCCACCAGAACCCTAAGTTCTGGAAACCTCCCACATATGCAGCTGAAACCCAATTACTCAGCCACCCAGAAAAGGTAATTCTTGCCTCTAGCAACAAGCTGAACTGTTGTCTTTTTATGACCACTATCTGATCAAAATAGATCATTTCAATTCGTCTTCCTGTGTTTTCTGGTTGACTTCTTTTGGGTTGGGCTGTTGGATGTAGTTCATTGTAAGTGAGAAACATGCTGATTATAAAGGAAAACAGTCCATATGATAGATGGTGGGGAGGCAACTGGAGAAAAAAAGGAGGCGTGCATACACGTAAATGATGAAGTCTGTCTTCTGGAGGAAAAGGTAGAGAAAACAGATTGTGATAGGAGAAATGAGAAAAGCAGAACTTTCTCCAGAGTCCCTGCTGATCTACATTTTTCCTTTAAGAAAATTTATTTTATTAAACAGATCAAATTTCAATTTAGAAGCTCCTTAGAACTAGATATTCACCTTGCAGACTTCCCTTCACTGTTTTGTTTTTTGTCTTGTGTGTCATCCTCCAATGCAAATTCCAGATGGTAACCTCTCTGGGGTTTGCTTCTCCTGGTCTGTGCATTTTTGTAATTCTACTTTTACTGGGAATTTGGGACAGGCATAAGTACAGGGTTGCAGCTAAAAGGTTAATTCCTTAAAGAGGGTGAAAATTTTGGATCCCTGGATCATTTTTCAGGGGCTGGGATTAGAGACTGCACTGATGAATCATGAGTCCTCTGACCCTGATCCATTGCCACTGTTGTCACCCGTAGGTTACTGTCCACACTGCATAAAGGCAACTTTAGCTGTTCATCTCTGCAGGCCCTTTCACCTTTCTGACAGGAGACATAAAAGCTCTTGTAGAAAAATAAGACATGGTACTTCTACCCATAAATTTTTGATATTGGAAGCTGCAAATCTTTTTTGAACTATATCACCTTTGAATCGGTCTAGCACAATGAGTTTCTTTCATTTACAGAAATATGCTGGTATCCAAGGAAAATAGACAGGAATATGCCAATTCTGTCTATGGTATAGGTTCAACATGCCTATTAGAGCCCACACAAAAAGAAAACATCTTGAGCATAGTAGAGTGGGCCTGATTTTTTTCTTAACCAGTTGCCATCTGATTGCATTGGCACAGTGTTTGTGATCATCAATGCTAGATGCAGGTCTGCACTCAGTGTGCCAGCCAAACCAGTCCCTCCTGCTCACACCGGACTGAGAAATGTGATGTTAATTAAAACACTTCACAAGCGACAGAATCTGGTACATAACAGTTTAATGAGTTCCCAATTAAATCTAAATTTAAAGCTTTTTGTTTATCCTGGCCATGCTCAGAGGCTTAACAAAGCAGTTAAAATCATAATTCATAAAATAAACCTAAATTATTTTATTTGTGTTGCTTCTGAATCCTTAATTGAGCCCATTATACCTTCTTTTTTACTGTTATCTCTTTCTCCTGAAATTTTTAACACTTAATTTGCCACCATTATTTAATCACAATGAGGGAACAGAATCAGGACATGTATATTTCTTAACAGTGCTGTTGATGCCACCCCAAAATACTCCCAAATTCTCCAAGATCTCCTATTCCTTTAGCTTGATGTATTAAAAAAATATTATTACCAGTTTGAATTTTATACTACTGGAACTCGTCCTTTCTTACTTCTCTTCACAGTTTTTCCTAGTATGATGCTGAAAATGCATTTAAGATGCAGACAAGATTCTTAAGATTCTTAAATAGCTATTTAGCTTGCAACTCAGCCCCATTTTTGGCTATAAAATACCATACAGCTGGATGGGCTTTGGTGCTGACTTGCTACTAACTAATGAATGCTAACAGTCACAGAAATCTCAGTACTAATTCCTGCTTCATTTTGTTTGCAGGCTTGCATTACACAGGCTGATGTGGTAGACCTTTGTCTCAGTTTCATCAACTGAAGTTCTTTGTCTGAACCCCATTTTTTTGGTAAAAGTGTCCTGGAGGTATAGAAGATTGGCTTTGTTGTTATGGATAGAAAACATCTCAAAAGATATATATATATATATACACACATATATATATATATAATTTTTTTTTAGTTTCTAAAAAACCTGAGACTTGCCTGAGATCTCTGAGTTTAACTCTCTTGCCTAAAAAACCTGAGATCTCTGAGTTTAACTGAGCCACCTTAGATATGCATGTGACTGAGGCAGGCAAAGGACAGCACACTGCCAACCTCCCTCCAACATCACCTTCAACTGTAAGTTAAGCACAAAGGCCTGGTTTTGTCCTGTGTAATATAAGCCTGTAATTTAGATCTCTAAATCAAACATCTGTTTTCTTGGTGGTAAACATACAGACTTGGTTGTATTTCATGTGTAATGTGGGACTTGTGTGTCATGTAGTTTTGACCCATGTAAATTCCTAATGTTATGTCAATTTAATCTGCCTTTTTTTTTTTTTTTCTGCTGTTGCCATTGATAGGAATAAGAAATACTTTTTATGTTCTCAAAATTGACAATTTTGGGATTGTAAGTGTAATGGGAATCATCTATAGGCCTGTTGTTTTATCTTACAGTACAAAGTTGCATCTACAATGGTCTTACATCAATTTATAGCTAATCTACTATTGATTTCAATAACTTGGTCCAATACAGCATGGTTTTTTAACACACTCTTTTTGTCAGTAATTTCACTATTTAATATTTCATGTAATTGTCTAAGAGTAATAGAGCAGAAAGCCACTTAAGGCATGGTTTTGCTATTTATCTCCTTTTCTCTTTTCTGCCTTCCTTTTCCTTGTCTCCTTGTTTCACGTCAAAAGACTAATTTATGAGTAGCCTCTGAGTCATGTCTGGCCTGTTGATTTATTATTGAGCAGTGTTGAAATAAGACTGTCCATTGTGCATTTTCATCGTTGTGAATGACAAGCAGCTGCTGATTTTATAATTTCTCATTTTCTGCAAGTCTGCAGGTCACAATCATTTTAAATTTCCTATCATAATTTGTATTCCTTTGCATTACATCACCTCTTCTTCTCAAATATGGTATACTATAATCTTAAATCATTTTCTTAATGACAAGAGCTATGAGAACAGAGGGAAAAGACTAAAATAGTCATAATTACTAAATATCCTATTATGCAAAATCAGGTTTTAGTAGTAGTCTCTTGTTTAGGATATAGCTTAAGGAATTTAAATATATCTGTGTAAAAATGTTATGTAAATCAGAGTTGAATAAAGGAATCTTTGTTTTCTATTTCCCACTTCTTTGGATTGTTTCTGTTACATCATGTTGTTATATGTCAAGTGTGGAACGTTTTAAGCACATTATTCTTCTTTGTTATGCAAAATCATGTTAACCTTTATGCTTTTTATATATGCACAGGCAATTTTAGTTTAAGCTGATGATCTGTGTTCTATGAACTTTGAAACATAGCAACAGGCAGTTGTAAATGATCCATGCAAATCAGTTGTAAATTACAGGCCTTTTCCTAACCTCAGAAACCAGCAGATGCTACAATCTCTATGTTTAGATCAGTAAAACACCCTCAAACACAAAAATGCCATGTAAGAAAGGGCTGTGATGTATAAGAATCCCTTGCATTGACTGCATTTCCAATATGGCTCTGGATCCATTCTCAGGGAGCATTTATATGAGAAGATACAATGTACTCTTCTTCTCACATTTACGTAGTGAAGCACTTAAGTACCTAAAACTGGTCATCTAAGTGAAATCAAAATATCTACACCGTGAGATTATACATGGATTCGAGAATGGATAAATTAACAAAATTCTCTGTCTTTTTATATTCCATCCACATGTTTGTGAGGCTGTGATGCATTCACCCAGAAGAGACAGGCTCAGGACACCATCTCTGGATCGTCTGATGTACTATTTTGGCAAAGAAGTCCAGATTATGTAGACTACATAATAAGGATCTGGAATTTACAAGAAGCCATCAAACAAGCTCAGCCACTCTGTCTTACTAGTGTGTTAGGCTCTGTTTCAGTTTTACCCATGTTTTTGTTTTAATAATACATCAAAACCTGATGAAACACAATAAAATATGCTCATGTCATTGAGCATATCTGATTTTGACAGTTGCCAGCAATATTTTAAATTCCTCTGCCAGAAGTTTAGATTGCATATAAGGGTGGACAAAAATGAAAACTGGTCTTCCAGGTGAGTATGAGATCTCTGTGCTTGATAACACTCAAAACTTAACTTGACAAAGACTCTTAGCAATCTCACCTATCTTTGAGGTAAACCACTCTTCCTGCAAACACTTGGACTAGATGATCTTCAGATATTTCTCCCAAGCTAAATTGCTCCAGGACTTTGTCAGTCTCTTTCAGTGTTCATTCTATGTCATGCCCTCTATCCTTTCTTTTGCTCCACCCCAATACAAGAGAACCACCCTCCAGTTTCTGTAAGATATTCAGTTGCATCTTCTGATGGAATCCATGGAATTGAGATGCTACAGTCCTTGCTGATTTGTTGACCTTTTCACTTCTGCAACAAAACTTACCAGGGAAGAAAGGATATTCTAGAGGAGGAAGGAACATCTTTTCATCTAAACTTGTAGCTTTGGTGTTTCCTGTGCATTAGTGTCCTGTACTCTGATACTCCTTCTGCCTTCCCTCCGTTGTCTTCTGGGATCGTTATCTTCTTTATGATTTTCTAATTTTTTTAACTCCTCAAGAAACAAACAAACAAATTTTAAATTTCCCCTCTACTTTCTATTCCTTTGTCTTCTTGTTTTATAGAGTTCTTAGGGGCTTCTCCATAATAATGTTACTTTCACAACATTACTCATGTTACCACAGTATTTGGAAGTAGTGTTAGCAGATAAGCTCTTTATGTTGTTTTGTTAGGAAGAAAACCAAATTTGGAATGATAGTAATAACAGAATATAGTTTAATATTCTGCAAATATTTGCAATTTATAGTTAAAGCTAGACAGCAAATCATATTTTTTGTATTAAGCTACATATTTTATTGCAATTTTGTGAGTGAATTAGTAGAGGAACAGATGGATATTCATGGAATTCTGCTAGTGCATGTTCTTTTCCCAGTGGATCTTAAAGATTTGCATATATGCAGAAGAAAGAGACTAAGCCCCAGATTTTTTTTTTTTTTTAGTTAATAAAAAGTCCCTCCATTATATCCGTCAAGCAATATGGGTTACTGTGTTGTTGAATGAATAGCTCGAATATCCTCAGTCTTCATTCAGCTGATTACTGGTTTTAAATTTGAATTAAATTCAAGTAAAAAATTCATTGCAACTGCTATTTTCAGTAAGGCTGCTTCTCTTTAACACTGTTCTACACTAATATTAAGGCAGTACTGGACCTTCGTCAGTCATCTGTAGACATAAGAAGGATCTATGTGCATGATTCCTTCCTTACGCTGACTCCACATCTGAGCTTCTAAAAATTATAGAATATAGAGCCACCATATAGGATCACCCAAATAAAAAATGCACAAGATAAGGGGAAGAATTAGAATGTATAATTGTGTGAAAAATAATGATTGTGTTTTCCTGGAAAAATAAAAAGGTTAAAACAAGGATAAAGAAGAAACGGACAGGTTTATTGTGTCAAGATGATGAACCTTTAAAGTAATGAGGGTAGAGACAAAATTTGAAGACTCTAATTTATATAATTTATATATAAATAATATTAAATATTAATAACTGTGAGAAAGAAAAAAAAAGATAAATGAGACTATAAATAATTGGGAGGATGACGACAGGACAGTTGTGCTTGTCATCTTCAGAGGGAAAAGAAGAACATATTTTGAGCCACTACAAGCCTCTGTGGGATTCAGCTTCTTTTTTCAATATGAGATTGACTGACTGAAAGGAATTCACTTATATAATACTGCATTCAGGAGATAAAAAAGAGACATTAGTTACCTACATATTAGAAGAAAGGATTGAACAGAAAACACAGGAATAATAAAAATATCTACTGTGATATCCCACATGACAGATTTTTTACATATTAGAAATAATCTTATGTCTTATACTCAAGACATGTTTATATCTAATCTGTGGAGACTTTACACTAATCTTGAGTGTAAAGTCTCCCAATGGTTTTACCAGAAGCAATGGTTCTGAAGGTGCCTGACTTTCAGAATGATATCTATGACCACAGTAGCATTATTTTAGATTTATACTACAGAGAGAGAGGAGGTGTTTTGAATGAATTTAATAAGGATAAGCATGTGTTTCTATCAAGGCAATGAAAAATTTTTCATGGAATTTTCTTCGTGAAAATATGATTGCTGCTTTAAGTCTTACTTCCTTGTTTTTCAGGTTGTTACCATTTTTTGTTTTTTTTTTTCCTGTTGTAGGAAGAGAAAACTCCCTGAGTTTATGAAATAATAGCCCTTTTTTACAAAGTCTTCAACCTTATTAGCTGAAATAGCAAAAAAAAAAAAAAAAAAACACTTTTGCTCATATATATATCTTGATTTAGTGAAATTATACAGCATTTGTAAATATAATAAACAATAAAAAGAACCATTAAAAACAGCTGCTCATTGTTACTTCAAGCAAATTTCCTGATCACAGTCAGCAGGACAGATCGAGACAGGTGTTTCAAAAAGCACCTACTTCTTGAGCTTTTTATAGATCATTAATTCGCTTGAATACTGTACTGGCAACTTTATCAATACAAATTTTCTCTGCAAACATGTACTTTTTAAGATAATTAGTTTTTTATGAAAGAAGAAGTCATTTTCCTCAGGAAGTCAGTAACCGTAAATCACCAGAGCTACATATCAAGCATTAGTTCTTCCCACTTGCTCAGTCACCATATGGCACCACACACTGTGCTGAAAGATAATCACTTTATTGTTGGCTGCGTTTTTAATCAGCTACATCTCATACTGTTTTGTAAAATATTGCCTTGCAAATAAACCATCCTTACAATACAGTTTTGCCTTGGAAGAAAACATAAATAAGACTGCGTGAAACACAGGAAGATCTGCTCAAACTTGAAACGCAAAATTTAATCAATAGATCAGGCATGAAAAAATCAGATTCATTACTTAAAGTATTACAAAGATCCACCAAGTGGAACTGAGTTGGGAGCTGAGGAAACCACTGTGCAAGGTGTCTGTTTTCTAGCCATAGTTTGCTGGCTGAATTAAGCTTGACAGCTGCTGTCAGACTGTAATCTGCCCTGCATTGAGCTTGACCCAGCTAATGGGGTGCTGGGGTCCACCCACACTGCAAGTGTGAACAACCAGTGATTTTACACAGTGATCACTCCTGCACTTCTCTTCTACTGTGCTCCCACAAACAAAAACTCCCACAGAATGTTCCTGGGTGTTCTTTAGGTAGAGGTTTTTGCTTTTGGTTTTATATTGTGCCCACTCCACCAGGAGCTCTCTGGCTACTCTGACTCAAGGGCTCTGCAACTTTGAATAGATATGCATTCATGGGAATTGTATTTGATTTCCATTGCAAGGTTTGGGTAGCAGCAGGATAGGAGGGAGGGAGGAAACTGCTGCACAACAGCAACCACAGTGAGAAAGAGGAGTGGGAACATGTGAGAGCCACAGGCCTGCAGACCCCAAGAGCAGTGAAGATGGAGGGGAAGGAGGTTCTCCATACTTGGAAACAGATTCCTCTGCAGCTCGTAGCAAAGACCATGGTGAGGCAGCTGGGTTCCTGCAGCCCTAGGAGATCCGTGGTGGAGTAGAACCCACGCCAGAGCAGGTTGATGCCTGGAGGATGCTGTGACCCTGTGAGAAGCCTGAGCTGGAGCAGTTCCCTGAAGAACCTGTGGACCCATGGAGAGAGGAGGACTTGTGACCTTATGGGGGAACTATGCTGGAGCAGCCTGGTCCTGAAAGACGGCACCCCATGAGAAGGGACCCACCCTGGAGCAGCTCCTACAGAACTACAGCCCATGGGAAAGACTCGTGTTGGAGAAGCACATTCATGGAGGACTGCCTGTATGGGCCATTCAGGAGTTGGACTTCATGATCCTTGTAGGTCTCCTCCAACTCAGAACATTCTGTGATTCTGTGAGATGTCCTCCAAGCTTAAGCAGGGGAAGAGTGTGAGAGTCCTCCTGCTGAAGAGGAAAGAGCAGCAGAGGCAAGGTGATGAACTGACTACAACACCCATTACCTGTGCCCCTGTGCTTCTGTAGGGGAAGAGAGAGAGAGAATAATTAGTGAAGTGGAGCCTGGAGAGAGTGATGAGCGGGGGGAAGATGTTTTTAGGATTTGGCTTTATTTCTCATTATCCTACTCTGATTTGAATGGTAATAAATTCAGTTAATTTCCATGAGTTTGTTCTGCCCATGAGAGTAATGGGCTAGGATCTCTCCCTGTTTTTATTTCAACCTACCTTATATTTTCTCTCCCAGTTCAGCTGAGGAAAGTGATAGAATAGCTGCTGGCATGCAGCCAGGGTCAACCTACTAAAGGATGAAAAAAGGAAAATAAAAAATAATATGTAAAGCAAGAGAAAAAAAAAACAACTTAGGTTTCTTAGTCTATGACAATGTTTCCTAGGAGAAGTAACTGATGAGACATTCCTCTGAAACAACTACAAATACACAATAGCAACAGCCTGAGATAAAAAAGAGAGAAATTAAAGGATCTTTGTATTTCTAATTTACAGAAAATTACATACCATTTACAGAATGTTGTGCTTAAGTATTCAAATGCTGACATTAATATTAGCAGTGCAACCTTCTCTATAGCCTTTTGCATATGAATTGTGATACATACCCCCTTTGGGTCTGTTGGAATCCCCAGATACCCTCCTTTCTCTCATTTCCTGAATGCAGAATCAGATTATTCCCCAGGGGGTGGGGAGGTACTGGTGGGGACGAACAGTTCCTGACTGTCTAAGGAATTTCTGATTCTCCTGGGATGGAACATGCTCAGAATGAATATGCTGTTCTGCAAAACTGCACAGGAAAAAAATCCTCAGATGCTCAGATTTAGGGAAAATCTCACGGGATGCTAAAACATTTCTGAAGCAAGGGAAAATGCTCTGTCAAGTATTTTGATTCTTTCCGAGATGGTGGAGGTACCTGAACCCTCAAAGATTTGTATGCTTCTTGGTCTGAACAAAACCAATATCTTTCCTTGTTTGCAGAAAGGCTTGGCTGTTTATATAGAGATATTCACTCCAAAATTTAATCTGGTGGACAAAAAGAATGAAAAGTTTTGGAATGATTGCATAATGGCTAGCTAAGTTTTAAACAACTAAAACCAGTGTATTTGTCTTACAGTCACACTTCTATATCTGCATCTATTTCACATTATGATTAAACTGTGGTTTTGTGGTTTTGAAGGAACAATCGGTGGTGGTGCATTCCCCCCCACACCCTTTCCAGGCTGCAGTGTGATCTGAGAAATGGTTGTTAGGCCTCGGCCTTGAAAAACAGCAGCTGGGCTCAGCTCTTCCTGAGATTATCAGAAATACTGTCTGCTCCCAGGAATTGGGAATTGCTAACGAGCACCTGTTTTCTGTAGAAACAGCCTCGGGAATACTTTTCTTCCCTGAACAGAATAATAACCCTGTTCTCACACTTTTGGAGAAGCCGGCCCCAACTGTGGCCAGGATGAAACATTGTAATGACTAAAGCCCACTCCCTTGAGACCCTATAAACAGCGGTCCACAATGAGACCCTTGGAGCTCTCCTGGGCCGCAGAGGGCTGTGACCAGCAGCCTTCCCATGAGCGGGGCCTCTCAGAGCCCCTGGACTCTCCGGGGCTGTACTTGGAGGGGCGCTGAGTGACGAGGACTCCTGGGCCGATACCCTCACTCCACCAGGCCCGACCCTTCACCCACTGGGAGATGCAAAGGCACCCAAAGTGAGCATTTTGCTGACCTCTGGGGGGAATTTTTCAAAGCACTTTGCTTGCATTGACTCTTTATGTCTGGCTGCACAGTTTTGTGCATATGCTATAGCAAATCTGGGAGAAATGCTGCTTTATTAGATGTTTAAGTACCTTAGATGTCTAAGTTAGGCCTGTAAGCTTGTGATTTATGACTTTACTTAAATGCTGCTAAGTGTTGTTCTTTTGCTAAGTTGCTAAATATAACTTGGAAGTTTTTAAGTTAGGTTAAATGCTGTTAAGAGTTATTTCTCTTAAATTGTTAAGGTTAAGTTATAAATTAAGGTTAAGTTAGAGATAAGTGTTGCTCCTTTGTTAAATTGTTAGATTTAAGGTATAACTTATTTTAAAGTACTGTCAAGTTTGAGTGTTAGTAAACTTTTAGGCTGTATTCCTTTTTATCCTTGCCCTTGGCCTTTTGTCACAGGCACCTAAACACACATACACACAAACACACACATATACACACACCCTAAACAGTTCCCAGTTCATTTCTGTTTTGTTTGGATTTTGTTTGGTTTTGTTGTTGCTCATTTTTCCTTCGTGTGCCTTAACTGTCCTGTAAGTAGTAAAGTGAATTCTGCCAAAAAACTTTGTCATGTTGTCGCTTAATATTAAATATAGTTTTTTTCTGATAGCCTTACTGATGATTTCTTAAGATCTCCAACACTCACTCATAACACAATTGCAGACAGACACAGTGCTGGGCAATCACAGGGTATCAAAAAGATGACATTAGCTTTAATGGCTAGTCTATGAGGAAAAGAACAGAGGGGAAAAGTTTATACTTTTATATTGACCTTATTCATAGTTTCAACTTCTGTGTAAAGCATTATAGAACTCCTTGTTTTTTGCACCAGTGATGTACCAGGTTTTATTATGTTGGCAGGAATATGTCTAATTGTTTTAAGGAAGAACAAATGATAATTTTTGATGATAACAAAATTTTTCAGCATTTAATTTGGTATTTTTCTGTGTTCTTTGCAGGTTTTGTTGGGTTTTTTTTGTTGTTGTTGTTGTTTGTTTGTTTGTTTTTTCTGGGTTTATATGTACAGGGAAGAGGAACTCCTACTTGTTTTCTTTCACATAAACAAGATTCTTTTCTGTAAATAAATTATCAGTTGTTTTTTCTCTTGTTCCCAACCTGCAGCTGGACCATCTATGGAATAAATCCTGATGGGAAAGAGAGGATAGAGCACATGTGCGTGCATATTATATAGACATTACAAATGCAACCATTAGGAGCTGATTTTGCATGCTCATTCACAGAGGCTGGGGTGGCACACAGTATCCTGGTGGTTGCAACCCTAGAGAATGAATAAAACATGCATTTTTCATTTGGCAAGCTGAGAGACTGGCATCAGGGAATGGGTAGCAGGCCTTCAAGTTTAAGGGATGTAAGAAACGTGGAGTTAAGGAGGCACATTGGAAAAATGAGAAAGATATATAATCCTGAAGCATGTGTGTTATCTTCCATAAATCCTGAGGTTCTGGCACTGCTCATGGCATTAACCATAAACCACTTGTGATTATGGCAACATTTTCTATGACATTTAGATATATCTGCTCTTTATAAAATGTTTTGCCAAACAGGAGTTTCTGTGTACAATTTGATTAGTCATTTATTCAAGGAAATTCTATGTCAGTTGCCAGGAGACAGGAATAAAGTGCTTGGCTCTGGGAAAGTTCTCTTCCCATCATGTATATTTGAAGGGACTCCCAGGCAGATTGAGCCTAACCTTTTCTGCTCCCAATAGCATATGACAGAAGGGCTCCTGGATATGCTCTAACCCATTAAAAAAAAGCTGAAATCAGCTTTATAGCTGATGAAGGTTTATGGTTAGATCTTAAGCTCTTTCCATTTCATATGCTGTGTGTGTTTCAGGGGAAGGAGTAGTTGCAGAACAGCTGATGAGTTTGATATTTGGGTTTAGGTATCCACTGATGCATTACAAACTTTAATTAAAATTATCAGAGGAATGTGGCTTCCTTGTGCCAATTTTTGCTTCATAGAGAATCTAATAAACAAAGGCAGAATAAACTGTGCATCTCAAATGTGTGCTCATCTCGTTGCAATAATGCTGCTACGTTTCCAGTTAATCCTACCAAATATTACCTAAAACAAGATTTTGGGAAGATCTGTCTTCTTTCCATAGGCCACAGCATGAGCCTGAGCATTTTCTTTCAGTCCATAATGCTGAAAATTTCAGAAATGGAGATTTTTTTTTTTTTTTTTTAAATATCTACACATATCTCAGAATGAGAAACAATTTGGTTGCTGTTTCTTTGTTGTGGTGTGGTTTGTTGTGAGGTTTTTTTTTTTGTTTTGTTTTGTTTTGTTGGTTTTGGTTTGGTTTGTTTTTTTAGGGTTTTTTGGTTTTTGTTGTTTTGTGAGGTTTGGTTTTGGTTTGGTTTTTGTTGGTTTTTTTTTTTAGCATGTTGTTGTTTGGTTTTGTTTGTTTGTTTATTTTGCAAGTTTTAATTGAAAATTTGGGCTGAGAACTGTTCTGGGCCTATAACAAACTGATATTTCTGTCTTTTCCTTGGATTTCTCTCAACAGTTTGACATTACCAAGACTGTGGCTGGGGATTAAGTGTTGGCAGTGGTGGGATGGCATGAGAAATTGAATGGCTCTTCTTGATATCTTTAGCTGTCTATAGGTTTAAAAATTTGGATAGGCACAAAATGATAGAGTTGTTTTTGTAAGGGAAAGATTTTCCATGGAAAAAGGGATGATATTTCACTAAAGAGGTGTGAAGCACAAGTAGAATTATACCATTTAGTATACTCATTGTCTGGGGTGGATTTACATAGTCTTAGTCATGTAGAGGTAACTATGTGAGTAATGTCATTGACTTCTGCAAATTTAGTCAGTGCTTGAGTAGGAGAATTGGATTATTTTCTGACTGTGGCAGCTGCTCACAGTTTTCTCTATCTTTCATGATAGCAACACAAAATCTTAAAAACTGTTTTTCTGGAGTAATTTCTCCTTCTCTTGTTTAGTTTTTATGGACTTCACAGTTGAAGTCTTTAAATTAAAGATTGTATGAAATATAACCCTTTTATCTGAGGATATTTTCCTGTATTTAAGCCACATAAAATAGTTTATGTTATTTTAGAAACACCTCTGAGAGAGCTGCCACTGAGTTACCATGTTCTGAATAACACTCTCATCACAGAAGCATGAAGTGTCTAGACTGGGGGAATTGGGGAATCCTCAGGTGTTCCTTACCCTTCCTTATTGTCTTGCTCTTTTGCCTTACCTAAGCACACCCAAAACTTTGTTCACTTTAAGAGCGTAGTACCTCTTGTAACCATGGATGATGTTCTTGGATTGCCAAGAGAGAACATCCTAAAAGTAGTTCAGGAATATTTGTAGTAACAGGATCATTGCCTCGTTGGCCAACCATAAAGCAAAGTAGATGCAGCCAGAATCTATATCCAGCATCTTGGTTAAGACTGGTTCACTTTGATTCCAGCTAATCCTGATGAAATTTCAACTCAATCCAGATTAAGAGAACTTCAAATTGCCTAGTAAGTATTTCCTTCTCCAGCAAGGCATTTGAAATCACATGTAGTTGGTTGCAGATTCCCGACAGTGTTTCATTTCTGGATGCTTAGTGTAATGCATTCCTGACTTTGCTTCATGGTTTGAGAATACATTGTAGGAAATACTCATCAAAAAAAGACTCACCAAATTTCATTCCTTAGTCTAGTTTCTGGCTTTTGCTTATATCCTTAGTGTATTGTAACACTCTTCTGAATCCTGCTTCTGGCCCACTCTTTATTCAGGGTCATAGTTACCTACCTATTTATTGGTAAATATCCTTTTACTAGACCCTTGCAGCCAGCAGCCCATCCTGACAGCTACAAAAAGGACTTTTCAATGAGAAAACATGAGCTTTTCCTATCCCTGAGTATTCTTCTTCCTAGCTTTGGAGATGTGTCTCTCTTTTTCTGCAACTACTGTCTGTCTCTTGTTATTCTACAGTCCAATTCTCCTATAGAGGGAGCTGCAGATTTCTGTGCTGTCAAGCCTAAGTCTTTAAATGAGTTTATCTTCAAAAGAAAACATGAAGCAAAACAAGAGAAATTAATTTGCTCAAAATCTGTGACCTATGAGTACAGCTGAAGCAGAAATTAAATATCAGTTCTCCAGTGCTACCTTCTGTTACAGAAATGTATATTCAGACAACTTGAATGGAATCCATTGCTTCCATCTTAAGCATCCAAGCAGTATATGTTTAAAGTTCAGCTTACTGCTTTAAACTTTTTTAGCAATCACTGAAGAGAACATGCTCTGGAGTGGATGTCTTGTGGCATCCAAAGAAAGCATTTTAAGTAGGTAAATGACCTGTTATCAGAATAATTCAATCCTAGAGGTGCAAAGCAGACATCAGACATAAATGTTATTTTTGTGAGTAAGAATTACTATATTAAAGTGAGAGGGCATAAGTTGCTTTGTTCTGGTGATAAGCTGTGATATCGGCCGCTGTATGAGATTGTCTCACAGTAAAGAAAGGCACATGCAATCTGTATGCAATCTAGTAAAAAGGAGCACGTAGAATTGAGACAATATTGGGGAAATCGGGACTGACTGGAGGGTAAATGCATTGAAAATCAAAAAGGTAACCTGGCCTTTACATGGTGAACAAAGGGATGTGAAGAATGCGCAACAGTTAAACAGCAGGAATCTTCTCTCAGAAGATAGAGTGCAGTTACCAGGGCAGGGACAGTAACATGTGACTCCCTTTTGCCTTCAGGATAAAGGTAGAAATCATTTTACCTTGATGTTTTTCTTAAAATTTAGAACATTTTGGTGTGACATATTGCAGAGGCCTCTGTAAAAGGGGAAGAATCCTAAAGTTGCCACTTAGAGAAATGAATAAAACATACAGTGTTATTAATATTTATAACTGGTAGCACAAAGAAGACTGGTAGCAGCCTAATTAATGCTCAGTGGTATGAAAAGGTCTGTATGTTATCCCTGTTGGACAGCAGTCAGTGAGGCTGGATTCTGAGCTGACTAACACAACGTCCCTCAGATGTTTACCTCTGTGATTCTGGCTTTTAACCTGCATGTGAGATATACCCTTGGTGTAGGTTTTCAGAAGGTCTGGGCTTTTCCTAGATCATAGCTGTGCTGATAGGCAGCTGTAGTGTTTTGAGAAGGTGTGTTGGAACCAATCAAACCATGCTAATATAAACACTTGAGCACACTTGCTCAATCAATTGTTTGTTACTTGTTTGAAATAATTATAGTATTTTAAGTGCTTTTTGAAGAACTGTGACAGTCTATGAAAATCTGTACTTCAAGTAAATTTGAAATCATTCTGTAGATAGAAGTATTCAATGAAGACAAGCATGCTTTTAAAAATTATATTGACCAAGGAAATATCTTGTTGTGCCTTGCAAGTTTAAAATAATTAGGGGAATACAAAACTTCCAGGATAAAGGCAGCAAAATTAACCTAGATAATGGTATTTTACATTACAGTTATTGAATGTATCCAGTTGTGGAACTCAGATGACAAACATCTTAAAAATACTGTGGTTAGTAAAGTGTTTTGCCTCTAACTGACATTTCAAGAGATAAAGACACCAGAAAAGATACAAAAGACAATATAAATTATAACCAGTAATCTCCTTTCATAGCAAAAAATGTCTGTTTGGCTATAGTGTAAGGAAATTAGAAGAGAGCCATGAGACATACTTAGGGAAAAGAAACCATAAGAATGTGTAACTAACACCCTCTTTCCTATTATTAAATCTGTCCTTTGTCATTTTGTTTTTCCTGCTCCTTGGCATAAAAACTGCTCTCACTCAACCTCCCACATTCGTCATAAGGCAGATCTGAGAAGGCTTAAGGGAATAATTTAAAATATGTTTCTAAAGATTCTTGAAAGTATTTTTATGGCCATTATGGTATAAAGCAGTAAAGATTCAATTTACCACAGAAATGGGGATCTGTTTGTGTTTTGCACTTCATTTCATTAAACCCTCATTTCAAATATGGGTAATTTATTAGGACATATTTCTAGGTAGGAAAGAATGAGCTGGCATGTGTTTTATGTTCAATTTATGTTTCTTTATGCTGATCTGCTCATCAAAGTGTGAGGTGTGAAGCATCTTGCTAAAGTGACAGAAAGTTCTGCCTCTGGAAGTTCTGCTTGCCCATGATACAAGTACTCTTCTGAAGAAGATGCAATGTGTTTCAACATGGAGGAAATCGAGTGGAAATCAGGAATCTGGAGCTCTTTCAGAATCCTGCCACTAGCCAACTCTGTCATCTTGATTATATTACCCTGAAATAAAAACTTTACATTAGAATGAAGAGGAATTGAGATGCTTTTATTCCATATCCTCTTCTAAATGCTTTGTTTTATGCTTTTCTTTTTCCCCTACCACATTTGCCATATCTTTAGCTAGAAAGTGGAGCTCTGCTCCTCCACATTTTAAGTCTTGATTTGTTTCAAGCAATATGGTACTGCTTAAATATATCCATCGCCTTCGTCTTATGTAAAATACCCGGAACAGACAATAGCCTGATGGTTACACAAGGTTCAAAGCATCAAAGCTGGGTTTCTGTATCTTAAAATGTAAGAAAATTAAAATTTAGATAGTAGTGAATATTTGGTAAAATAATAGGTATGACATATCCAGGGAAGATTTTGAGGGCTGTATCAACACTTGAATCCTTTTTAATGTAACCTTACATTTTCTCTAGCTTCAGTCTTTCTATTTACCTATATATATCCTGTATACAAACATGCTGAAGTTCAAATTAGACTTTAAAGTTCCTGTATAATGTAGGTAAAACTGTTTTTTTTTTCTTTTTTTCTGTAGCTCTGTTTATTTCCTTGAGGTCTCTTTCAAGCTATAGTGGTATGATTCTATGATTGATTCTGTGATTGATTTTAATATTAATTTATTCACCCCCTATATGGATTTGCACACCCTAGTGCAAATATGTATCTTAGTTTTTCTTTTGATTGGGGGATTTGGTGTCTGCCTAATAGGAAATTTAATATTCAGCATGAACACAACCAACAAAAATTAAATGAACTGTTTCTTCTACTGTATTCTTTAGATAATTTGAAAGTTAAGATTTTTCCCTTTCTACTTTTACACTTGCCTCTGGATATTTATGACTGTCAATGACATTCATTAGGTTTCATGAGCAAAGAATATGATAATAAGGCCTGAGCTGTTGTGCTACTGCTGCTATTTCCTTTCTCATTTTTTAATATAATGGAGAAAATAAAACCTTAATCACTAACAATCACTGGTAAACTAGCATCACAACTCAGTCCCATGAGGATGATTTGCTCATACCTTGCCACCATATATAGCATTAGGAGCTTTTAAAGACTGATTGCTTGCCATCAATTTTAATAAAAACACCTCACATCTGCTATTTTAGTTTTAATGAAAAGAAAATTTCATTTGTGTGTGTGTGTCAATGGAAATTAGGAATTAAGTTTTTCAGCACATGCATTATCAAGGGGGATTAACTCAATGATTTATTCATTTTTTTAAGTGTTTCATTAGAATTCGTAGTCTTCCTAGAGAGGACTGAAAATTATTAGGGTAGGCAAAGGTGGCAAAACTTTGCATTTAGGAATTAATCTAAAGAGGAATGTACAGATTTGTGGTATAATTGCTTAGTAATTATTACACTACATATTTCAATGTACAACTGAGAGTCTTTGCAATTCCTTTTGTTCCTAGTATGCAATGGAAATGGCTTTGTTAGCAAAGTGGTACCTATATTAAATCTCCAGGATGGACATCAAAATCTGTGTCTCTTATCTGATGTGGACTGTACCATCTCCCCTCCATCTCTCATCTTTTTGTCCTATTTTCTGTTAAAATAATCCATATGCTTTATGGACTTAGTTAAATTTCTGTGGCATGAGGGGTTTTCATTCAATGGGAAATGTTATCAGTTACATCAGATTTGACAGAGTATGAGTCCTTAGTGTTATCTTAGGTTATATCAGGATTATGAATTGTTTAAAGTTGTTGTACAACATCTGAGGAGTGTAAGCATTAAGGCAAAAATATGACCGCTTGATAAAATTAAAGGTAGACTGAAAATAACTGAAATAGACTGTGTAAGGACTGTATAAATTCACACAAATACAAGCAGTATGCCATAAATCTTTAATTTGAAACTGGTTTTAATTTATCGTTCCTGCAGGAGCTTTGTCTATTGGATCTGGCTTAATTGCTTTATTTTAAGCCCATGTTCATGTTATACAGGATGCTTAGCTTCTTAAACTTTTCTTGAAACACAGAACAAATAGTATAATATTTACAAGGTAGGCTCAGCCAAATTTTTTTGGTAATGTTTTCCTTCTAAAGTGTTATTCTATAAAGGACTAATACTTCTTTTTTCCCTCATTCTTAGCAGAGATACCAGGCCAGTGCATACACTGTGCTCATGAATGCAGGGATGAGCACATTCTGTGTCTAACAGGAGTGAAACTGGTTGATGGCAATGATAGTCCTAGAAGTCTACACAGGATTTATAGCATCTGTTAATCTGTGATAAATAATAAAGTATTGGCACACAAAGGAGCTGTTTAATTTCTATATTTATTACAAGACTTATTCAATAATATGGTCAAGCCAGGATCTTGGCAGAAAATATTCCCATTTCTTTTTAAAATTCTGGTGCCTTCAAGCAACATGGCCTTAATAAATGATAGGTAGATGATTTTTAGAGTTCAGAAATGTGAATTACTACTTTAAAGCTGATCATATTTGGTCAAATTACTAAATTTTAAAACATACTCTCCATAAATTTTTAGATCAATTAAGATGTCCTCCACTCAGTTAACAAGATATTCCTCACTCTTATCTGGACTAGTGCATACTGTGCTACATAGATGCTGCTCAGGGCACTCAAATGGAGAGCAGATACATTTATTAACAGTCAGCCTTTCCTGTGTTTACATGTTTACGTGAAAAAAATGAAAAGGAAGACTTCTAATTCAGCCCTCCCTCTTTCAAATATACTGTAGAAAGCACATGAGTACAAAGAGCTGGGTACACTGGCAAGATGACTGAAGATAGAGAAGGGCCTATGTGCTAGGATGGAGGAAGAAAAGGAGTATGCAGCTGGGAAGGAATTATCAATGAAAAAACGATTGTTAGCCAGGCAGATGATGTGAAAATAGGCATGGAAGCCCTGCTGCACTCCAGGTAGATGCTGTGTGAGAGAGATCGAGTCTGGACACACACAAAAAAAAGTATATTTAAGACTCTAGATGCAGTAATAAAAAATAAATCAGAGAATCATCAAGTTTCGAAGAGGCCTTCAAGATCTAGTCACACTATCAACCCAGCACCACCATAATCACCCCTAAAACATATCCCCAAATGCACCACCCAGACACCTCTTGAACACTTTCAGACATTGTGACTTCACCCCCTCCCTGGGCAACTGATTCCAGTGCCTAACCACCCTTTCAGTGATTTTTTTCCCTAATGTCTATCTGAACTTCCCCATGTACAACTTAAGGCTATTTCCTCTCATCCTTTCACTTGAGACATGACAGAAGAGACTGACCCCCACCTCACTATGGCCTCCTTTGGGATAGTTATAGAGAGCAGTGAGGTCCTCCCTGAGCCTCATTTTCTCCAGGTTAGACAACCCAAGTTCCCTTATCCATTCCTCATAGGACTCATTTTCTAGACCATCCAACAGCTCCATTGCCCTTCTCTGGACCTGCTCCAGAACTTCAATATAGTTTTTTTTAGTGAAGGGCCCAAAACAATATAGGGTTTAAGGTGTAGCCTCACCAGTGCCAAGTAGAGAAGGACAATCACTTCCCCAGTCCTGCTGGTCACACTATTCTGATACAGGCCAGAATATCATTTCATTGGCCTTCTTGGCCACCTGGGCACACTGCTGGCTTATATTCAGCCAATGGTTAACCGGGACCTGTGAGTCCCTTTCTGCAGGGCAGCTTTCCAGACACTCTGTCCCCAGCCTGTAGAGTTGCCTGGGATTGTTGGGATTGAAGAGCAGGACCCAGCATCTCACCTTATTGAATCTCAGACAGTTTTCCTCAGCCCATTGATCCAGCCTGTCCAGATCCTTCTGCCGAGTGTTCCCACCCTCCAGCACATCAACACTCTCACCTAACTTGGCACCAACTGAAAACTTACTGAGACTTCATCCAAATCATCACTAAAGATGTTAAAAAGGACTGGCCCCAATATGGAGCCCTGGAGAATACCATTAGTGGCCTGACAACAAGTGGTTTTAACTCCACTCACCGCCACTCTCTGGTCTCATCCTTCCAGCAAGTTTTGCACCCAGGAAAGAGTGAACTTATCCAAACCATGAGCACCTAGTTTCCACATTGTAGTGGATGTAGTAAAATTATTAGGCTATCTTATCCTTATTAATGATTTTGAAAGTAGTTTGTGATTCTTTTATTTATATAATTGCATCATCTACTAGTCGCAGCAAAAATCTGGCTTTGTTCTCCTAAGTAACTACTTGGAGACAGTACTTCCCAAAGGCCACCAAAGCAGTAATGTGTGTTTGATTGAATACCTTCTTAGATCAATGCCTTTTAAGCACTGGTTTTGCCTTAATTAAAAGCTTAGTCTGCTTAGATAAGGTTATTAATTAGATAGGATCCTTGCAAGTTAGTGGGAAAAGCTTAGGTATGATGAGTCATGTTAAGTAGAGCAACATCTGGTGTTAGCAACATTCTCAGTATTGGGTTCTCTGTCTTAAGGATGCATATTTCATATTTGGCACTTTTAAATCCATTCAGCAAGACAGATATATGAGTAATATATTTTCTCTTTCTTCTTATTTCCATACGTATGTGTTGAAGTGTCTGTATAGGAGCACAGAAGATTTATTTGGAAGAGAAGATTAATTTTTTTTTTACATGGTCTGTTATGAAAGGATCACAGGCTAATTTTCTCTGTTGTCTTCTCAGTGATGTAATTGTGTCTTGTTTAGCTGCTAAAAAAACAGCTGACCTAATTTTGAGATTGATTAGTTGGTCATGGCAACTGTCAACAGCAGATTTTTGGCTGCTACTGGTAGGACTTGTTGATGGATTGCTGTTATCTCCTAACATCCCCCAAGATTACAAGCCTACAAGGAGGGGTGTGAGATATATGTGAATGTGGCAGAACATCTTACAGCCTGAGGCACCCGTAACCACTGAAGCCTAAAACATTTCAATATCAGTGGGTAGAGATGACTACTCCTTAACCATCTTATAATCTTGGCTGAAATTTCTGTCTCAACAGCAGGTTAATATAGAAGATAATTTTATAATCCTTAATGGTATGGCTCTTTCTTTGTGCTTAAAAAAATAAATCTTGAACAACTTTTTCTAACAAAAAATAATGCATCCATAAAAAACTCTGGAGGAGACAATTCAATAAAAGAATACATATGCATCAGGAATTCATCCAATATTCTTGATTTCCCTTGGTTCCTTTAGATTTTCCTTCAAGCTTTAAACTCCTAGAACCAAATACATCCCAAATGTATACTGAGTTCCCTGCAGTCAATAGAGGTATGTTGCCAGTGTGTTTGAAGCTCAGAAGGGTTATGTATTTAGTTATAATATGTAAATAGTTTATACTGAACTGCTGATGGAAACTTCCTCTCAAGTCTTTAGAGAATGGTGTTGTGCCTCACTTTAATGGCAAATACACTAAAGTACACTGTGTTTATCCAGCTCTGTGCCGGACATTTTATCCAGAAGGATACATAGGAGAAATTATCAAAAGCTTTGCTGAAATCCAAAACTGTTACATTAACTGACTTCCTGTAATCAGCTAGGGGCCTTACCTTGTCATAAAAGGAAATCAGGTTTGATAAGCTGGACTTTTCTCTCATGAAGCTGTGCTTGCTGTGACCAATGACTGTGTTGTTCTCCAAGTGTTTTTCAATATATCTCATGATAATTTTCTCCGTAGCTTTACCAGGCACTGAAGTGAGACAGACAGGCCTGTAGTTTCCAGGGTCCTCCTTCTTGCCCTTCTTGAAAACTGGGACAATGTTCTCCAGCTTCCAGTCAGCAGGGACCTCTCCAGATTCCCAAGATGTCTCAAAAATCATCAGAAGAGGTTTTGCAATGACATCAGCCAGCCCCTTGAAGATTCTAGGATTAATCCCATCAGGCTTCATAGATTTGTAGGGATCCAGCTGGAGCAGATCCCACAGAAGCTCAGGGTCACTGGGGAGTTGATCATTGCCAGTCAAAGTCTTCCAGCTCACGGCACTGAAACCCCCTTGGTCTGTCATCTGTGTTGAAGTAAGAGGCAAAGAATGCATTAAAAATCTCTGCCTCATCTCTGTCCCTGCTTATGAGGTGACCATCCTAATCCAGTAACAAGATGATGCTATTTCTACACAGCCTTTTGACATTAATGAATTTTGAAAAACTCTTTTTATTGTGACAGCTTCAACTCCAGTTGAGCTTTGGCTGTACAAATTTTCTCCCTGCAGTGGCAAGTAGCATCTCAATATTCTTGCCCTGACCTTGCTCCAGCTGGGCGTACACTTTTTTTGCCTTATTTCCAAGAGAAGATCCCCCTGTTCAGCCAACCCCAAGCTTCACCTGCTTGGCTTCTGACATTTTGGAGGTTCTGCTCCTGTGCTTTCAGGTGTTGATGTTTAAAAAGTGACCCAGCACCTGCAAAAACATTTCTCCAGAGAGTCTTAATCGCTAGTTCTCTGAGCAGTCTGAAGTCTGTTCTATTTATGTCCAGAGTCAAGATTTTGCTGGCACTTTTCCTCCTGTCAACAGAGACTTTAAATGTGATCACTATGTGGGTGCTGTGGCCAAGATGGCTTCCAATCTCCACTCTGTGAACAACCAGCAGATTAAGGAGGATACCTTTCTCATCTGGCTTCCTTAGGACCTGTTTTTTTTTTTCATTTAGGTTTTTTAGGAGTGTTCTGGCCTCGGTTGTGCCAGCTGTAGAAGGGCAGTTGACTCAGAAGTGTCCCTCAGTTCCTCAAAGAATAATTAAGTGTCATGATTTTCCTGGCTAGAAATTCTATAGTAGACTCCCATGATGACATCCACATTGTTTGTTTGTCCCTTGATTCTTACCCAGAGGCTCTCAACTGTGCCACTGACAATCCAGAGCTCCATACATTCTAATCCTTTCATTACATATAGTGCTCAAACTCAGGAGGTGCTGGAAATCTCCAGATGAATTCTCCGAGGCACAGCTGAGATATGATTTTGCCATTGCTGATGGCTTGGCGAGGTTTAAACTTTATCCTCCTCCTGTGTTATGCTGCAGTCACGACGAGTATCACATAGTCAGGTGTTAGGTGGCTTCCGTTCACAAGTGCTTCTGAAAAGCTGGTAAACTTTTCTGGTTCGGTATTCATTTGTACTCCCAAATGAATCTGAAAGCAATGTACAACTCTAAATAATTCCCTCAATAAAAGAACAGGAGAAAAAAAAACACTATTAAAATTCAGACTTAATGAGAAAAGAAGAATAATTCAGCACACAGAGTCCCATTGGTTTTATACTTAGAAATCATAAGGGGTATTGCAGTGTAAGGGGAACAAGAGTTTTCTCCCAGAGCTACAAGTTTTCCTTTAGAATGTTTTCCACTTCATCACTTTGAATCACAATTATTTCTATGGAAAATCTTGTCTGCCTTTTTTTTTTTTTTAGCTATAGCAGGTTAATCATCCATAATGAAGCATTAGTTATTTTTGGACTCTAATTTTAATAAAAGCAACAACTACAAAAATTGCCCCAGAGAAGAGAATGGAATTCCCACTGTTGCATCTTTTTGATAAATTTGTACCTTGAAAAATAACCTGCTTCATTATACAGGGCTTCCTCTTTTCAGTCAGGAATGGATATCTGTCTTGAGAGATACAGAGATGTCAAGTAAGGGAATAATACCCCATTTTATCATGAAAGGCCTATGGCACAAGAAAAGTATGTGACTTTAATCAACTTTATTAATAAAAAAAAACCTGGTGTTATCTCCAAGGAGTCCAAATCCAGGGCACTGACATCTGGGTTAGGCTTTTCAAATACTCCCTGCTCCCCAAGAAAGGCAAAACATGTCAGACAGCAGGCTGAAAAGCTGACGCTGCACAGGGTACTGCTCTGGCGCGGGAGCCAGCTGGCACTGTATCTGGTGTTTCCATTACCTGTCTTTCCAAAAGGTGGCCATATTAAAGCTGCCTCCTCTCTGAATGTGTCTTTTGTCCAGACTAACTCCTGAAGTATGCCCACAGATATTTCAGAAGGGTTTCACATTGCATGGGCCAAAAACCCACCTAGCCTAAAACTTTACAAGTGTGTAAGAGGAAGCATTTATATCTCGTTTAATTTATAAATGTAGGATTGGAGCTTTGATTCCACTAGCCTTGTGGCTAAGCACAATGAAACCAAATGACCCCATTTCCCATTAGAAAAAAATTATGGTTCTTTCAGAAAGTAACCACAGTTTGAAATTGATAAATAATCTCTATAAGCAGGACCTTTCTGTTTAGTCCCAACACAGAATATATGTATGTATACATATATTACAGATAGAGAATAATGGACCAGATTTAATATTTTATAGGGTTCCATAACCTTGCATATATATACCTTATGTAGAAGACAATACATTTTAATAGTCAGACAAAAAAGTGCTGGAAAGGTTTTCATGGAACCATTATGGGTTCTCCATTTGCTAGACTCGTAAAAGGCTACAACACATGAAGACCTCATGCAAAAATCAAATACATATTTCAGGGTTTTCTGTGTGAGGATTTATGTGCCTTTATTGTTTGGACCAATTGACTCTGAATTTCTATAAACACAGCAATTATGTAAAGCAGGCCATTGCCAGCTGCCCAGCAGTAATGCCCCCAGTTACAGTGCCTGACTGGTTGGAGTAGGAGCCACTGCACCTCACGTAAATGCCTTAACTTGAACAGACCAAACCACTCTTTGAACCCTTCAGAAATACCTCTCTCTCCCTCCCTCCCTCCCCCTCTTCCTCTGACTTTCCCTCCCTCTCTCCAACTTAGTTAAGAGGACTGATTCTAATCTTAAGAATCAGGCATTTAGGATGACTAAATGAGAATAAATAGAGTCCCACAATTCCTTTCTATCATTTTAGCCTTATTTTAATGCAAATTTCAAGTTAAGATATTATGATTCATAAAATCAAAACTTGCAGAGCTACAGAAGTCAGGCATGCTGTTTTTTTAGTATCAAAATAGCTCACATTTACTACAGATCTTATTACAACTATGAAATTTGTGTAGGGCAGTAATGAAACTGTCATGCTAAGCATAAAATGAGCTATTTTGCTTTGTTGCTAACTGCTTCTTTGTTTGTATTATATTTCATAAGTATTCTGTATCTTCATATATATGATGGAATACAGTAATAACTTTAGGGCAACTGCTGCAACTACTTTGTTTTGTGAAAGGTAATATTTTATTTTCTTACCATTTGTATCGAAATTTGTGCTGACTGTGAATGTTGATAAAATTAGATAATTTTTAGAAAGGGAAGGAATTGCTTAAAATTAAATAATGACATTAATTAAAAAGAAGCCTAGAACTATGCTGAATTGTATAAACATTTGTTACACAGATATGTAACTTGACTTTGAAATACAAAATTAAGCAAATTAAGTAAAATTCTAGCCTTATTTTCTAAAGCTGGTAAACAGACAATATCTCATGGATTTCATTAGAAACTACCAGACATTCAGTGCCTGCAAAAAGTAGGAAATGAGTAAAGACCTCTTCACCTGCAAAGAAATGCATCAAGTAAGCATGTTAATACAGGTAAAGTACTCCAGACCTTGAGAATTGTTTTCCTGAAACAAATAAGATTATAAGATATTGGGAGTTTGAACAAATACGGTAATGAGAAGTACTGTCATAGAGTTAGATGTTAAGTGAAAATCACACTCTAACTCAGATAAATTAATTTCTGTAAAATTTCCATGCCTCTGTACCAATGAGAGTTAGTTGTGAATTCAGGATTTGACTTAATGTAAACATTTCTTTAAAGGCTTGTCTGTGTTTTAAGTCCCTCCCTACACACCAGTCTCTGACTTTAGAAAAGCCTGTTCATTTGAACACCTTAGCAAAGAAGGCTTGGAGACCTTACAGCACCTTCTGGTACCTAAGGGGTGTCACAGGAGCGCTGGAGCAGGACTTGTTGCAACAGCATGTAGTGACAGGAAAAGGAAGAATGGCTTCAAACTGAAAGAGGAAAGGCTTGAATTGGACATTAGGGAGAATTTATATACTGTGAGGTTGGTGAGGCACTGAAACAGGCTGCTCAAGAATCTGTGGTCTCTCCGTCCCTGGAATTGTTCAAGGCCAGGTTGGATGGGGCTCTGAACAACCTGGTCTAGTGGAAAGTGTCCCTGCCCATGGGTAGTTTTGCTATTTCCTGATAAACTGCAGCTTCACCTGCTATGAATCTTTAGAATCTTTGGTAACTGTGCTCACTGATCTAGTCTTTATGATTATCTTGAATGTTAATCCTCTTTGCGGCCCATTGCCACAGCAAACACCCACTGCTTCTGGAACCCACTCAGGAAGCCGCTGGCCCCACTGGTGCTTGATATCTGCTTTTTCCTATCTTCATTTCACCCTTAATTTAAATTAATGAATTTATAAACAAAATATTCCCATTAACCCTATTAGATAAATAAGCCGTTAATCTCCTTATTTCCTGGATAAATTGTGGTTTATGTCTAAGAGTGTTACATCCTGACATATCCAATGTAGACCACCATCTAGAAGGTCTGCTCTCCAGGGTTTCTTATCTTTGGGGATTTTATGTATTAGCTTTCTCCAGAAAGTTAACTATATCTGTCCACATTAGACCAGGTGTGTCTGAGTTCAGGACACAGAAGATTTAATTTCTGAATATGAAACTCAGGTTTCAGTGACACTGTTAGGTAAGATCCACATTAAGCCATTTTCCTGTGGGCAGAATAGTGTTCAGAACCATGAAATGGAGCCACTCTGTATGCAGACATGAGGGAAATACAAGACCAGTTGGAGAACTGGTGACTGAGAGCCCAATTCAAGTACTTGTGATTTGGTTCCACAAATCTGCTCTTAGAGGAGGCAAGATGCTTTGAACCTGCCTCCCTGAAATGGAGTTTCATACCTTCATCAGGTGAAAAAAGTCAATGCAGATCCTGGGAGCCAGGATCAAACACCTCACCAACTCAGCCAGACATGCCAATGTCAGTGTTAACCCCAGGATCCAATTTGCCTGCTATTCTTGTGGCTCCATAACTCTTTTATGTTAAAATCCACCACCATAATGCCATGTTCCTTCAGCAAGAAAATTTAGACCAGATTTCAGGCTGATCAAAGTGTCTGCCTTGTCCTGTTGATCTAGGAAAAGAGCTAGACATTTAACCACTACTCTAATCCATCAATTGAGTAGAATCTCAATCTGGATGAATTTGAATGCCCCCCACAGATTTTTTACAGGCACTTCTTTCTCCCTGGCACCTTCATGTAAATTAGATGGGGTAACAAATCTAAATTTTCATGAAGCAGGTGGCTAAGAAAGGCAGCCTGATAGTTTTCATTTCAGATATGCAGATGATTCAGAGGGAAGATGATAGAATAATACAAATTCAGATTATAAATATCATTTTATGTAACTGAACATAGGAGCAGTTTAATAATGAAAAGATTGTCATCTCTGATTAGATACTTATCTAGTTATGACATACACTAAGGTAAGGAGAAGCTGTGATTTTAGTGCAGAAAGAATGAGAAATTTTTCTCTCATATTGATTGCTTCTGAAGTACTATTCCTCTAACATTTCCCTTCATTTATCACACTCTGAGGTGGCTGTATCTGCAGGACTAGCAATTTGTGGTCCCCTAAATGGCCTGTTGATTAACTCCGCGTGTACTCTGGGCAAAAAATTAATGAGGTTCCTTCAGTACACAAGTACCCACTATAACTGGAAGTGAGCACTAAAAGCCAGTAGATAATCTAGAGTAACTAATGGGGTGGCTATTATGGACTGCAATGTAGCAGAAGGTATTTTTATTCTTAAATTACAATGTAAGTTGTTTGAAATCTCTGTTCCTTTCTACTAGCAAGTACTAGCAATCTAAATCAAACTTACAGTCTCTTGAATTAAATTTTGCTGTTTGTAGAATGAAAACTAGAGAGTTAGTATAGTATTCAGTGTTAATTACTCTTGTGAGGTTTTTGAAAGCTTCATAGCAAAAGCCTGATTTCACTCATTGGAACATAATTTGTTTGTTGACAAGGAACAAAAATAATGTAAAGATTATGTTTCCACTGCTTCCAGTATGGTATGTTATTGCTACATGAATAGAAAATATGCTGAGATCTCACATCATATGTACAGGTAGAGTATGCTGACACAGCGCAAAAATGAAAATGAATCTCTACTATTGCCTACAGAAGGGCATCACAAAATAATAGTGGGGCAAAGAGCTCCCATTCCACAAAACAGAGTAAATAAAATTGCTTTAAGAGGACAGAAGTAATAAAATACACTAAGGGTAGAACTGATATCAATAGTTCTGTCTGGAAACACTCTACAGAGTCCTGCACTTTAACTTACTCCTTAACAGTGAAAAACTGGAAACTTCCTTGTAAAAAAATTGATTTTCTGTGGGATTTTCAGTTTAGATTAAGGACACATCCTATTGAGAAAAGTTTTCTTCATAATAAAAAAGCTAAAAGTTTCCTCTGCCCCTTGTGTGGACTATTACTAAAAGAAAAAGTCAACAAAACCAACAAAATCTAGCAAAAGCTGTGACACCAAACTTGTGATAGCTACCTCATGAGATTCAGATGAGGGTTCCCAATACAATCTCCACTGGGTGACAAGAATGATATTTTCAAAGACTCTTAGATTCAAAGAGGCACCAGATCAGATTTTCAGAAATATTTCATGAAAGGCTGATGAGAAGGGTTCATCATTCCAGCAAGTAATCAAAATCGAAATGGTGGGAACCTTGGTCTAACAGAAGAGACTTTTAAAAAGGAATTGATAGCTTGGATTGTAGTTTAGCCATTTCTTCAGAATGTTTCACAGTATTCTTACACCTATGCAATCCAGTCTAGATGGTGTCTTAGATCCCATCTCAGTTTACTGTGAAAAGGTTCAAACTTCATTGTGTCTGTTAGTTATAAAATAATCTCCAGCTTGGCTGTTTGGAGCCTTAGCAGGGCCATGGAATGTAGTGGCTTCGATGGCTGATGGTGATTAAAGAGAGCACTTGACTCTCTGGGTGCCAGAGGCGCAGTGGTTGTCTGAAGGACAGACAGGAGAGCCAAGAACACTGCTCTGATGTGATACCAGCTTCTAAAACCCTGCCAGTGCCACAGCTGCTTGGTATTTTAGGTGGATAACTTTGCTGCTCTTATGTGACTTTTCATTATTCTTGAAAAAATGTCATGGAGATTTGCTCCTTGTGTGACTATCACAGTTTGGGAGATAATAGGAACTGGACTTGGCTGCATCCCCAGGCTTACTGGGCTTGGAAAAGAACATGATTATGTATGAAAGGAGAAACACATAATCCAAGTAGAAGGAAAACGGAGCACAAGAAATGCTCCCATTAACTCTGTGTATTCTTGCTTTGTTTTAAATTATGTCCTGATCAGTTTGATTATAATCAAACTAAGGTAGAATTTTATAGTGAAATTAATAAATGTTAAAACTTACCTATTATTTTCAGCTATCTTAAAAACTCTAAAGATTAAAAAAAAAAAACAAAACTCTGTTGTAACTCTGTACTTGAGAAAACTGTGATCTATAAAGTTAATGATACTTTCCCAGAACATGAATAATATTCATATCAAAGAACATAACAGTCTGGAGACTTCTGCACTGAAGTCTGCTTTGGAGTTCAAGCCTTTCTTTTCCAGCTAAACTGTTACAAATGAAACAGTCCATGAAAATATTTTCTTCATAGTTCCTTTGTTTTTACATTTTTCCCATCTGGTAGAGGCTCTAATTAGGACTTTGTCGCCTGAGTTTTGTAATTCAGGAGAATTCTGTAATTCAATATAATCTTAGGAAACTTTGAACTTTTCATATTGCTATTTCATTACATGATAACCTGATGTACACAAGACCTTTTCAACATTTCGTTCAGCTACAAACCTAATTGCAAAGAAATAAATTCCTATTTCTGTCTTTAGCAATTTTATCAGCTCAAGGTAACATGAAGCTCAGCAGTTAGGCTCTGTGAACTTTTCTGGATGGGGCACAGAATTGAGCATTAAGCACTGAGTGCCATCTAGTGCACACATTGTAGTGCATGGACAACAGCAGACTGAGAAAGTAAAGAATCTTCTGATTACAGTTGCCAGAAAAAAAAAAAAAAAAAAGGGGTGTGGAAAAGTTTGCTATGTCTGAAATATGAATCATTAAATTACAGTGTCATTTAAACAAAAATAATTAAGAACATATTTCAGACTAGCAGGAGAGATGTATGGACACAAAACTATTGGATAGTCATGTATATTATTGTGTTGGTAGACTGAGCTCTTGTCCCAGTTTGAAAAGACAGTTGTCTGCTGAGGGGGGCAGGAGCCTCCCTTGAAATGGAAAATGTAAACCCCCTCCCTCTGAATTTTGAAATTAAGGTGATCAGGTAAAGAAAAGGGAAAAGAAATAACAGTTCTTTACTAGGAAAATTAAAAAAAAAAAAAAAAAATACAAACACTATAAGAAAAGAAACCCCTGACAGAGTCAGAATCCCACCTGACACCCTGTTGGTCAGGGTGCTGGTAACAGTCTGATGAAATGGTGGCTGCAGTCCTTCTGGATGTGGTTCTGTTGAAGCAGTGATCCTGTAGAAGGGTGCAGGTTTCCTCTGATGGTCCAGTGGTGGTGTAGATGGGCCTGGTCTTCTTCTAGAAGTCTAGTGGGAAAGGCTGATGTGCCACTCCAGATGTCAGATTTTTATCCAGGTAGGAATGCTTGGCTCCTCCCTCTGGGCAGAGCATCTCACAATGAGGCTCAATGGCCCATTAACAGAAGATACCTCCTTGAGGGAGGATTGGTGGTGGAAAAGATAAAGAAAACTGCCCCACCTGGTTTTATCAGGTGGCCAATTAACAGGAGATAACTGCCCCACCTCTGACAGCTGGTAATAGAATACAAACTCCTAACTGAAGTCAGCTCTTTAAACACACCAGGAGTTCCTTGTATCCTTTATTCCCCATATGATTTCCCAGTGTACCACCTTCTCATCCCACTTTATGTCTTAGAACAGTCTAAGCCGTTTACAACTTGTAATTTGCTAAATTACTTCTGTTCTTTCCTTCTGGGAAAAAAAGTGAATCTTAACTGAGATGTTTGGCAGGGCTATGCTATTTCTCCAGCTCTTTGATCTATAGGCAATTATAATCCCATTAGGTGACAAATTGACTTATCAATTGCCATAGCTTTGTTGGTCCCACATTTCATTGTCCAGTTTTCCAGTTTTCGCCAAAATCAATAAGAACCTTCCCACTGACATCTGGCCCTATTTTCTGTAAATATGATTGCACTGTGGCTTGGTAAACAGAGCTCCTTCAGAAAAATGTCGCTACTTGAATTAAGTCCTTGCTTCATTTTGTGGAGTACAGCCTGAAGAATTCAAACATATAAAGTATTTAACACCTTATCAAAACTTCTAGGGTGATAAATATCTTTGTAAATTGAGACCTGGTGTGGTTTGAAATGGCAAAAAAAATGGATTTTCACAGACTAGTCCTATAATATAATATAAGTGTTTTGCCAGTGTAAGCTTGATGTTTACAGTATCCTCATTTGCCTAAATTAGTCCTCATTTTATTTGCTAGCTTCAGTATATATGGTTTCATATAACAGATCTAAAAATCTTATCTGTGGAGCTAGTTAATGACCAGCTGGAGACACCAGGAGATGCATTTCCACACTTAGTATCACTTCATGTAACTTTTAGTTCAGTTTTCTTCAGAAACTTGCAAAGGTCTGCATTTCTAGATGTCTCAAAAGCCTGGACTGGAATGAATGTTATTAGAAGTTCCCTAACATGTTTTTAATGAAAAAATCTTTTGAGTGTTATTGTGTTAAAAGAAGAAAGTCAGAGCTCAAAAGAAAGCTTACATAACATCACTGAGAAGGTCTCCAAGTGTGTTAAGAAAGTATGAAGCTTATTCTTTAGAAGAAAAATAACAGTTTGAAAGGATAAATGGCTCATGAAGGGCTTGGTAAGTGCTGTATACTGCATGCAGCTATATGGGTACAAAGGTAGAGAGACAGAAAGAGGAGGCGACCTGCTGCTCTCAGAAGAGAAATTAATTATCCATGAAAGTGCTGCTGTTGGCATACCTGTAGTGAAAAGGATGGGAAGGAGTATCCTGAGGTGCATCAAGCCCAGCATCACCCAATGGTCGAGGGAGGGGATTATCCCACTTTGCTCTGCACCAGTGCCATACAAGGAGAAGCTGAAGTCATTTTGTTTGTTCAGTCTGGCTGAGGGGAGACCTCATCACAGTCTACAACTTCCTCATGAGGAGAAGCAGAGGGGCAGGCACTGATCTTCTCTCTGGTGACCAGTGACAGGCCCTAAGGGAACAAACTGAAGTTGTGTCAGGGCAGATTTAAGTTGGATATTGGGAAAAGCTTC
The DNA here is from genome assembly GCA_013398275.1 of Promerops cafer. Taxonomy (NCBI): domain Eukaryota; kingdom Metazoa; phylum Chordata; class Aves; order Passeriformes; family Nectariniidae; genus Promerops; species Promerops cafer. The sequence continues at coordinate 386,634 of VZSE01008168.1, forward strand.
TTCACCCCAAAGGTTGTTTGGGCACTGGAACAGGGTTCCCAGGACAGAGGTCACAGCACGAAGCCTGACAGAGCTCAGGAAGTGTTTGGACACTCAGTTTGTCCAGTGTGTTCTCAGGCACATGGCGTGATTGTTGGGGCTGTCCTGTGCAGGGCCAGGAGTTGGACTTCATTGGTTCTCGTGGGTCACTTCCAACTCAGAATATTCTATGATTTTATGAACTATTGCATCCAAGTGTGTTGATTCTGGGTTGCAGTACCAATCACCTTACTATACAGGGAAGCCAGAGGAGAAAACACAAACAACCGCACACACACCCACAAACTGCTTGAAATTCTGAATATATTTAACCTATTTACACAGTAAAAGACAACACATTGGAGATAAGTGCTGAGCTGCAGTAGAAGAATGTAATGAATGGCAAATAAAATAGGCAAACTTTGTCCACCAGAAGAGGACTACACAGATACACAGATACACAACAGCACTGCCCAGGTGCAACATCCATACCTAGGGAAGAGAGGCTGGAGGAATCCTGCTCTCTCTCTTCTGCTTCTGCTCCTGTTCCTGCAGGGGCTGTGATTTTCCTTTATACCTTATTGTTCTCCCCTTTGTTCTTTCATGCTTTATGGGGTGTTTTACCTGTAATTAGTACACAATTTATGTTGTCTCTGCTGTGCCCAAGTCAGGTTCTGCCCAGATCTTGGGACTGCATTTCTTTAGTGAGCAATATACAGGAGCTGAGATTTCTGCCATTCCCCAAGAACAAGTGGTTTTACCCTATACTTGTACCGTCAGTTCCTCTGCTATTAACCTGGTCCTGGGATGATGGTATAGACAAGGTGAAGGACTGAAAGCTGATAAACATCTACTGTTTTACACCAACAGATGTGTTTGTGTCCATTGAAAGTACCTTTCTTTTGTTCTTGAGATGGAAGAAAAAATCCAAATACAGAGATTTTCATCCTTGAAAGAGATACAAGAATGAACTAAGAAACATAAGTGTTATAAATTAAAAAAGCACTTTAATATTATATTCTAGACATTTTAATTACAGGACATTTTTGCATATTTGTGTGTTTGAGGGACAACTTACTAGAAGTGGTGTAGTGCTAGAAACAGGATTAGCAGCCAAATGAAAATCAGCATGTAATGAATTTGGAGTGGAAAAGATTTACCACAGGCACATCTAAATACCAGGTGTGAATGACTCATGAACTCATCTAATCTCAGGACTGAATCACGACTCAGTAAATACCATGTGCCTTCTTCACACAAACAAAACAGTAAAAATCCTTCAACTTATGACCCAAAACAGAACAATTTATAAACTCCTTTGATGAAACCTTAGTTTCCATAGAGAGTTGAAATAATTCATCGAAAAAGCCTTGCTGACATTTATTACCAAGCAAAAGCATTTTTTCAATGTGAAATAATATGTCTCATCAGAGTACTCAGAATAGCTGGAAAAAATTAAGCAAACTTTTGAGTGCCAAAGCCCTTCTTCATGTTTAAGATAGGCTAGGTACATTTTAAAGCTAAGCAGAAATTGAAAACATTAAGGAAGTCAGGTATTGGTAAGGTCATCTCTGAGAGAAAAGGTGTTTGATTTTTGTGAAGGAGATTGTATATTCTAAGAGGAAAAGGGCCAGGGACCAGGGAAGGAGAGAGAAAGAAATAAATATCATAAGGTAGTTAGTTATCTTCTGCTTAATTTCTGTAACAATTTAGTAGAGGAGAAGAAAATAAGAGCATGTCCTAAAAGCAATACCAGTACTGAGTTTGATTTTTTGTGTATACAGTAGAATTATGAATCTCAGCTCCCAACATCACTGAAAATAAAAGTGATTTGTCTGTTTCCTCATAAGATAAAGTCTTAGAGATCAGAAATAAAGTAATTTAACTTTTTTAGAAATATTGATCTTTGCTATATGGCCTCTTAGAGATGTTTTGGAGTGCTCATCGAAACCCAAAAGGAACTGAGATGTTGTAAACAATTTCCAGTACACACGAAATCGCATAGGCTCGCACTGATAGATACTGAGAGAATAGAAATATTGTATCATGGAAGGAAAAATTCTATTCAAACTTTTGCCACCAGACTTGAACATTTGAAATAATACATGGAGAACAGTGAGCAACATAGTTTTGTCTCTGTCAGTCTGCAAGGTTTAAAAAGGAGCTGGACCTTCACCACAACAGCTTTGGGGAGGTGAGAGAGCTGCAATGTCTGGAACAAAGGAGAGAAATCCAGATCCTTACTCACACATGAATCAAGCTCCAGGGGTGTCATCCCATGATTCATTTAGATGCAGACAGTATTAAATTCAAAATCTTGTTTAGTGGCAAAGAAGAAGCACACATTAGATTTATATAAAGCCAGGAAATTCTTGCTTATGTAAACAAAATCTCAAAAGTTTAATTATTATAATAATAAAATCATAAAATCATAGAAAGGTTTGAGTTGGAAGAGGCCTTAAAGATCACCAGGTTCCAACCCCCCTGCCATGGACAGGGGCATCTTCCACTACAGCAGATTACTCAAAGCCCAATCCAACCTGGTCTTGAACATTTCAAGGGATGGGGCATCCACAGATTCTTGGGACAGGATGTTCCAGTGCCTCACCACTCTCTGAATAAAGAATTTTTTCCCAACATCTAATCTAAATCACTACCCTTTTAGTTAAAATCTGTTCCTTCTTGTCCTATCACTAGCTGCCCTTGTAAAAAGCCACTCATGCTTTTTTTTAAGCCAACTTTCAGTACCAGAGCCTTCTCTTCTCCAGACTGAACAATGCCCACTCTCTCAGCCTGTCTTCATAGGAAGTTCTCCAGCCCTCTGATCATCTTTGTGGCTTCCTCTAGATTCACTCCAACAGATCCACACCTTCCTTGTGCTGAGGACCCCAGAGCTGAACGCTGTAGTCCAGGTGGGATCTCAAGAGGGCAGAGTAAAGGAGCAGAATCAGCTCGCTCAACCTGCTGGCCACGCTATTTGTGATGCAGCCCAGAACAAGGTTGGCCTTCTGGACTGCAAGCACACATTGTTGGATCATGTCCAGCTTTTCATGCATGAGAACCCCTTAGTCCTTCTCCACAGGACTCCTCCCAGGAGTTCTCCCAGTCTCATGTCTGAGATTGCCCCAACCCAGGGGCAGCACCTGGCACTTGGACTTGTTGAACTTCATTAGGTCGACTTCCCAAGTTTCTCCAGGTTCTCTTGGATGGCATCCCTTCCTTCTTTTGTGTCAACTGCACCACTCAGCTTCATGTTGTCTTCAAACCTGCTGAAAGGTCACTTGACATGACCATGTCATTGATAAAGATACTTCAGAGCACCAGTCCCAAGACAGAGCCCTCAGGGACACCACTCATCACTGGCCTCCACCTAGATATGGAGACATTGACCAAAAATCTCTGGCTGCATCCATCCAGCCAATTCCTTATCCACTGAATAGTCCACCCTACAAATCCACGTGTCTCCAGTTTGGAGGATGTGTGTGGGACCATGTCAAAGGCTTTATAGAATAGATGTCATCTAAATAGATAACATTTTTTGGTCATTCCTTGTTAACTGTGGCAGCAACTCTTTCATAGCCCAGATCTAATTGTAAGTACAAAGAGGAATACACTTAGAACACAGAACAAAGTCTCAGCAGTAGTAATAAAACAGTTAAAATTGCTATATATGTGCATAGTTTCTACCACTTTCCAGGTGTGATGCTCATCCTTATCCTGCTCCTCTGGCTCCTGAGGCTGGCAGCTTCCTTTTGGGAGTGGTAGGTAGTGAGCTGCCAGCATCTGGAGTCCTTTGTCATGGCAATGATTTCTTCTTCCTCGTGTCTGGATCTACATAAGTCATACTGGGAGCCTTGTGGCAGACTTTGAATTGGAGGAGATAGTGACCTGGAGCAGGCCATGTGTGGCACTGCCACCTGCTTGGCCTTGCCTTTATCTGATAGTACAGCAAGGAATTTCTCCTGAGAGCATCTGTTAGGAACAGACTCGTTTTCTCAGAAGGAAATTATATAACATCTCAGATGATCACAAGGGAAAGCATCTCTCCGTGGATGGGATTTGCTTCACTTTTTGCAGCACGCTGTGGGAAGATCCATGCAGGCTCCATCTGAAGCTCTACAGATACAGGCTGCCCAGCATCAAAAATCCAAAGGGATTTGCTCCCTGTCTGTAGTGCTCTCCTTATTCTGTCTTCTGAAAGCAGTCAGATTATTAAGCCATTTATTTTCAGGCCTTACTGAGGCTGTCACATCACCCACAAGGTGCAGAACATGGAGCTATTTCTAAATGTTTACTAACATCCATTTATACTTTTCTGTCTTCATCGCTCTGCACTACACATGAATTTACTATGTGCTGTGATCTTGGTGTGTGTTTAACAAAAAATACTAGATTTTTCTCTTCTCCTTGTTACCTTTAAGACCACCTCTGTGCAGCTCCAAACTCACCCTTGTACCTTAAAACAAAGTTGTAGGTCAAGGCAAGCCAGGCAGACAAGACAGAGAAGCCTGAAGCCTAACACCTTGTAAACTCAGCAAAAGGTGTTAATAAGTTTTAATACTGCCTTTAAGTATTTCTAGCAATTTTTCATTAATAATATAGACAATTATTTTTTATTTACAAAAAATTTGTTGAAAAGTAGGCTTATAATGCATAAATATGGTTCTTGTCAGTTATGAGAATATAATCATAATTATCACTTCTAAGGTTACATAAAATTTTTATATCTAAAAGAACTCTGTGGATAGATATCTTCAAGACATTTGGAATTTGTTACCATAAGTCTGTCAATACATTAGGTTTCTGACTTGGGTCACTGGTTAAAAATTCTGAAAGAAGAAATCATGGTAGATGTAGAAAATGACATAAAATGGAAAATAAATTTAGTAAAGATGGATAAATAACTTTAGGCTGATGCCACTAGAAGTTTATGGGCTACAGTGGACAGTAGATCCTACAATTGGGCCACATGAGAGAAGGAGATATAAAACCTGGAATATGCTCTGAATAAGATTTCATTTGAGTCAGCCATTACCGTTTTGGCAGGGAAAGGAGGTTCTTGGTTAGTCTTTGAGTTTAGAAGTAGTAGAGACAGACCATGCTGTTTGTTTAGTTTGTTTAATCTAGAGCTGTTCAGCAAAGGACTTTGATCTAGCAAGATCCTTTCATGATCAAAATAATTTATCCTAGAAAACTCTCAGTTCTAAACAACAAACTGAAAATCGAAATCTGAAAAGTTTGGATGCCGATTCTGTCGAAAATATTTACAATTCTGCTAAGTTATGGAACAAAAAGAACTCATGTCAGCTAAATATGTCTCTTTTTTCAAGTTCTGTAAAATACAGGTAAGAGGGCTGTTTGTTTTTTTTTTTGTTGTTGTTTCTTTGTTTGTTTTGTTTTGTTTGGGTTTTTTATTTTTTTTTTTTTACTCCAAAATTAATATTGAAATGAAAGGCATAAGGAAAAGTACTGAGCATGTTCAATTCATGTGGGCTATTCTGATTTGGTGCAAAATGCTGGCTTGAAGCATAGCTAGATTTACAGTAGATGAAGTTCTGTAATGATCCTAAGATTCCCAAATCAATTTTATTTTCTCACAGTGTTTTCAAATTAATCCTGCAATCAAACCTACTTTTTTATGTATCAATGCAGAATACCTGTCTGTTCTTTCACTAGCAGTTCATAACACCTATAGTATTTAGATGATCTCTCTATCTGTAGTTTCAATATATTAAGCAGGTAATAAACCTACACATTTACTGAAGTAAACTAAGATAAAGAACAAACCAAGCCATGGAAACCAAACTTGGGATTATGCACTGGGCATGATTATTCATGCGAGTAGTTTCCTATAGAGAAATCAAAGAACAAGCAAGAAAACTCCTCAAACCACAGAAATTTAAGAAAAATTCAAAACTGAAATAATTTTGGGGCTCAATACAACATGGGTAGATTTTAAAATTCTGTGTAGTGGTGTTAAAAGCTGTATTTCTGCTCTCCAGTTGAAACCACAAAGCCATGTTTTTCTGGAGTTATGGCACCATCTCCTGGCAAATAGGAGTGTTTGCAAGTAACTGTTTTAAATCCAAGCAAAAGGGATAGCTGTGTGCTTCCCTTGAAGTTCTCGTCTCCAGCCCATTTCAATTACCAGAGCTCCATATTGCCTGTGGTACATTAATGAGGCCTGGAGGAGCTGAACTGTACTATTTTCAGCTTTTTAATAAAAAAAAAAAGTAAAATATTACAGAATTTGTGAAGAGGTTCAGGAGCAGTTGCACTTTGGTCTGTGTGCAGAGCAACACATCCTCTTATTTGCAGTGTGTACAATATTATGGTGGAATCCCTCAGTGAAAACAAACAGACTTTTTCCCCTTTTGCTTCCATAGTCAAGCCTTCTCTTCTTCCTTCATGACAGCATGGAAGAGTTAAATCTACATCCAACAGCTAATGACTAGGTACAGAAAATCAGTTATGAGATTAGAAAGTGTGTGTTACCAGGATGTCACAGATTTCTGCAGTACTTACTATTCTCCTTCATGCTTCTGTCTCAACAGTTCAGTCAAAGAGCACAAGGCACAACCTTCTAAGGCCCCTTCTGGACCATAGAAATTTTTTTTAGATCCTGTGCATCTTTCAACAGTGATTCTACCAACTTTTATTAAAATAATTTCTGAAATAATTTAATTTTTTATAGATCTGTGGAAAAATATTACAGGTGTACATAAACACAAAGAAACTGATGATGGCCTGGTCTTGGGTTAATGATTTTTCAGACCTAGAGGTTGCTGGCAATGTTTTGTCACATCTCCACAAACACCAGTAGTTTGTTATCATGTCATGATGCTGCTTGAATACAAATATGCTGAAGGATTGTCTGATGATTTCTTTGCGAGAGCAACAAGATGCTCTTTTATCTGGGCTCTGCCAGAAGAGAGTGAATAGCTGGTGTATGCAATAAAACACAGAGCAAGATTAAGTATCTTCATGAAAACTGTTAAAAATGCTTTTTCATTTGACTTGACTATGAAAGCATTAGCAAGCACTTAATGTTGTAATGGTAATTTTTAAAAGGTATCTTTTCCTGTTATTTCTAAAACCTCATTTGGTCCTTCCACAAATAACCCTTTATGTGCAAATGATTCATTTAAAAAATCAAAAAGTATCAGTTGCAGTTCAGCAGGAGTCCTGGTTAGATTTTTTTTTTTTTACTTATTTTTGGCTGCACAGCCTAGGGTTTCAAAAGGAGAGCCCTGCACACTCCATAAGTCTGGAATTTTATAACATCACTTCTGAAAATCTTGGGCTGTCCACAACATGTCAAGCTTCCATAATGAACATTATGTGCTAACAAAGGACCTCAGAAATACATTAAAAAAACTTGTGTATTGATTACATCTTATCTATGTTAAGTCCTTGACTCAAAGTTCTTGGTCTAATCAATTTCCAGCTTATTTTAAAGACAAAGATTTTAATGAAAAAAAAAAAATTTAGAGGATTAGATCCACTCACAACCTTTGCTACTTTCTAAACCAAACATTTGCTCAGCACTGACACGGCTAAGAGAACATTTGTAAAGATATGTTTCCACATAACATTTTGTGTTATGAAAAAATGAATTTTTATACCTCTGTTTAATTTTTTGCTTTAGAATTAAGGTTCAGACTAATTTGGGTATCTTCTCCCTGCTGCAAGTTCTAAAACTCGCTCTCTCTGATCTGGATGCTGGATGGGGATACCTGAGGGCCATGCTGATGGCACTGCTGCCATCTGCTGCTGACTTTAAAATCCACATCCTTTAAAAGTCAGGAGAAAAAATCCAATACGCAGCTTAGCGTTAGGACTTCTGAATTTCACAAATCATAGAAAAAGAAGTAAAAAGCTGCAGCTTACAACTTCATTTTAAATAACATATAAAAAATATTTAACTGGTTTATTCTAGGTAGTCACATTACTGTTATTAATATTTAAAATATGTGGAAATTATTATAAGTGCCTGCACAAAGAGATTTACCATAAAATGGTTATTAATGTTTATTTTGAGTTTATAATTTTAGAAAAAAATTCTTATTCCCTTTTTTCCCTAAATTTATCACCATATTTATATATTTAAAAAGTAATCTTACTGTTGTCACATTCATCTGAGGTTTTCTAAATAAAAATGATAGCACATATTTGTGAGGAATGCACCAGATTTACATAGCCCCTGGGTTTTCTTCCTCAGAGAGTTTGCTCACTTGTTTATTCCTTATGCTTGTATCTCCGGGCTCTTTCCTAGTCAGCATTCTTCATATTCTTTTGAAGTTTGAATCAATGTTTTCAAAGACTGGCTGAACTCTATTTGATACTGGAAATGTATCACAGACCCAAGACTATGATTAAAAATTAATATTAAAACCCGGAACACATGGGAACCTCAGAAATAATTAATAATTTTTTTTTTCAAGTAAAAATAGCTGTCTAATACAGTTATCATTATTGTTCAGGTTAGCACAGAACTACATCAGCAACTTCTACACAAAACCTGAACTTTCCATATGCTTGCTTACTTTTACTGTTATCTATAAAGATCTGAAATAGTAAATTCTTAAAAAATACTAAAAAATTTTACAGTAACGGCTTGCATTCAGTTCTGACAAAACAAATTTGCAATGTTCAAGTTTTGAGACAGATAAGTTCCTCAGCTACTCTGGATTTTGAGCAATGTTCTGAGTGCCACAGGCCCTGCTGACACGAGAGGTTTCAGACAGGTGCTGTTGCTTTGTGGCTGGTCCAGGTGGTTGTGAGGAGCTGCCACATGGGCACTGCCCCTTCGGGTCAATGCAACCAAGGCACTTCAGCCACTCCTCTTGGCTCCTGCCTTTAATCTTCAAACTTGGAGGCTTGCTGAACAGGCTCTAATGTTACATGCTGAGCTGGACTCTGCGAAGGGTGGTTCACAACAACCTCTTTAAACACCCTTAACTTTAAAGACTAATAATTTAAATTGGAATGATTGGAAAACACCAGTCTCCTGAGTCAGGGTTTTGCTGTAGGAGTGTAAAGAATCTTCTGAGATTCAGCAGTGCTCCAGTTCCCAGAAAGACATTCAAAACCAGTGATTTCTTGCCTAGCCCATGTACAAGGCCCTGTGCCCAAGCTCAGCCCTGCAGGAGGCCAGACCAGAGTACAGGGGCACAGGAAAGAGCAGGGTAAGGGCCTGCTGAAGTCACCAAAGAAGAAAATCCTATTTTTCAGACCTCCATGAGAAGCAGATAGGAAAGAGGTATATGAACCATGACCCTTCACACTTCAGATGAGTGCCTAGTTGTTGTTGAATGCATGACAATACCAACTTCTCTTTTTCAATCCACTGTAGGCGTCCAAGATCAGCAAAAGATTTTTAACTTCTACTCTTGAAAAAGGTAAACTTTAGTGCCTTATTCTTTAAAATGGGTAACTGTTTTTGATAACCGAGATACTGAGGTTAAAAAAAAAAAAAAAAAAAAAAAAAGTGAGGTTCTCTTTCTTTTGAATTTGAAAACATGCCACAATTTCTTTTTAGCATTTTAAAATATTTTTTTATTTTATAGCTCTTCATATTGATCCACATGGAACCTCACTGGGGTCTAGGATTCTTTCTTGAATGCTTGTAGACATAATGTATATTACAGTTATTAAAATAAAGATTGAATTTTTATGCAATTGGAAAATGGCGTGAATCCACTAGAGATTTGTAATTACTGACTAGATTTATTCCAAGGAAAACAAATCACTGGTACTGTCATTCTTTCCTGTCTGTAAGCAGAGGCCTGAGGAGTACAAGTGCACTATGACAGCAGGGGTTCTAAGGGCAGGAATCCACACCCTGTCTGCTGTGCTGCTGCTCCCTGAAGTGCTGCAGCTCTGAGAGCTGGGCAGAACCCGGCTCAGGCACAGCTGGGACAAAACCAAGCGCACTCACCACATGGAAAACACCATAAAGCATGAAAGCACAGAGGGGATAACAAGAAGGCATAAAGGGCAGCCACAGCTCCTGCAAGAGCAGAAAGCAGAAGAAGAAGAGGGGGAGCAGAATCGCTCCACTCCTGTTTCTCTGGCTAAGGATGCTGCCCCTGGGCAGGGCTGTTGGGTATGTGCAGCAGCAGCTCCTCTTCCTCCTCTTCCTCCTTCTTCTCTGGTAGAGAACAACAGTTTCTCTTTTATTTGCTATTGCCAATATTTTGCTGCTGTAACTCAGCAGTCATCTCCAGTGTGTTATCTTTTACTATGTAACTAGGTTAAGGATATCAGAATTTTAAGCAGGTTGTGGGCGTGGGTGTGGGCGTGGGTGTGTGTTTTCTTCTTCAACCTCCCCACATAAGGTGAGAGCACAGTTCTGAATCAGAGCAAACATGGACACGTCAGACCTTAAACGAAGACAGCACTGTTAAAAATTCTACTGCTTGATATTGTTACTTGATGTTGCTATAGCAGGAGGGTTTTTAAGAGTAAGAAAAATAGAAAATATTGGTGATTATTTTCACTTCCTGTATTAGCATCTATTGGTGATATTAAAAACTGAAAGCATCAGTTTGAAACTTTCAACTCTTGATGTTCTTTTCCCAAATTCTAAGCACTTTTGCAAAAAAAATACATGGAACATGTTTTACAGACACTATTTCTTCTATCTGGAACATGCACAAAGATGTTCCCATAAAATTTTTTCAAGGTAATGAAGGGATATACGGAATCATTTTTTCCCACAGGCATCAGACTTTATAATATTGGTACATGGCTCATTCATCAGCATAATAATAAAAGATTTTTTCTGCTTCTCTGAACTGTTATGTTGACCTATATACTAACAACTACTCCATTATTAAGCTGATGATATTATGTGATTAAGCCTTGCCTTTGAGAGCTTATTGTAATGATTAATACTGCCCTTTGGGATTCAGTGTGGGCACATTGATTTATTATGCCCTCAAATATTTACTCTTTATGTTGATCATACCAAGATGTATAAAATAAGCTAAATGATAGTGATAAACCTAATTTCACTCTCACTGACACTTTTGAGAAGCCTCATGGCAGTAAAACAGCATACAGTCTGTAAAATTGTGTTGAGCTTAAAGATCTTAATAAACATCATGGTAGGAATGAGAAAAGAGCTCTTGCACCAAACACTAGCTTTTACTCAAGGAAATCGTATGTAATTTTGAAGCCTGTTTATTGATTTCAATAAGCTTTTAATGTATACAGGCTATTTTTTTCCCCTCTAACACATCATTAGGAAAGCACAGACTTGCTTTGGTATTCTCATGTAAATTAGTATGCAAATGTTGCTGTGATCCACATCACCAGACACTGCTCTTTCAGGGACTTAAGCCACGTTTCCTTAAGCCATGTTTCCTTGGCATGCACTCACTACCTGTTTTTTAGAGGAAAGTAATTCAGCAATATGTTTCTTTCTGGGAACACTGATTCCAGGACTGGCAATATTCAGTCATTTAAAAATATATTTTCACATTACATCTGAAAAAACATTAAAAGAAATTGCCTGTTTCTTTTTTTTCTCTGTGTGTGTGTGTGTGTTTGAGCTATTAGAGTATATGCTGTACATGTCTTATGTCTTTTTACTAGGTGCTTTGAAATATGCTCAGAATTATTGACAACCCATAGAATTGCTTATCAGATAAAGTCCAGCCTTTCAGGAAAACAACAGAAAGAGATTAATTTCAGATAACTTTAGATGTCACCACAATGCCCTGAATAGCTCAGATCAATCCTTTTTTTTGCGTGAGTCGTGGTAACCAAAGTCAGTCTGTTGCTCTGTTTTTTTTTTTCCCTAAAGCAACATCATATTGATTAGTCTGTCTTTCATGAACAAGGGATTTCAAACTATGTACAGGATTTATTTTCATTAAAAAATCACATCAGTCTTATGTGCTTACCAGGCACTGTTATTGCTCCTAAAACTGCAACCTCCTTGGTTTGAAATTTTGTGATGATAGTCAAGACTTATTTATTTTACCTAAATTTAAATGCCTACAATTCAGGCCTCTAAGTCTGTGCTGCTTTTCTATGGTTGAATATAGAGTTAGTCCAAGCTAAGGAGCTGAAGACCCATCATCATATGCTTTTGGGAGACAAGGAGTGAACTAGGTGAGGGGATCCCCTCTGTGTGATATACACCACACCTAGAAAGAAAAAACTCTGTTGAGCAACAGAGCACAAACCACCAATATTAGCTGAATAGAGATGACATCAAGTGAACTTTGGTAGAGAGAGAGCTGCTGAAAAGTTTGCATGCCTGCATCCTTTTATGTATGATACAATAATGAAAAGAAGACAACAATACTAAATTCTACTCTGCCCTGAAGTCTCGCTAGATGAGACTGAGAACAGAATATAGTTCTAAAAAAGTGAGTTTTAGCTTTCAAGAAGGTAATTTTCCCATATTACATCTTCTGAATGCCTAAGATGAAGGAAGAATGAAGTGCCTCCAGGTTGCAAAGCCTCTGAATTCTCAACTCCATTAATGAAAAGGACCCTGGTATTACCACAGTGAACTAGAGCAGAGATTGCAAGAGGCTCTGAGCAGTTGCTCAAATGTATTCAGCCCAAATTTGCTTCAAAAACAACATGAAAGCTCCAGATGTTGCTGTCAAAACAACTGCTTAATGTCCTTTAGTTGTAGCTTCTGTTCTGACCTCCTCTCTTTAGATATAAAAAATTATTCCAGGTTTTATTAATTTGATTTTCAGAACATGGAGTTGAAATGTGATTTTCTTTTATTTGATTTCCTCTTAGAGGAAGAGACTGAATAAGGCCTGTAATTTACAAAGGAGAGATGAGCAAGTAATGGTAACTTGAAAACCTGTGTAAAGAGGCTTGTAACTTTCTTGTGCTTCAGCTTCTCACGTTTTAAAAAAAAAGGAATAACATTTCCCTACCATCTGTAGATTGAGTTGATGAAATAGATGGTGAATTTTTATAATTTTTATTGTTCTTGAAAATTGGTAAAACATAACTTTATGAGAAATAAGAATTTCCCTTGTATTATCACAAATATACAGAAATTTATTCTCATTATCAGGACTTACTTTCAAAAGGCCTCTGTCTGTCACCATAAAAAAAGTCTAAAAGTATAATATTTTGATTCATCTATATTTTAAAATAGCATTTAAGAAAAATTAATTTAAGTTAGATATGGAAGAAGCAATTGTGTATACAAGCAATTAGAGCTCCTTCTTGTAGCATTTGCAGAGAATGTCCAAAATCATCTGCAAAGCCCTTAAATCCTCAATTTAATAGAATTTTTCATGTTTGTATGATGAACTGGAGATCTGAATTATTAAACAAAACCATTAGTGGTTTTCATTAAGCATATGTACATGCAATAATTTAAAAAAATAATTTAATAATGCATTGGAATATTTCTTAATAATAAGGAATAAATTAATCAAGGACTTTCTATGTATAAGAGCAGTTAGAATCATAACACAGTGAAAAGACCACTTTTAGACAGTTTTGGAGAACTTTAAGTAGGTGTGCCACTGTCATTGCTTAAATATTGTACCTTCTCTCATAAAAGGAGGACTATAGGAGTTTTTGGCCATGCACTAGTTCCATTACACTTTCACCACAATGTTGCAGCTCTTCTTTGTGTGCTTGACTTTTTCGTGCCACTTGTAGCTGACTGTCCCGCTGTCTGTTTATTTTTGGCTTAAAGGCTCCTTAAGCAGGAGAGATGATGTAGGGCTGTGCAGCACTGGGATCTCTGTGCCTTTGCCCCACTAAAGCCCTTCACTGTGGCCTGACCCTGTTTTGGCACACAGCTGGCCCCAGCCTGCTACATCGGATTATTTAATCTCAGATGCAGGACTTCACGTCTGCCTTTTTGGACTTCATGAGTTTCCCATCAGCTCATTTCTCCTGACTGTCAAGGCTCCTCTAGACAGCAAGGACCCTAGCAATATTGTATTGATCCAAGCTCCCAATATGCTGTCAATGTCTTCTATCTTCATCTTAACTGTGGCTGCTGAGCTGCAAATACCAAGAACTTTCTGAGTTTTGATGGTGTGTGCTGAGAAAAAGATTATATTTTGTTTTTTCACCTGTGCTTAAAAATCTTATCTGATATTGTATCAGCCAAAGATCCTGATACAGTAAGTGAAATTCTGAAGGACACAGCAATATAGATCCTTTGGAAAGGTCAAAGTAATGGCCACTCTATTGCAGCAAAATGACCAACCTGTTCAAATTAGAAGCTATCCTTCTTCTGTCAGACCTATGGTGTCTGAGTCCTTGTCTGCAAACAAACATACATACCATCCTAGCTATTCTGATACAGATAAATCATCCAACTATTACTATGTGCTTGGGGTTTTTTTGCAGTTTAAAGTGATGCATGCTGGTATGACAGATTTGGATAATTTGTTAATTTGTAACTCCTTTTCATTACATCATTTTGCTTATTGTTGTGGCCTAAATTCATTAACATCCTTAACTGACAGTCTGAAATTTGTGTCATGTGCATGCTTATAAAGCAGGGTTGGAAAAGAAGCACCATGTTCATCAGGTGTGTTAGAAAAATCACCTTTAAAAAGTAAGAGGAGTTTCCTAATTTCCTGTTATAGATACACATGAATTGAGAGTGGTCCTGGGGAGAAGGATTTGGGGGTCCTGGTGGTTGCAAACTGGAGGTGAGCTGGCAATATGCACTTGCAACCCAGAAAGCCAACTGTATATTGGCTACATCACAAGAAGCGTGACCAGCAGGGAGGGAGTTGCTTCTGACCCTCTGCTGAGAGTCCCTCTGGAGCACTGTGTCCTGCTCTGGGTCCATAATGTAATGTGTGTCTGCTGGAGTGTGATGGAGGTCACTGAGAGCCAGGTCGATTAAGCTCTCACCGTGTCCATCACCTCTGGGTTTTGTCCAGCAATCCCAAATGGCAGAAAATTAGTAGGACGGCATCAGTGGGAGAGGTTGCAACAGAAAAATGTTTAATAAAGACAAAAACAACAAACTCTTACAGAGGAAAGCTGTGCCAGGAGAACAGGGTCTGTGCTCCTGCTAAAACACCCCAAAAATTCCACGAGGCTCGTTGTCCAGTCTCTTTTGTAGTAATGACCGAGACAGTATCTTTGGCATTCTGCCCACTGAGGCAGCAACAGGTCTACAGTGAGGTTCAGGGGTCCTATGAGGTCCTATGCTGGCACACTGCCAAATAGGGAAAGAACCTTCTGGCTTTTTACCTTATTAGTAGGACAAAGAGCAAAGCCCCACACTGCTCCCAGTGTGAAAACTCCTGCCGTAGATGGGGTGCACTGCTACAGGAGTGCATCCAGAGGAGGTCATCAACATGGTCAGAGGGCTGGAGCACATCTGTGAGGAAAGGCTGAGAGCTCGTGTTGTTCAGCCTGGAGAAGAGAAGGCTGTGAAAAGATTTTAGAGCAGCTTTCCAATACTTAAAGAAAGATGGGGACAGACTTTTTAGTAGGGCCTGTAGCTACAGGATGAAGTGGTATGGTTTCAAACTAAAACAAGATAGATTTAAACTAAGAAATAAAAGGATAGATAAAAGGAAGAATTTTTTTTCAGTAATGGGGATGACACATTGGAACAGTGTGACCAGAGAGATGCTAGATGTACCATCACTGGAAATATTGAAGGTCAGATTGGATGGGGCTCTGAGCAACCTTATGGAGTCAAAGATCATGAGTCCCTGCTCATGCCCATCCTTCAGGACCTCTTCCAATGAGAATTATTCTATGATTCTGTGATTCTATGAAAAGAATAAAGTTGAAGATATATGTTGAAGATATTCTTGCTGGAGTTCCAGAGAGACTTGTCCCCACAGCCAGAATGCTAAGCTGAATCTCTATACATGTTTTTCAGTAACTTCTCTCTCTATGAATTTTAAGTCCAGTCTATTTTAAAAACATTCCATGAACCTCCCAATTCCCAGTTTCACATCATAGCTTCTAAGTTAAACCCTGCAAACAGCAATGTGAGGAAATAGCTCATGCATACTTTGCACTTTGCTGAGTTCTCTAAGTAAATAAACACATTTTTGTTAAATATTTTTAATTATTTAAGAAGAAGCATATTATTTAATCATTCTTTCTGTGTCTGTGAAGGGACACTGGGATTTTCTGTATGTAAACTAGTTTCTTAGAGCTAGATTCAGATAAACCTACAGCTTCCACAGCAGATAATTCCAGTCAGCTCTCTCTCCGTTCATACTTCAGAAATGCTTTCTAACCATTTCCAGAGGGCCAGTATGCTGAGCAGGAGCTTCCTCACCAAAATAAAAGAGGATGCCAAAAATTTGAGCTGAGTGTGGGGTGAAGTGTTTGTGATAGTCATAACTGTATTCTCAGAGAGAGGTACCCCAAAGTCCTTGAACTCATACCTTAGTGATTGACGCAGGCACTGGGAAGTCGAGTTTCTTTCCTGATGGGCATTAGTAAAGTCAGCCTGTGTCAGTGCTGCAGCAGATGGGCTAATGTGAAAAAGGGCACCTCTGCCCTTGAGGCATCCTCAAAGTTGTTGCCTATTTCTCATTACATTATTTTTTGAGAAAAAGGCATCAGCTCACAGAAAAAAATTCCAGTCTATATGTTCAGGTGCCAGACTAAAACAACAATTTATTTCACTTGGCAAGCATGTTTGCATTTTTTAAAATTATGTGTATCAAATAGGGAAACTATGCAAATATAATGAATATTGATCTAGACATGGCTCAAAAATACAGTCTCAATAGGAAAGCATCACAGATGTTATACTAGTCAAGTAAAATTAAGTACTACAAAAATGACTGCTTAAAGAAAATGATTTCTTGTTTATAATAACAAAGTCTAAAATATATTGTTCCTGGAAATCTTCTTTCTGCTGGAGGAAAGAGCCAGAGAAAATCCTTCTAGGGTTTATCATATTCGTTCTTATTATGTCTCCATCAGAAACTTAAAAAGATACATAGTTCAGCTACATTTTTAATTCACCTTTTCTTCACATTGAGGACACAACCCCCTGGGTATTCCTAAACTGAGCTGTTTAATGCACATTAATTTGTTGCCTATGTAGGATGCCCGAGATGAAACTGTGTGAAGATATCAACAAGCTCAATGTGATTCTGGTTCCAACTTGTTTGGAAAAAAGCACTGATGAATGAACCATTATTTATTTGAAAATGAAGTGTGGGAGATGAATTGCACCCTGGGAGGTCTGCTAATGCTGAAATAGGACAGAAGAGTACAGGCGGTGTGTACAGCAGCACCATAAAACCACTGTGGTCAACAAATGGGAAATATAAAAGAGCAAAATAGGTTTTCATGTTAATTAGGAAAAAGAAACCAAACCACATATTTTAAATATTTATTTCTCAGACTGGGATAACAGCCTTTATAGAGCACAATTTGCATAAGTTCTCAAGATACATCCTGTATACAATCACAAAACCATGGCATGGATTTATACATAAAGTGAAAACTGGGACAGATTTACAAGCATTTTTATACAATCCCATACTGCTTTTTTCAGTTTTTACAACTTTTAGAACAAGTGTGTTTTGTTTTCATTTTTTTCTGATGATTCTGGAAGCAAAATGAAAATTAAAAGAAATTCAAAACAAAATAAATATCAACAAACCACCACCTATGCATGCAACATTCACTGTGGAAACATTACATTTGCCCAAGGACTATTCTTCTCTTTTTTTTTGTTGGTTTTTTTCAGGGTTTTTTTTGGTGTTTTTTGGATTTTTTTAAACATTGTGTCTGCTGTGCACGTTTTCTGTATCATGACAGCACACACGTTAGTCAGCCATTGTTGAGCACCTGAGCACATCACTGAACATCTATAAGATACAATCAAATAAGGACACACTCACATGCTTGGATGTCAAATGGAGTTAATATTTTAAACTCAGTTTGTTTTACAAAAATGTATATTTATTTACAGGGTAACAAATTAAGAAAATGACTCTCGTCAAATCATCTAGTTTTAATTATGGATATCTATATATATTATAACTTTTGAGCTCATCAATATATTTGCTTATTATTTTTTTCAAAATAATAAAACAGAACATATAGAAAACATTAAAATGTTTCTTATGGTTTAAAGAGAGAGTATCCGGTTTCACTTATTCTTTCTATTTTCCTTCTAAAGGCAACATGTATTTATAAAGAGCAATTAATCCTACATGCCAGGTGTATTGAAAATTCACAGGGCATGTAGGACTATAATATGTTTAAATATAATATAGGTGGATATTTATGCTAAATTTCCTCTCTGTTTAATTACCTTTATAAGTTACACTCACACAAATTTTCTCCGCTATTCACATAGGTATGTACATATCTAGATATATACTCAAATAATGAATCTGGGACATTCAACATCGTAGCAATGAAAATAAACTAGTTAAAAATAGTGTCAGTTATGATTCAAATAATAATTTAAAAAAATACTATTAACATCTTTATGATATCTCCATGAAACTAAATCCTAATTAAATAATCTCTATTGGGCTCACACTAGCTTACAATATAATAGATGTTTTCTTTTTCTTCATCATCATTCTCAAAGTATGAATCAATATCAGCTGGTTACCAGCTACCATATCCCACAACGTAGCCATGCAAACATCCAGCATCCAGAAAAATAATTCAAATATTTCCTACGTCTTGATTTAAAGCCAGTTCAAGTCAGCAGATTGGTTGTTACTGACTTAAAGTGGTTTTTGTTTCTTCCATAAGGATCCATGTAATGTAAAACCATGGGTAATAATAATAAAGAAGCAGCACTCATTGCCCCTGGATACTATCCCTTTAAAGTGTAATGATAAAGAACTAGCTCAACATTCATCATAGAAACTCTCATGTCCAGTTTTAAACTGGAAAAAAAAAGTGGCTCTTTGCTGCTCATTTTATGCATACTAATAACAATGATAATGTTATAAATCCCTGTCTTTTGTAAACACACACACTGTGCTTTTGCTCATTTTTCAGCTTGTTTCCACTTTTTCAAGACTTGAACTAAGAAGCAGCTTCAATTTCTGTTGTCTCAGCAGATTTATGAATTAAGAGTTAAAATGCCTCTGCTATTGCATCTCTGCAATATGTATCTTCAAAGCAATCATAGAAATGTGTGAACTCATTAATAATCAATCACTCAGAAATGATAAAAGCTGTTGCCATGTCTAATCACATTTGGCCAGATAAAAGAAACAAAAATTAATGAGAAAAAGGAAAAAAATATATACTGAGATATATACAAAAACGGTAAAAAAATATTAATAGTCCTTGTTTGTTTTTTTTTAAAAACATTGTCATGAGAGTTTTTCCTGACTTCATTAATAAAACAAACAAGCAAACAACAAAAAAAAAAAAGAAACTATGCATTCAAACATGAATCTGTGTTGCATAGAGTGATTTCAGTACAACCTAGAAATTTGGTCAAAAAAAGGAACTTGGCACACTTTGGTGGCATTCTCTGACCTCTGAATGATGCTGCCTCAGAAAGCCGGGTGTGTGGGCCCAGGTGTGACACACGCCCAGCCCGGGTGACACCGGAGGAGCCCCGTCCCTGCTGCAGCTGGCCAAGGCAGCGCCGCGTTCCTCACAGACTCTACTCTTTGTGTTTTATGACAGGACTGCAAATCTGCCATTTCAACATGCAGAAACATTTTGGGTGTTGCTCAGAGAACCGAAGATGCTTGAATTAAACCAGTCGCCGGCAGCTGATTAGCCTCAAAGGCAGCTGTCCCCTACAGCCGCGGCGATACCACTCAACCAAAGCATTCAGTAAAATATCGGCCACATTTGGATGTGTGTGAGAGCAAAGCACGCCTGCCCACGTTCTCAGTTACAGATGATGATTACAGGCTTCCAGTAAGGCAGCCAGAGACTGCTCGTTCCTCTCAGAAATCTCCATAGCAACTACCAGTGTGACTTGCTGCCTTTGTGGAAAATCTTAGCAAGAACAAAATCACCAGCAGTTTGCACAAAATTGCACACCTCATGGCTTGCACTTCACACAGAAATTTTTTTTTTTTTTGCAGATCTTTTTTCAAAGTACAAACACAATATAGTCATCAGGAATGCAAGATAACCCACCAAGAGAGCAACACATATGTCAAATGTATCCACACAGGATTTTTTGTTTCAGTCAGGGATTTTTTCTTTGAAGTATTTTCTTATAAAACATATACAACATCAAAACATAGAATTTTTACAATAACTCCAGAGGACTGTTCTTAAAATATATGAGAGGTAGGGTATACATATACTGGTGAAAGCATAAAATTCAACATCAAAGCACACGTCCTACTTCCACTGTCAGTGATTTTGTGTTTTTAAGACAGCTAATAAGATTTTGGTAAGATTGCTCTGCTTGCAAGTTAAGCAAGCTACCAGCAGGTTATGAACAACAGGAGTTTCCTTGGTGCGTGCTGCATTAACATTATTTGTATGTTTCTTCTCATATTCCTGTTCTATGATGATATTTTAAGTTGATAAACGTAAACCAAAAATGTATGTGGGAAGTGTCACCAGATTAAATGGTGTAGCTTTTTCAAAGTCAATCCAGTTGCTTAATAACCTAAGCTTTATTTTTCCTTTTTCTTTTTTTAAAGCATATAATATTTTCCAGAAGAATATTTTCAGCTGGTCTTGCACAACCTGTGGAAGTATACTACATAGATTCAGAAAATATAAGACAATGTACATCAAATAATTTAATGAAAATGGGAAGGTCTTTTCTGGGCCAGAAAAATAAATGTCTGACATGCAGAAATTTGGTCATTTTCTTTTTAAGTATGAAAAGGTCGTGAGATCATATTTCCAGGGTAACTACTTTTTATTGAAGCTGTGAAATATTAAATTACTTCTGAGTAACATGGGAGTTAGTACCATTGATTCTTGGGTTTTAATGAACTTACTATACCTTCACAAACAGGAGAAAAAGCTCTCCTTTCTTCAAATATGGTACAAGGGAAAATACAGCAACCAGCCTAAGCCATGCCAGGCAGCAGTTTCTTCCCAAGTGAGCTTGGCTTCAAACCCCTGAAAGAGGGACTTTATGCTTGGAAGTGCTGACACAGACTTAAAAATTGCAAGTTGCCTTCTTTTTTACTTCTTTCCTAACTGAGAAGTCATGCTATTGAGTGGATTATACTCAGACATTCACCTGAGATAGCAAAAGGATATTCTTCATTCTAGTGTGGCAGCGTCCAGTCAGGAGCTGCCCTGCTGTCCCTTCCCCTTAGATTTCAGTGTGTCACTAGTGTTGATATCGAGCCCTGCATCGAGAGGGTCACTGTTGGCATGGTGGGGCTGCTGCTCCAAAGTGCCCACAAAATAGCCTAGAATTCATAGTCTTTCTACAGTTTCAGAACGAGACTGGTTGCTGAAAAATGTGAGGACTAAAATAACTGCATTAGTCCCACTGCTTAAGTCTCTTCAATCCCAAAGTGATTTAGACCTTCTGACTCAAAGGGTGGGGTGAAATACAGTGTCACTGACATTGAAACAGCATTTTATCTTTCTGATGTAGCGTGGTTTATAACTTGTTCTTTCTCTTTAAAACCACATCCCAAGTTGTAGACCATTTATATAATTTTATTCATCACATTCTAGGAGAGTGGTTTATATCCATTGTTAACACACAGAAACAAATGAAACAATCAGATCTGATTCTCCACAGCATAGTTTTTGAAGGAAAAAGAAAGAAGAAAAAAAGTAATGTAAAATAACTTTACCACTCTTGCAAATGCCTTGCAGTTTGTGTCAAGTGGTGTAATCTCACTACAGCAAATTATCAGAGATCCTAAGGTGCAGAGGAGCAAGATTTGCACTTTTAATAAGTGAGATTTGGAAAGTCAGTCACCCTAGGTGCTTTTGCATAAAATGATCTCCTTCTGGTTGCACAGAAACCAGATTGCACTTCCCATCACACTACCTCCAGCTGCAGCCGAGCTCTGCGTTAGCACCTGCCTCCAGCCTTCATCATTTCCTTCACAGTTACTCTCTTCACAGAGTCCAACAACATGGAGCCCTCGTGTCAGTCTTCGTTTCAGACAGCCTCACTTTAACTTCTGGGCCCAGATTTTCTTCTCCTTTTGCTGTGTTTTGCAGCAAAAATAAGTGTACTAGCCCTCATTTAAGTGTGCTTTGTAGCCCAGAGACTGCTCTTTTCTACTTTGTAATCTGAAAGACTAGCTAAACACAATGATATCAAACTATATTCTTGAAGTGATTCTGTTTAGAGCAGACTCTGCATGTTTTGTGCCCTAAGCAGACAGCTCTGCTCAGTGTGTTTGTGTGGAGCTGACCACCAGTTTGTGCCAGTTTACTATTCTTTTCCTTAGATCCACTTTGTCAAGCCAGATATAAGCTTCCCCAATCAGTGTCTTTTTCATAAACTTCCCTCCATTGGAGACAAGCAAAATCTGTGAAAATAATAATGATAATAATCATCATCATAATCATCATCATCAATGTGCACAGTAGCATAATACTAGCAAAACATGAAAGATTCAGGAATGATGAGCTCAAATATAGTACACACAGAAAAGAAACATTGACCATTACTTTTTATATAGAGTCACCTTTCCCTTCACAGAAAGCCCTGTGAAAATTGAATCTTCTACTTCTGTTTCCTCATCATGAGACGTAGCAATTAGAAGATGACAATCTTGAATTTTAATGAGCAATTTGTTTACCTGCTGGTTACCAAAGATGAGCATAAGGTCAAGTTTTAAGTTACAAGATAAAGCTTTGTACAAGTGAAGTGGCAGCTCTTGTTAAGTCTGTGGAAGTCAGATGCAGACTGGGTGTACAAGGCTCTCTGTGAAATGTCATCCAACCACCTATTTACATGTCATAGTTACAGTTACACATTCAGAACAATTTTAGCATTTCTTAATTCTTAATAACTGAATTAACAAGCAAAATGTGGGGGATTTTTGTTGGGGTTTTTTTGGGGGGGAGGAGGGGTTGTTTGTTGTTTTTTTTTTTTTTTTAACTTCCTAAGTTTTTCAAAAAGAGAAAGAAATAATGAAGATTTGCATTTCCATGACAGGGTTAGCAGCAGGTTCTAATATTCACAGTTACTGAGCAGACCTCAACAAGCAACCAGCAAGGGAAGTCACTGATAACAGGAGGAGGCTGTCACTCTCCGTGTGAACCAGCAAGAGAGAAAAAAGGGCATTTTGTTGTTTGGTTTCAAAGATCTATGCAAGAAGAAAAATGATAGAACAAAAGGGTTTTGTAGTCTGCTGAAACCACATGGCAGTAGAAATGTAACAGTACAAAACAGTACAGTAGATCTGTAGAAGAACTAGAATTTCCTGTAATCAAGATCTTGACCGTTTTTGAAAATTTCCATTCTGATTTGGAAAGAAACATAAAAAATGCAATCTTTACATTAAAATAAAATTTAAAATAAATTTCAAAAGGGAAGAAATTTGCAAATGTTTTCCTGAATAGGCTTCCCACTTCATTGTCCAGTTTTGATATCAACTGGCAACCTGGACAGCTTAGATACCTAATGGATACTAGTCAACAGGTCTGAGAAGGGAAAACTCTTAGGCACTGAACTAATAGAAAACTCCATTAATCAGAAAATGTGTCCTTGATGAAAATGGGCAGCCTGCCTCCACTGCTGATGGCTTTCTAGGTCCCTAATTTTGGTTTTTGCTGAAGAAGGGACTGCCCAGAAACTGGAAAGCCAAACCAGAACATCCGTGAAATTCGTTCTTCTGGGTTTTTCTGATTAGCCTCGCATAGGACATTATGTATTTCTAACTGCAGTGAGCCAGGAGCCAGAAGCTTAGTGCTTTCCAGAAGGGTCCCAGGTGAGTTGCCAGGGAAATCAGAGAAGAGAGGAAAAAAATGCCAGGGGCTGAGGAAAGTGCCTGGCTGATAACTGTTGAAATGTTTTCCACAGAATGTTTTCATTCTGAGACAACAGTTTTGGGACAGAAAAAAAATTGTCCCATTTTTCATTAGTTCTGTCCTTGATCCTTCTCCCTACGCGTCCCAGGTGGAACCCTAGGACCTATCTTCTCTAGCTTGTCTGTCTCATCCTTGTTTCCTCTGTGTTCCGGACCTTAAATTCCAGTCTTGTTATCCTGGATCATCTAGCCTTAGTTTCTAAGCAAGGGGTTTTGTTTCTTATTCATTCCCAATACTCTGTACTAGACAATTCAAGCTTTCCTTAATTTTGTTTTGTTGTTTTGTTTTTTGTTCTTTTTTTCCTCAACAGCCCATGGTAGCATTTTTATGGCTAATATTCACAGCTCTTGCTGCTGACTTTTAGACTGCAGTCCCTTGTCTTAATTTCTGCCTTTGGTTGGTTCTCATAGCTCTTTACATTGTACCTTTTATTATTATCATGTTTGATCTCATCTTACTTTCTCTCTCTGATCTTATTTTCTCCCATCATCTTCCAGTTCCATTTTTGTTGTATAAATTCTGGTTTGTTTAATTTCCCTCTCCCCTAAATCTCTTTGGACTGTGTCCATCTCTTTGGCCCTAAATGTTCATCACTCAAATTCAGCATTCAAATAATCCAGGCTCATGATTTGCCATAGGAAAAAAAAGATTGTTGAGCTTGAAGAGCACATAAAAACAGATAAACAGATGCACTGAGTCAGATTAAAGCTCTTTCCAGACAAATATTTTGTTTTGAAAAGTGCAGAGGGCAGTGTATAAGGCAGAATATAATAACAAAGCAATTAAGTAGTCACATTCACTCAAAATACCTGCTAAGGTCTGTGGACCATTGACTTCCTGACTCACAGGCAGTTAAGTTTGTATTTAACAGTCTTTCATCTGTACCTTTCTCCTATCATTTTCTCCAGTTACTTTTTCTGTGAAAATATTTAGCACTCACAATCTATAAAGGCAATACATTTTACAGTTCAAACTCCAATTCTCATGAAGCAGAAACACTTTTTCTTTGTTTTAAACTTTTTACTTGATACTTTTACAGGATACTTTTATGGACTTCATTATCTTTCTTAGCTCTGGTGTGCAGCATCAGCACATATCATAGAATCATAGAATCATAGAATATGCTGAGTTTAAATTCATCAATCAGGATCACCAAGTCAAACTCCTGGCCCTGTGCAGGGCACCCCAAGAATCGCACCATGTGTGTCCAAAGGCTTCCTGAGTGTTGTCCAAATGCTTCTTGAACTCTATCAGGCTTTGTACCATGACCACTTCCCTGGGGAACCTATTCCAGTGCCCAGCACCCCTCTGGGTGAAAAACTTTCTCCTGATGTACAAGCTAAACCTCCCTGACTCTGCTTCAGGCTGTTCACTTGAGTCCTGTCATTGGTGACAGCAGTGAACAGATCAGTGCCTGCCCTTCCGCTTCTCCTCAGGAGCATGTTGAAGAACACAACGAGGTCTCCCCTCAGTCTCCTCTTGTCTTTATATCACAGAGTTCCAGAGGAAATGTTGTCCAGTCTCAGTCTAACTGTTCTTATGGATATGTCACTTGCTATCTCCCTCCTTAAAACTTGATGGATTACTTTTCCATAGGACTCTGTGAATTCTTCTTTACTGGTCTACCCTATATGGTTTCCTCTTCAAACCACCACTGGAAGATAATTTTTTAGAGTAGCTCTTAAACTTTGGCAAGACTTTATTGATCTCTTTGGCTTTTCCAAATGTTAATTCTTAATAAATGTTAATTCTTAAATAGCTTTTTGTTTAGTCTATTGAAACAATAAGATGTTAGGACACCTTAACATAGGAAAAACAGTATCTATTTTGGGGGGGTCTTGTTTTGTGAGTAACATCCATTTTGACTGTAATGTTAATGATACAAGCCATAAGCATAATGTGGGCACTTAGATAATCCAGACTAACTTTAGTCACCACAATGCAGCTGTCTTATTCAAGTTGGTCTGACAGATTTAAAGGTTCATTAACTGGATGCTGATATGCCCAACAATGCCTTCCACTGACTTTTAAGTTTAGCATTCAGATACCCCTTGAATTGCTTATCCCTCTCCACTGGCTGGAGGAAGCCTCAATATATGGCTTATTCTTGTTATCTCCTAATGTGAAAATAAATGAAGGTAGACAAACTGAGTCCAACCTGTCTGAAAAAAAGCAAGTCTGGCCATATGACCAAATCTGTCTAAGCAACTAAAACACAGGAGGGGGGACTGTTCCTGAACCAGTTCCATGCATCATTTGATGTGTCATAGACTGACAGGAAGTCAACTCCATTACAAATGTACCAGAGAATATCTGGCGTGGCATAATCAGTAATTCTCGGCATCTGAGATTATGACTATTGTGCCAAATTCTAGGCACCAGAACTTTTAAAGAATTTGGGGAAATGGAGAGAATGATAAAATGATTAAGCATTTAGGCAAAGGGACATATCAAAGAAATTTGGTTGACTTAGCCTGGAAAAGTAGAGAGGAGAGATAACAGCCTTTCAATGTAAACCCTATTTTTTTAAATTAAAAAGGAGGCAGATCAGTTTTCATCTGTACTTTGAGAGGATACTTAAGGATAAGTGAGCTTAATTTAAAAATATGACATTTAAATTTGATATTGCACTAAACTTTCTAAATACATAGAAAATTATTCTTGGAAGGCGTGTGTAACTCCCTTCTCTGGGGGATTTTAAGAACTGATCAAGCTAAAATTTTCAGGCCTGATCCCATAAATACCCTTCCTCAGTGTGATGTGATGGAGTAAACCATCTTTTAATGTCTCCTCTAGCCTGATATTTCCATTATTATATAACTGTGTTACTTTATTTGTAGTTTTCTCTTAAGCAAACAACTGGGGTAGAAGACTGAGCTCAAATGCCCATAGCACAGCACGGACAACATCCAAAATTAGGATTTAATAAAATGCAGAATTACCTGAAGAGAATGCCCAGCAGGACTCAAGCTAAATCTAAATGTTTCATTGAACGAAGGCTCTCGGTCATGCCTGCATACCCTGGTTTTCTTCTTAATTACTCTCTTTTGGGTAGAGATATTGACAACATACAGCTTCACATACAGGTCTGGGGAAGAATAGTTCAATGAGTTAAATACAGGAACTTTTAAATAATCTTTGTTGTTAACGATTTCAGCAGAGGGGAATTTTTGTGAAAAAATTATATTTTACACAGTCATATTCTGTTCTCATTCACATGGTGTAGAAATGGACTCACCCCACTAAATCCAAAGGGATTACTTTGTGTTTATGATACTGTCATTAAAGGAAAAAATACCTTGATATCTTTATCTATGTAGGAAAATATCATTATGAACATGAGATTTTTGTTTTTAAAAAGCTTTTTCACAAAAATACAATCCTCTACTAGTTATACCTGTTCTTTGATAACCTAGTGATTTATAATTTTTACTGAAGTTAAAAGTAACCACTTTTTTTTTAATTTTTAAAAATAAAAAGTAAACTAAAAAGAAGATTAACTTCTGACAGTTAATTTGCTTCTACAAAATGTTTTTATTTTCATTAAAGTTGCTCATAGGAGAAAAGAAGCACTTCAAAAAGAATCCTATAGAATATGTCATCCTGGCTAAGAAGCAATTTTCTTTTCCATTTTAGTGATGATGTTAAATGACTTAAGATACAACCTACTTAATGTTTTTAAAGTGTCATGAAGCTGTTTTCTTAGTGATACCTGGAAGATGATCTGGAGATTTAAATTTGTATGTGATATTTCTGCACTGAAGGATTTCTACTATCAGTTGTTCTCCATCTGTCTTCATTTCCTTCTTTAATGCAATCTTGATTTCACCCATAACCTGTGTTTTACCTGGAAAAGCAGAAAAAGCAACCCTCATTAATGTAGAAGGAAATCGAATGTATCTATCTAACTTGGAGAGAAGTAAAATTTTATGGGGTTTTTTGTTTGTTTGTTTTTGTTTGTTTTTTGTTTTGTTTTTGTTTTTGCTTTTGCTTTTGCTTTTAGTTTATTTGGTTTGGTTTGGGTTTTTTTTGTTTGCTTAATTTAGTTCTGGTTTTGGTTTTGTTTTTTTTTTTTTCCTTATAGTTTTTATAGCTAGGCTTACAGCTCATAGCTTTAAGTCAGGAGTGTAAGGATAATGTATAGCTTGGATGAGCAAATGGTAGGTACATGCCATACACTTGTATAACTAGATTATATGCTTCAGAATGTATTTTCCTCAGTGGAGCTTTTCTCCCAAGAATAGAAAATTGTCTAGGAGTCATTACAAGTCACATAACGGTCACTGCAATTCATTTTCAGAAACATTTACTACAAGACTCTGAAGTTATCTCGTCTAAAAAAGAAAAAAAAAAAGGTAAGAAAAGAAGAAAGAGAACTTTCAATAGAGTGTTAAAAGTAAGATATTGAAAGGCAATGAAGTAAGGCTGGTGAAGTCAGCATTTCATTTCACCTTCCTACATACATGGAGCAATATCATTCACACAGTTTAAAAGGAAGTGCTTAGAGTAACCTTTAAAAGTAAAGGTAATTTCTCTGCTTATGTGGGTAGAAATACAGGCCCATTATTTCTACATTTCATGGATTTCTCTCTAAATCAGTTCAGAGATGGAAAGAAGGCACAGAAGGAAATGTAGAAAAAGCTATTTTGCCTTTCCTCTGCCTGTCCTCCCACAAGCCTTCACAGAAGACAGGCAGAGTGGAGCAGGGCTATATCTTCTAAATGCGTAGGGCAGTGGGAGCAGAGCATCCTCAGCTCAATTCTCTCTGTACTAACATCATGTCATAGTGGGGATTGTGCTTCCATATCTATTGTCCCGCTACTGAAAATATTATTTCACCTTTCTCTTCTCTTTAGATATTAGTTCAAAGAAATCAAACCATAAAGCTGCTGGGATTATTTATTATGTAATTGCTGGTGCCAGCAGTCTAACACTTTACTGGAAATTCTAGAAGCTTGTGCCAAGATGTTGTAAGGTGCAAAGCAACTTTGCAGAAAGTAAACAATTATGATACATCTGGAGAAGGTTCTCATTAAAGAGTGTTAAGTTGCCAAGTGGAATGTAAAGATTACTTCATGTATCACAAATATATAATCAAATTTGAATAACAACCTTTAAAAATGACAGCTTATTTCACAGATGTCAATTCCATTTTTTTTCTACTTTAAATAGTTTGAGTGATCATGAATAAAAGTGCAATAACAAATAATCACAGCTACAAGCTGGCCCCCAACTCTCCTCACAATCTGAAGATGGGATTTAATTAAGTTACAGTCCATAATGAATTTGTAATTCAGCTTCAGCTGGACCAACATTTCTTCTATTGTTTCTAATGTGTTAGAGGACCTGTTATGAGGCAAGTGATTATTTCATAATATTTAATAATCACAAAATCATTCCTATAGGTTTGAATATGCAATAATAGCATCTTTTCCTGCTACATGGTTGTGCAAAGATAATGAAGTCTTCATCTTGTGATGCCAGCAGAAAAGATCACTGGTAGCTGGGATCAAAGAAGGAATGGCCAACAATGTCCCTGTTGTTATTCATTACATCCCTGGTGTTATAATGCCCTTTCCCTGACAAGTGTTGAGTTTCCATTCAGCCCATCTTCGTTAAACCATGGATTTTGAATGACTTGAAAGAGATACAAGACAAAATTATATTGCCTTCTTTTCTCTGTAGATAAAATTCTCAAACCCTGGATGAAGACATGACACACCTGAAAAGTGTTTAAATCGGAATTTGTGATCAGTATTGGTTCTTGCACTGACTCCCAGAAACACAAAAAAAGCCCAGCATAAACAGTTGTAGGACAAACAATATTAGTTTCAGGCAATTTTTAGTTAATCACAGGCTTTTCTGGAAAATGTACTTGGATTATTTTCTTTATTCCCTCTCAGTCCTTTAAGCTCTATTTGCATTAGTTGTCAGGATCTTGTCTTGATTGCCTTAGTGCCTCCTTTTTCATTTAGTTGAGCATTAAGCTTAAGATGAGATGAGGTGCTTTGGATGCCACTTGTGATGCTTTGAGCCAGAAAAAAGAATATATGCTTCCAGCAAATTATATTTGAATATTCCAACACTATTTCTCAGCATCTGGAAATTTTGCATGGATATTCTATATCACCAGATACAATTTAGGACAAACAATCCTGCTTCACTGTTTAAACACCATGGGGAAAACAATGGTCTGCAGCTGCAAACACATGAAGGATAATAGCTTTATTGTGCTTCCATACTAATTTGCATTTCTCCCACAGGATGAGTGAAGGAGCCTTAACACCAGCCTTATGAAACATTTCACTAAAATAAATCACCACTTCAGAACCCACGAGAGTTTTGTAGACTCTGAAGGGATTCCTATTCCTTCTATTGCTTAGCTTTTCCCCCTTTCTCATGTATGTTCATTACATCTTTCCTTTGGTGGGAGTGCAAAAACAGAGCAGATGTGCCTTGTTTTGTGGAGTTGATTTTTTAAATGAAAATGAGAGGTATGGTGATGAAGGGAGTGGTTAATAATGAACCATCAAAGAGCTGGTGAGAGTTCACAGTGGGCTGAGCTGGACATGAACGTGTTTGGTGTGACAGGAATAAACTTCCTCATGTGTTTGGTGTGACAGGAATAAACTTCCTCAGGTGTCATGGGATTGGATAACCTCAAGGGTTGCATTGGTAGGAATAAATCAAAATGTATAGCACCCAATCACAACCTTTTGCCTTCTTATATAAGTTTAGAAAACATCAGTCATAAGTGATGTGAGAATGGAACAGATTGCAGGTATTTTGATACATTGTATGATGATAAATGCTACAATACAACTCTGAAAACGTGATATTGCATCTCTTTTTAGGGAAGTACTAATATGGTTACCCAAGGAAGTGAAAAAATTTTTAACTTGAGTAGTAACATTTTCCTCAATAAAAATTATTTTCAGATGAAAGAGGTGCAAAACAGGATTAATTCAGTGGCAAGGAACCATATAGTAAAGCACTAAAAAAATTACTGTCTAATTTAGCTTAGGAAACAAGGAGTGAAAAAGAGACGTTCTACAACCACATGCTAGAGTAAGAAGTGAAAAGGATAAGAGATATTTAAGCTGAACCAGTGTGATATTTTACCTGTTTCATATGTATGAAATGCACACTTACTCATATACCACAAGAGGACCACAGTCACGCACAGCATTATTGTGTTCACCTTTGCAACATGTCAACTGTAGGCAACCAATTCTTAAACATATCTATATAAATACACAGGATTAAAAACATCCATGCTTTTTTTTTTTTTTTGTGACTGCACACCTCTTTTAAGGGGACCATATTTATTAATAATTCATTAACAATTAAAAGGAGGTGGTTATTAACTAAATTGATGCAAGGTATTTGAGAAGTCGAGGAGTTTAAATTTGCTGTGGGGATGGCAGCACCAAAGCTGTTGTTCAAGTAGAACTGTCACATTCTGCATTGTGAAAGGTTAATTAGTTTTGCTATTAATTTTAATTGACTGCTGTTGTAAATCACAAGATGTGTCATCTGCACTGTTGTTGTCAATTCCAGAGATTGATAAGTATGGATTGTGCTCCCATTCTTTTTTAATCAAATGCCTTCTGTCAAACAGAATTACCCAAGACAGAAGTAAGTAGCTGCCTCCCATCATTCTGTGTTATCAAGGCTAATTCAGCAATGCATTAAATGAGCAAGTAAATCTCACTGCAGAATAGCAGGTATTTTATTCAGTTCAATCATCTAAATGCAAAGTTCTGAGACAATTTGCACTTTTATCTTAGAATAAGTTGAATTGCTTTCTGACGTTGGCTATGTATTTTCACATAGATGGATCATGTATAAGTAGGTTAAACTTGGAAATTCAAATATGAGATGCCTAAATGCTGCTACTTGATAAACATCATACTTGAGTCATTTCCTGAATGGATGCCAGATGGCCAGAAAACAGAATCAGGAAAATACATAAACTGACATTTTGTTTCATAATTGTGTATAAATTGGTATGGGCTCTCCTGTTCCAGAAGAGTGACTGTGGGGTGCTAGAGCAGTGGAATTAAACATAAAATACAAGGGGAAAAATATTAACAAATACTTCCCAGCATTTTTCTTTTCAAATGAGGTTTAGAGATGAAATTATTGTTTACAAAATAGGTAGGAAATGCTCTTCTGGAGCTTCAGGAGTCAGATACTTTATGGCGAAAGATTTTAAATCAGAGGAAGGTCCCTCTAAACAGCTTCCAATGATATAGGCCTACTGAAGAGATGCATAATCTCCTTAGGTCTTTATCTGTTTTGATACACTGAAAGATTAAATTAATGTACCTCTGAGGGCTCTGTACAGTGTTTATTGATGGAATAAAGGAATTTTTTGAATGTGCTTAACTACTGTTTGTCTCATAGGTATTTAACGACTTAGACTGGGATAGTTATCTCTAACATGGTGTAATGAGAAAAAATATATTCCAGAATCAAGCAAATCAAATACTCCTATGTAGCTGTATTTCTTAAATAAACAAAATCTTGTATTCAGCTATGTTAGGATATGTTTGTAATATTTAGAGTTAGAACATATATTAACATGTCATAAAATCTAAGTAATCTGAGATTCCAATCCAAGTCTTGATAACTTGAATTAAAAAAAAGGACAAAATTACAGCTTTAAAATATGGGACATGGTTAAAGACAACACAAAAACGTGGTTTCTGTCACAAGACCAATGTTCCTTAGTAGCTTTCTGTGATCTTGTATTTCATCTCTCAGACATGGAGTTAATAACATCTCTTAGAGTTGTTTGGATTCAGTAACTGAGATTGGGTTTTCTGTGAAGAGAGAGACTTTGATCATGTAAACATAGACAGGACTTTGGAGTATGATCCCAGGAGAAAACACAAAGTCTTAGGAAGGCTGTTGAGGACCTTGCCATTGTCAAGAATGTCTCCACAGTAACCCATGAAGCTCGTACAGACATTATCTGTCTAACACAGTGCTGTTGTACCAAGAAATACGTTTCTGCTGGATTCCTTTAATTCTATTTTAAGAATCAGACGTTCGTCCTCCAGCAGACAGCTGTCCTTCAGAAAAACAAGATAACATGATCTTATTGCAGTAAATAATTCAGTATTACTGCAAACAGTAGGCTATATATATGTAGTATATATTTTTCAGTATTAGAGCTAAACAACTCCAATTGAAGGTAAAGCAAAAGTATTCAGTATAATTTTAAACATACATATATCAAGAAGTTAAAATACCAGCCAAAACCTTCCACTCTTTTTTTAAGCAAATCTTTCTCTCTCTCTTTTTTTTTCTTTTTTTTTTTTTTTTTNGCAGTACCAGCTGTTTGTATTCATGCCTTTCATTCTCTTGCTGAGGCATGAGCTACTGGCAAAGCTGCTGCAAAATTATGATGAATCACCTTCATAAACAATGCTTCCCAATGTTTACAATCTCCAACATTTTCTGTCCTTATGATTTTTTTTTATTTTCTTCTTTTTGTCTTTTACCTTTTGCACATATATTTCTTTCTCTATGCAAATTGCCGCAGTTTTCTCTTGTAGGCTGGTTTTATACTATTTGTTTTCTTTCTTCAGTAAGAAAAATCAGACATCAAATACAGTTTTAACTACTACTTCCTCCTGTCTCACAGTGCTTTAAATACATGTTGGGATTACTACCATGGGTCTGTCTCAAAAAATATGAGGTCGAATATGTTCTGAAATCCATCACTCCTCTCGCGACTGGATACTCAGTTTGCTCTTGACAGTGCAGTCAATAGCTCATGGGATAAACTGAAGCTCAGAGAAAGGTTGTATTTTTCTACCTCTACTCTGAAAAGGATCTCCAGCTGCTAAAGGTCCCTAATATGTGTTCAGACTCTTCTCTAGCCTGTCTGTGGAAAGGCTGCGTGGTGTTATAAAAGAAGGGCTCGGTGTTATTATGATTTATTCTGTCCCTTACCTGACACAGGTAGGGACACTGTGTGCAGGCAGCCATTCTCCTCTGAGATGGCAAACAGTTCCACTCCTGATAAATGGCTCCCTCTGGGGACAGGGATGCTCTGTGGTGGGAGCAGACAGGAACAGAAGGAGCTCCTCTCTACTCCTTCCCCCTCCTTACCTTGCACTGTGGGCTGCTGAGGGCAGGCTATACATTGTGAGATGGGTAAAGGAGGTTTTTCACTAATATCTCCCAGTGCCCTCGGATGTGATGCACATGCAATCGTGTAGTGGGGGAGAGGAGCAGAACTCAGGAACTTTGCTCTCAGCAAATACAATTTACAGTTTTGTGGGCCCTGAGGGTGGCTGACTTTGAGGCTGAGGCATATGAACAAGCTGACAGCTTTACATTGGGATTCTCAGACCTAGCAGTCTCACTGCCGAGAGAAATTTAAATATACTTGTGCAGAAATTTAGCCTGTATGCCCCAAATCCTTAAGTTAAAAAAAACCTGTTGTACAAAATATATTTTCAAAATATATTTTGAAAACAGAGAAAGTCTTTTGCCTGTTGAGATGCGGAATATTTCCCAGGAAAAATATAAGCTCTGTTCCATTTATTGGTCATTTTATGTGTACCCCTATTTCATAGGTTTTATTCATCTTTTTGAAAGAAAACTGCAAAAAAAATATAAAAAAATAAATGAAACCAAAACTCCACTCTGACTGTACATTGATACCTTATGCAAAAACTCTTGTTCTGAAGTAATGTTATGTGTGGGAAAATAACACTGATACTTCACAATATGCTCAAATATGAAAAATAAAGACATGTACCAATCCCCTTTCAACCAGCTTTATTTCTGTTCTGTGACTTTCTAAAATGTAGGAAATGTGAGGCAGTGGGAAGAATATAATGAAGGAATAATGTTAGAGGGTATGAATCTCAGGAAAAAATTTCTCTAGTATCAGAAGTTGCCCAAGCCAGTAAACTCAGTGACAGTATAGGGGATCAGAGGCTTCTCCAGTAAGATTTATTTCTCAGTAATCTAGCCAGACTTGTCCCTGTGCCATAGAGATATTTGGAATAAATGGAGGGAAAATAATGAGACCTGTAAATATCAAATTTAGGTGATCAGAGATTACTCCACAGGTTGATTTCAACAATGAAGATGAACACAGTATACCTGTGTGCATTTGACTGGTTGAAGCTAAAGAGAGAAAGAAAATGAATTGAGGGAAGTCAAGATATTTACACAACTAAGTCATAGTACATCCTACTAGATTATCTCTTATTCATGTCTTCCACTTCTATGGAAGGGAATTCTTGTGTTCTAAACTGATAATTCTATCAACATCCTCTCTGCAATTTCTTCAAATACCAGATTTCCCCAAAATTTATCTCTGATTTGGAATTACAAACTAATTACAGGGTTAATCATAAAAAAATGTTTATGTCTAATGCAAACCCTCGGTAGGCAGTAGGGATAATACCTTTTTAAGCTTTTGTGTTTTGGATGGATAAATGCCTTTGGAGGTGCCTGCATTTTTTTAGTGTTAGTGAGAGGTGAGTTAATGGCTTTCATTTGGAAAATAGATTTTTAGCCAAAGAAATAGCCTAAAGTACCAAAATTAAAATTTACAGCTCCATAATTTTCCATAACTTTAGAGAAAGCTAAAACTTATGAGAGAGCTAAAAGGATGGTTGAAATTATTCTTGTGATTTTAACTGAACTTCAAAGATAGGTGCAGCCTGGATCTGAAAGGGGAAAGTATGCAATCTCAGAAGGAAAAACTCTCTTCCACCACCTTTGTTCCTTTTCATCCTCACCATAAATCACTGCCCAAGTCTAAATATCTATTCATAGTCTTCACAATTTTAGCATCTTACATAATGAGACATATCAGACACTGCAGATTCAGCTGCATAAAAGATGGCTTGCCACAGCACATCTGAAATTTTGATGATGAAAGGCACACTTTGCCCTGGCTTTTTGTATAAAAAAACTTCATACAGGGAGAAGAAGAAAAGTAATGTTGCACATACAGAGCAACCTGAACCTTGGCTATTTAAGCTTATTCTACTGCAGCTTTACCAAGGAAAAAATGTGTTGCTAAAGGGAGAAAAAAATTTGCAAACTACCTGTAAAAGTCTGAATTTGACATAACCACAATTCAGTTAAGCATTTGCCCAATGCTACAATAATCTTTATGTAACATAGTAAAAATATTTTGTTAAAGTAGGACAACTGTGTCTGCACTTTTTTTCCATGTCAGTATGAGAACACAAAATGGGTTTCATCTATACAAAAACAGGGAGGATTTTGCTAATTTGCTTGGTTCTCATTTTAAAAATGACAGATTTTAAGCTACTTTCTCATGGTAAAGACATTTTTTATCTTTTTTTAGTTTTGATATACAAGATTTTGAGAGTTTAACGACATAGTCTGAAATCACAAAATCCCTTCTGAGACAGACTTCACTTTCTGTGTCAAAATAATGAAAAATTTTACACCTTTTCACTCTGAATATACATATGAAGATGTGAATATCACAACAGATTTATTCATTGTGTCCACTTGATTTTGAGAAGTTAGAAATTCTGGCTTCAAACACTGGAAATCACTGGACATGGATTGAAGTCCATTTGTCTTATGATACAATATGATGAAAGTATAATAGAAATCATATAAGCACTTTAAGGGGAGAAAAATTGGGAAAAATGGATGGTAGCAAGAGATAATGGAAAATGTCCTTAAAGATATAATAAAGAGGATCAAATAATTAAAAATATAATTCAGAAGTCTTATGTACTGTAATATCAGGAGAGGAAAAATGAGATTACTAAGTAGGTTTTGCATTTATTCTATTTACTTTTGGGAATCCAAAGAGAGACAAATAATTTGAACAGAATATTTTGTACTTGGAATGTAAACAAACATTCACCAGCCTAAATTAAAATACACGGAGTGCTTAGAAAATGTTTTAAGAACAATGTATTTGCTAAAAAAAAAAATCTAAAAATGAAAGCAATGCAACCAAAGTTGCATGGTTGCATTTGCAAAACGTAGTTTTCTGTTAGGAAACCTGCTGACCACTCAAAAGTGGGCAGAATGACATGAAAACAAAGTTTGTTTATATAATTTCTGCTGAACTTGTGGGACAGGCAGAAGCAAAACCAGTCATATTGCATTTGAATGCAAACCCAAGAATGGGTTGCATAACAGGAACACCTAGGAACTTCCCTATTTGCTTTGGCAGAGGGCTGTTTAAGTAGTGATTTTTCATTCCTTGTAGTGTTTTGGACATACAGTCTAGTGAAAACAAAAAATTCAACTTCAAAGGCAGATGGATAAAATTAGATGCATGTCTTTAGAGAATTTATTTCATTAGAAAAATAAATAGAAAACCAGTTCAAAGGTAAAATTCTAAGTTCAAGGGTAATAAGCATCTAATACAGGCTTAGTTTTATTAGACAGGCTGAAGTTTTTAAAAGTGGTAATTAAACTGAAAAAAAAAAATACCACTGTTTTCTGACTTAAAAGTGCAAATAATAGTATATTTTGATATTTTCTCTTTGTCATACAGCTGTCCTATCACAAGGATGTATACACGGTGAAAAGGACTTGGTGTAAGAGCCACATATGATGTGGCTTCGTTTGGAGAGTGACTCATGGAACATTTACTGCACAGACAATGAGCACTGAGCCCGCACTGTTAGTGCAGTGGAACAAGCTGTTTCATTTCACAGCTTGGCCGAGTCATTTATAGCCCACAAAAAAATTACTTAACACATGGTGGCATATGTAACTCTATAAGGCTTTCTTTGAGAAGGAGGTGGAAGATGGCATTTGTATACACAAATACATCCATACACACACCCAAGCTAACACAATATGTTAGCACTCTTTTGTGCTATAAACCTAGTAGGCACACTATCATGATAGCTGGAGATGAACATTTTTGGTAAGAACGTGCCTATTCACTCCTCACATCATGATTTCCAGATTCCCCCTCAGATTTATACTGCAGCTCTGAGGCACTTTCAGTGAAATATGCTTAAAGTCTTGCTCATACCTCCCTGGAGCTACACACTGGAGAGCACAGCCGTGTGTGCTGCACAGCTTGGGTACCAGAGCAAAAGCTTCTGCACAGACTGTTCATGTGGAAGACAGGTATGCTCTTAAATTAATAGATTTCCTTTTGCAAACTTACGTTACCTGGTGCAGTGGTAGCAGCCCACTGTTGACATGCTCTTTCTTTCTCATTAAATAAGAATGATTACTGAAATTATTGTTGCTAATAGGACTACTAAGCGTAAGAGTATGAGACGTTGCCTATTCTGTGTGACAGCAAGAGCTGTGATAATTCTAACAAAGCTCATTGTGATTAATGTATGAAAGAAAACCAAATCTGTCTTCCAGGACTAACAGAGCATTTTGGGGCTGGCTGTAGAGAACCTAGGAAATTTTAGCATCAGAATGAATACTTGTAATCACTACTGGGATTCTACTAACTGCATAATCTGTCCAACAGAGCAATGGAGGATGATCCTTTCCATTAATCAGGATAAATATGGAATCAGCTCAGTCAAAACTAAAAAAAACCTGTTAATCCAAATTTTGCTCAGGAGGGACGAACAGAAATGTTCTGCAGAGTATTCCATAGTATTATGCAGAATTCAGACTTCTGTAGTCCGTGGAGGATTGATGCTTGAAAGCATCTTACAGTAATGGGGACATAGTTTCTAAAGTTGCCAGTCTGGAGAAATATCAATTTACCTTTTGGCTCCTGCCTGGAGTCTTCTATTAAATGCCCCCCTGCTTTTTTTTTTTTTTTTTCTTTTTTTTTAAGTTTTTAGCCTTCTACCAGAAATCTTTATAGACTAATGTACCTGCTCTTTGTTGGAATGCATACTTTACATTTTCCCTCTCATTCAGCACTCAGCAGTGCCATTATTCTTTATTTCATGCAATGCTGGTTTCCTCAAGCTACTATAATGGACATATCCTAAAGTTGGTATTTCATTGCACTGTTGAACTGATGTGTATGGCTAAGCTCCACAGAGATATGTTTGAATAAAAAATATATAAAAACCTAGAGCAGAAGAAAAAGTACAGGGACAGTACAGCACTTATGCAAATCCACTCAGAGATTTGTGATGAAGACTGAAATGATGGAAAGAAAAAGAGAAAGGGTAAATGTGTTCCTATTTAGAGTGTTCCTGAACTGGTAAGAAACCAGTTAACTGGAATTATATATAACATAAAAAACAGTGGCAAAGGTCAAAATTTTAAGTCCATGTTCCAGGTGCAAGAAAGGTGCTACAGAAGAGGTCATAATCTTCTGTAGTGGTGAAAATACCACAAATGTTTCTGAGTTTCTGAACTTCCACAGGAAATGGGAGAGATAGTAGAAGTCCTCTCATAAAGAAAGGTGAGCTGGGAATTATGGATTTTAGTAAAACAGAAGAGCCTAATATTCAGTCATGGGAGAATATGATAGATTGGTAGCAGAGATGCAAGGGGAAATGATTTATAGTGCAAGACCGAAAATTTTCAATACGATTACCTAAAACATTTTTTCAGGACCTTTTAGAGAAAAAAAAAAAGTCAAAGACTGATTCCTCTCAGATGCTGGGACCTTTCCCTGGCGCCACACGGAAAAGAGGTAATCCCATTCTGGAATGTGACAGTGTCCAAATAAGGGGGTTTGAGGCTATGATTTCTTAGCCTTCACCTGGATTTTATATCAATTCCACCTGCAACTGGAAAACTTTTCTGATGAAAGTTTTCTCAAAATGGTGTGCACCAGAAAAGGTGAATAAGAAAACACACATATGTTGGTGTTTATATCTGTCTCGCCTAGAAACTCTCCCTATTTTCTGAAGTCACTGAAGCATTCACCATCTATCTGTAGATAAAAAGAAACTCAACTATTTTGTAACTAATTGAAAATCCTTTTCTGCTCTGGGCAGTATGCATGCACTAGAACTTTTATAATTAGCTGAATCTTTTCAATAATGAATACAAAGGAGTATCTCATAGTGAGCTAATGCTCTGACATCTGTAGATTTACTTTCTGGCAACTGAAAAAGTTGTTTTGAGAGATTGTTGTTTTGAGTTGTTTTGAGAGTTAATGCTTCATGGACTTTATGCACTGAGGCCAATCCTCATGATTTTTTCAAGAATCTCTGAGATTTAATGCTGCTCTTTTGAAGATGACTGTTGAAGTCTTGCTCATAATTTACATTTAAAAATTAAAGCTGTGCATATGGGAATTGAACATAGGGTTTTGCAAGACCTCACAAACAGAAAGTGCAACATAGATTCTTTGCATGTTATTTAAAACTTGTCTGGTGAGTTTTGAAATGTAAAATACCTGGGACATAGAAAAAACCCCAAGCTATTACTGTTGTGTACTCGTTATTAATTTGTAATAAAGTATAGAATTGCATTTGCAATCACCATCCATGAATATGATTCCAATTCCTGAAGGAATTGCACAGGCTTTCTTTACAATTTCAATCAATTTAGAACAGAAAGTAAGGAGGGGT